>CM076582.1:676049426-676487340 GCA_034641835.2 Pinus albicaulis | reverse complement strand
AGTAGCCTAATTGCAAAATTTGAAAGTTCCATTGAAAAGGAAACCTAGTGTATTGATTGTAAATAATAGTGCTTGAAATAGAAACACTAGCTTAAGAATAAAGAAAGTAAAATAATCTAACATGCATGAAGGAAAGTGAATATAATCAATCACTAAATTAAAAATAGGTTATATCCATTGACATAGTTCATTAGATACTTCATGTGGAAATCAAGGAAATCATTATTGTGCTATCCAATTCATAAATCTGTCTGTTAACCCAAATTGTTGAGATGTGTTGTAGGGGTAAAAATGAAAATGCTAAGTGTTATTTGGTCTTCATCAAACATGAATTTAGAGCCTATGGGTCATTATTCAAGCCTAAGGGACAAAAACCAAGTTTTTCGAGAATATTTGGTCAAGTGTACATATTCTACAAGAGCGTCATAGCATTGCTACAAGAGGTGCTACAAGAGGTTGTGTTTTACTACAGGAGTGAGATAATTTTTTGAATGGCCAGGAAAATAAAATGAAAAGGAGATGAGATTTTTTTTATTAAATATGATTTCCTAGGACTCCGTTCCAAGTGGAATCACTCTAAAATACCCCTATTAACATGTGCTGAAAAATAGCATAAACTGGAAATTCAAGAACTAGTGAGCTAATTACCTACGAAATCCCTAACCTAATCAAGTGAAAATGTTGTTGGGTAAATTTTATTATTATATTGAATTTTTATGACCCAATAGAAGTGGAATCAAATCAAATGAAACTCATTAACGTGTCCTCCACATGAATTCTAAGAAATCCCTACCCCCAGACGAAAAATTGAATGGGTATTTAAAAAGAGTGATGAGGAAGAATTCTCCTTGAAAGGAGGAAACTTTCACCTCTAAAATACTTCAAAAGGTGGATCTGGTTCCCAACACTAGGAATCTTCATTAAATGACAGGGAACACATTCCTATATTTTCTCAATTAGTGGATCTCCAAAATTTTTCAATAATTTCATGATATTTTGTTCATTTATTTTCCAATCCTTGTCTATCATGTAGTAGGGAGAAAGTCCCTATATTATCTCATTCATAATTTACTCAAAATTCTGCAAAAATAAATAATATTAGTAACATGATGTGCAATTATCTCTAAACCTTCCTATGAAAATATTAAAGCTGAAAAAAATTATTAAGAGTAGAAGGAAACATTTAATATAGCCTTTATGTGCCTAAGTAATGCTAGATGGGCCTTAATTTATATATAATTTTGAGGCCCATCATACCCCCTACCGAAACTATTGCTCTTCCTCTGAGCAACCTATCCAATGTTTTGCCATGTTTTTCTTTATTTTATGGCTCATATGTCTTTTCATGAAATTTCCTTCCTTATATCAATGGAATATGGTTTGGATGGATTCCTGCATTGGATGGCCTTCATGTACAAACTTTCCATGGTGGAAATTTGTGCCTAATTTTCTTGTAGTTTCTCTCTAAGACTCTTGTTTTCTAATGATAGTTGCTCCTTCATGAATAATTCCTTTAGCCTGAAGTAAACCAATTCCTTACCCATTTGTTTCAATTTTTCTTCCATGAGAACCACATCCTCCACCTTCTTGGATTTTTAAATTTGCACCCATATGTGAGTTCCACCTCTTTCCATTTTTATCTCAAAGAAGAGTTGTATTGGTGGGTATAATTCTCCCACCCTCAACAAATTTGTATTAGGATCCAAGGTCAGGTTGTGGATCAGGATCCTGGAGTTCTTGGAGGTCATATTATTCCCATTTTGACATGGTTGATCCTTCCTGTAGTAGTCCTTATTACTCCATTAGCAGTCCATGCTACTCTTGTAGAAGTTCTTTTTCTTCTTGTAGTAGCCAACTTGAGTCTTGTAGCACCTATTCTTTGCATTCCAGGAGGTGGTGGGTCCACCTTTTTATTCTTTTATTTTTATTTTTGTTGTTTATTTATTTATTTATTTTCAATTTTTTTATTTTTCCATTGTATTCAAATTAAACTCAAATTTATTTGAGTTAACTAAGTTGGCCCCACCTTCCCCTTCACACTTCTTGTCCTTTATCTAGTTTCTAAAGTATTTTACCTCGTTCCTCTCCCACACATGTGGGTGTCTTGGTGGAAAATTGAAGTTAACTTCTAGATAAGGCTGAGGTTGCTCTGTTACCAATTTTGGATATAAAAAATATTTTCGTTCATACACTTGCAATATATTTCAAGCTAAAATAAGTTCCTAGGAAAGGTTTAAAGGGTTTCATACTCGAGCCTTATCATGGGTGTGATTTTGCATGTGATATTGACACTGTTGATATGAATATTGAAGCTACCTTTTGTGGTTTTGAAGCTGATGTGTTGATCCTGTGGTGCTTGCATGACATTTTTTGGACATAGATGAAGTTGTTCTTGGGCATATTTTGAAAGGTAATTTTGTTGTATCCATTTCTTCCTGCAATATAAGAATTTTACAATTCAATGATCTAGTTCCTTTGTCTTTCATGCATGTGTTGTCGCTGGATGGGTGATCAAATACACTTTGGAGTGTTGTATATGTGGTCTTTTGCTTCAAGGTTTTACTACTTCAAAAATCATTTTTTTTTATCTGCTACATGCATGCTTCTTATCCTATGATGATGATATTGAAACACACTATGGGAGGTCCTATAGTTTCTTAAGTTTTTGCTTTTGGTGGTGCATTCTTCTCTATGCTTTTTCATGCTAACAGTGATCCTATAGCACCCTACAGGGTGTCCTGTAGGTGAAAAAAAAAATCATTTTGTTGGTGTAACCTCATGGAACCAGATCTATGTTTTTTCACATGCTAGAATTGATCCTCTAGTAGCATATAGGGTACCTTGTAGGTGCACAAAAATTATTTCCACAAAGTATCAAGATGATGGAGTTTTGAAGAAATGAAGTAGAAACTACTAAAATATTGTCTCGAACCTTTTTATGTGTTCATTTTTATTAGAATGAAAGAAGGAGAACCTTATTCTTTAGTATTGATGAGTTCAAGTCATGATGGGAAAAAAATAATTGAAATGATGATAGGCAGGATAAAAAAAGTGATATTTTCCACTGATTGGTGGCTTCCTACTATGGTCTCATATGGTCTATGAAAACTTCTATAGGACTCTATTTCTTCCTGTAGCAATTCACTATGTCCTGACTTGTCTCATGTTTTTGTTGTGTTTGCATCCATTTTAAATTATTTGGATTATTAAGATTCTTGTAAAGTTTTTCACCAGTTAGAGAAAAATGGTTTTCCACATTTGGATTGCTATAAAGTTGGTTTGGTTGTTCAAAGCATTCGAGGAGTTGTTCAAATTGATTTATCTTTGATAACTACAAAATAGGAATATGATACTTTAATCAGCCTATCTAATAAATATTCTGTCTCTTATGACTGTCATTCGACTTATCATTTTCCCATCATCACATCCAATGATATTTTTTTTACATCCTTTATCCTTTATGGTTCAACATTTCACTATTAAAATTCTTGTTGAGTAGTTGAGGCACTTCAACCTTCACTGGTGGTTATGTAAAATCCTCATTGTCTTGACATCACTACTGAATATGATCATACCTATTTTCCCTCAAAACATTATCATCCCAATCCTGTGCCTCTAAATGAAAATTCATCTTCTCAAATATTTTTTTTTCAAGAGAATTATCATTAATTTTATGATCCAATTGTTGAATCGTTGGAACAATCTTACCAAGAAATATTTTTCGTAAATAACAAGTTTCGATCTTTCCTCACGATTTATAAGGAGTTTGGTGCATATGGAGACACATTCGTGGGAAGCTTATAAGGTTTGTTGAATGATTGTTCTCTTCACAAAAGGTAAGAATTTGAATTGGATGAAATTAGTGGTTGTGACACATATTTCTTTCCACAGGAATGACCTTCAAATTTTTGTGCACAATTTTCAAGTTCTTATCTTTTTTGTTGCACATTACTTTATATTTTTTTTCATTCTTCATATATTTGTGGATACAAGTCCGGAAAAACTATGGTGACTTCACTGGAAATTTATTTATATGTGACTTCGACCTTCTAGATGTTAGGTTAAGAGTAGGATTAGTTGCATCCTAGTTTTCTCTCTCTTGCATTCATCCTGTGCTTGTTCTCTTTTCTCTCTCTTGTCTTTTCATATTTTTTTCTTCAATTACGTTTTATATTAGCCTCTTTTTCTTGTGCTTTGGTTTTTCTTCCTTTTTATATTGTCTCTTCTCTTTTTTTTCTATCAGTAAGACCTTGCATGAAGATGTTATGCTGGCTTAAAATAGAATGTAGAAAAATAGAAAAGGAATTTGTGACACTGCAATAGTTGGATAACTCTCTTTCCTTATTCCTTTTCTTGGTTACATATTTTGGTAAATTATGTTTCGACGGAAAATATGATCCTTCCGTTAAGAAAGCCTTGTGTCAAACAATCACCTCCATATATATTATGGAAAAATCATCCCTACACTCATATGTTTTTGTTTCGGTGTTTTCAGGATGATCCAATGAAGTAGAGAAGGAAAAGGGGAAAATATAAATAATCGATCCAATATTAGAGGTCTTATATATTCTTATTTGAAGGGAAGAACTCTCCTTCTCTCAAAAATTCGGGATCGCTCTTCCGCTCATGAAATAAATAAGTGTCGATGCATAATATTATATAATAAATAAATAATGTAGAAAGAAGACAAATGATTCCTCTGCAGAGAGGTGAAGTAAGAAAATTAGTCAGGGTACTCTCCAGGCTCGCTGGAATTTGATAAATGTTTGTGTTTCTAAAGTGAGTCCACCGGGGTATTGTCTAGGCCTTCTGGCAGTAGAGAAACATCAGAGATGAAAAAATATACTTTGAAAATATAAAGCTTGTGAACTTCATCACCCTATCCTGATTCGAAACATTGTGTGATCATTTTTCTTATGTTTGTGTTTAACCAAGTAAAGGAATGAAGGAGACTATTTTTATGCATGGGTTAAGTAGGGAATCCATGGTAATCTGAACGATGAATTAATAATTCTTGAATAAATAGACCATGCATGGAAGAATTGACCAAGGAAGAGAAGCTGGAGTTCTACTAGTGTGTCGCCAAGTGTTGTCGCTGCGACAAATGCCCTCCAAAATTTTGTGTACACTCAAATTTTGGAGCTTACTATGGATCTTGCGATCAGTTGGCCCATCATCACTTTTGGTTAGTGGATGGTTTTTGAAGTCCCTTCTTGGATTGGAAGTGTCAAATTCACTTACTCACACATGCTTAGTCTACAACAAATGCATGAGAACATTATTTTATGAAATATTGGAGAAACCTCTTTTATGAAAATATAAAGAACCTTCTTCTAAAAGGGTTAAGGTAATCAAAGACACCCCTACTCAAGAATATGATGATCTCTTCACAAGGTACATTCCACTGAATCAAAGCATACCAGGACTACAAGAGGACAACTCTGCAATCTATAATGAGTCCTCCAGTTCAGATTACAATGAAGATGAGGAAGATTTTCTTTCTCAAAAGAATATTTTTCTTGATCGAGTGGAGAAAAAGATAATCATGGTTGAAAAATATCTTCCTAATATTCATAACCAGCCTTTATTTCATGATCCCTATGCTCATTTCTTGAAGATATTTCAAGAAGGAATAAATATTGTTAAGAGCAGTTGGTTGCAAATACCAAGGAAGATTTTTAGCACTGCTGCTAAGAGACAAGTGAGATGGGAGTGCCCTTGTTGTTTACCTAGCATGCTCAAAGAGATGAGCAAAGACCAGACATGGAACCATCTGATTGACTGGATGTATTGGAAAAGAGATTTTTTTTGCTAAAACATGTGAAGATTTCCAAGTTAGAATAGGTTAGATAGGAAAGAAATAAAGCTAGCATATGAGCACTTAGTTTTTTGTTTTCTGTTTTGAATTTGAGAAAAGAGAAATACAAAAACAATACAAAAGAGAAAAAGAGGGCAGAATATAAAAGAAGAAAGGTACATCCCCATACCAAAAAAGAGAAATTCTGAAAGTGTGCAAGATTAAATTCCAATACTTGAGAAAACACTGCTATTTAGTCATACAGCCTAATCATGACTAGGTAGGTTTCAATTTTCTTTTGATAGGCTAGTGAAGAAGATTTGCCAAACGGTTTAATCTTGGCTTATCAGTAGAATAGATTAGGATAGAAAATAGTGGTTCAAACAAGCTTAAATCCTGAACCTATAAAGTTTGATGAGGAATTGGTTCTAATATGCTTAAAATATGAACCAAGAGAAAAGAGAACAGCTCTAAAGAGATCAAAATCAGAGCTAAAGAAAGAGTGAAGGATGTCTTTTATTTTTCAGAAATTAAGCCTTCACATTTTTTTTTTTCTGCAAATTTCAGTCTATGTGCAGCTTGTTTTTATGCCATAGTCCCATAGAAAATTAGACTGCTTAACCCTAGTTTGACTATATTTGAATTTCTATTTTAGAAGACAGAGAATAAAATCTGTCAGACAGTCTAATCCTAGCAGATAATAGCTTAGGTAGAAAATTAATGAGTTCAACAGTTTAATCTGAACTCATGGAAGGAATAAGGGTAGATTTAGATTATTTTTTCCTGTTTCCAAAAGAATAAAATGTTGATTTTTAAGGTCTGCAAGTCCAAGTGCACCTTATGAAGAAAAAAATGTTAGGAAATGTAGGCTATGTAGGTAGAAATATTGGGAGGAATTTGTTTGTTGATTTGAAATACTGATCATCTTTAATAAGTAGTATGATCACAGAAGAAGCAAGTTTTCAATGGATTAAGGCACAGGTCTGCATCCCAAAGATCAATTTCTAAAGTTCTTGACACCTCCAAGGAGCTGCCATCCCCAAGTGGAGCCACTGTTAGCCATCAGTAAATTTTTGTCATAGCAAATGATGGCTAAAACAAGTCTTGAGCCTTCAAGAGATTGTTTTCATAGAAAATCATTCATTCTTGAAGCTTTTTGTTCCTTTCAAAAGCTTGTTGTTCGCTTCAAAAATCCACCAAGAAATCTTGTTGTTCCCAAAGGAAAACTGTTTCCTAAAAACCCCATTTTCATCATTTCATTCCCTCCAATTTTCATAAAATTCCCCTTTCCTCTTCATTATCCTCAAAAAACCTTCAAAACCACTTTTAAACCTATAAAACCCTATTTATGGTTTAAAATTTCTCATTTCTTCCTTATCGGAACTTGAAAAAACTCCAAAAAACCCTTAAAAACACATAAAACCCACTTTTCCACTTTTATTAACAAAAAAAGCTTTGAAGCCCCTCAGGGCTTAAAATCTTGGCCTTTTTTAGTCATATGACCTGGCCCCATAACCAGGTGACTGAAATTTTTAACCCCTAACCCCTTTCCCTCTACTCCTGGTCGCTCGTTCCTCCACGGGACCATACCCCTACCTTATCCCTAGCCCCTCCTCCTAACTATTATTTAACCCCCGCGCCCTTTGTAAAATTCATTTTTTCTTTTGAAACTCCCTGCGCTATGCTTTCCTCCCAAGTGATCTTAACCATCGATCTTATCGATATAACAGTCATCTCTTTCCCTCGGCACCCAACCTCCCTCCGAACCCACATCCCACTACCCGGTCCCCTCTCCCAATCCCCTCTTGACACCTATCCCCCACCTCAACTCCAGCAGTGTAAATTTTTGTCGCACCAGATCTCCACCGCCGGATCTGCCCCTCCTCATCCGACGGTGCAGATTGCATATCTCGTAAATCTACCACCTGAGGTTTAATTCCCTGATGTCGTGGGAAACTGTTGGTTTTGCGGGAGCCACGTAGCGCTTTTTTATTAGATCGTGTTCGACTAGGAGAAAACCATTTACGGCCCAAGGGTCGCGTGAAAACCATTCTCGGTTTTCGCAAAACCACTTTGCCCAAATTCGTGCCAAATACAGTTTTAAACTGGATTTTCATCATTTTTCTTCATAAAACCTCTTCTGTCTACATATTCATCCCTTCTGCATTGCTCCTCTGCCTCTGACAACCTCTGCATGCAGTATTTCCCTCCCTCGCAGGATTTTATAACGTATTTGTGGTTTTTTTGCAGGTTTTGATAACAGTTTTAATGGCACAGAGCCTTCTCATGGTTCAATAAGGAACACAGCCAAAGATTTTCACCTCTGAAGCCTAAACACTGCATATTAAAAGTTTCCAGGAAAAGGGAAATACAGTGAAACATGAAGATCAAAGGTTAAAGGTTTAAACTCGACAACTTGAGGGTTAATACACATGTTTGAAGGTCAAATACAGTGAATTAAAGACAGAAAGGCCGAGAACCAAAGATAAAGGGATTAAAGTGCAAAATTGAAGATCAAAGACTTAATCTCACAGTTTAAACAGATAAAGAACAGTTGGAAGATAAAGTCAGTTTAAAAGTTTGAAACAGTCAACAGATAAAGTTCAAGACTAAAAGATAATGGTAAAATCCCAAAAGCAATATTAAAGGCAGATCAACGTTTAAAGCCAGAAGGAAAGACAAATCAACAAAGGAGCATCCAAATGCCACATCATTGAGGCTATTACTCCTCAAAATGCCACCTACCAGCTGATTTCATCTAAAAGAGTGCATATTAATTACACAGTCAGAGATAATTCTAAGGACAACTTAGAATTAATTGCCAGCCTACCAAAAGCCTCCAAAGTCAACAAAAGAGACTGAAGTTGATGAAATTTAATGTAATAATCAATTAGCAGAGTTAAAACATATGAAAACTTCTCCATTTGGTCCTTCAAAGGTCGAGAAGCACTTAATCTGCATTAATTGATCAGATAGACCTTTCTTTCACTCCACCTCCTCATAATTCTATAAATACTTCTCTAGAAGATGGTATTGTGGTTGGTCTTTGAATACTCATTGAGTGTAAATAGCTTTGAAGCTGTTGAAGCTCTATTTTGTAATAGAAGAAAGATAGGTTGAGATGAGAAGTTGGAAGTTGTAAAGACCCACTGGACTTAAAGATTGTAAATGGTTTGAACATCAAATACAAGTTGATTTATGGGATCCTGGTCTATGTCAATGGTGATGTTTTCCTTATTTTAAATTGTTATTTTTCTCATGTTTTCCATTCTGTCCATTTTCTCTGATAAAGAATAGAAAATATAGATTATGATTTACTGTCAAGTACCCTAAATCTCACTGATAAATCTTTATCTTTATGTTTTCTACTAATTTTCTATTTGAGGATAATTCAATAGAGTGTAATCAGTGAAGGAATGTTGGTGAGCCCATGTCTTGCTGAGTAAAACTTGAGATATTGTTTTTGAATGTTATTTTCATTTGCATGCTAAGTTACAAAGTTAAACTAGGGAAGTCTATGGTTAGCCATGTCCTCTAGTATTTCCTCCAACATTTGTTTTGAAAGTTTCCCTTGAAAGTATGTCAAAATCAGGCTAGGTTAAAAGTCCTTACTTGATATTAGACTACTTTTATGTTCATATTGAATATTTTCCTTTGAATATGTTGAAAGCAGGCTAGGTTAAACGTCCTTACTTGATCTTAAGCTACTCTTTACTTTATCTTAAATGTTTTCTTTTGAGAATATGCTGAAATCAGACTAGGTTAAAAGTCCTTATTTGATTTTAAGATATTCTTTGTTTTGTATTTCAATATAATTCAAAAAAGTGTGATCAGTCAAGGAATGTTGGTGAGCCCATGTCTTGCTAAGTAAAACTTGATATTCTGTCCTCGAATGTTCTTGAAAATTCTGCTAAGTAAAGTTGAACTAGGGAAGTCTATGGTTAGCCCTGTCCTCTATTTTCTTCTCCAACAGTTGCTTTGAAAAGTTCCCTTAAAAGTATGTTGAAAGCAGGCTAGGTTAAAATTCCTTACTTGATCTTATACTACTTTTTATGTTTATCTTGAATGTTTTCCTTTAAGTATGCTGAAAGTAGGCTAGGTTAAAAGTCCTTACTTGATCTTAAGCTGCTCTTTGTTTTCTTATATGTTTGCTTCTTTCACCATTTCTTAATGTTTCGTACCATAAATCAACTTAAAGAGATTTGTCGACATAGATGACTTGCCCCATATACCACTCTTGAAACTTGTTGTGCAATTTAAAATCCTTTATGACTCCATAGCCCAATGGATTGACACTGTTTCTTACCTATCTTATCCGCTGAAACATTTTCAACCTACTCACAACTTTACCCCTTCAAATACTTCCTTCATTTTAATGATATTCATCCCAACCAAAACAAACAAAAACCCTTGCGATTTATAACTAGCCTAATATCATATCATAAGCCTTAAAGATCATATCTTTGAAAACACATATGTAGAGAGATCCCTCTCTGAATCCAAGAGGGCTAGATCCTAGGATTCCAAAGTGGTTTTGATGTTGGCTCTGCAGTGTTTGTTCTTGCCAATCTTGCAAACTACAGAGGCCTAACACCAGGAATCAATACAGACTGTGAAGAATTGGATCATTGGTCAGTATTGACACATTAGGAAGTTCCAACATCATGACAAATGGAAATTGTGGATTGAAAGGCACGGTGTTTGGTCTTTGTTACATGCTCGTTTGTGGATTCCAACTAGTTTGGGAGAAATTTTTCCCCCAAGGGTGCTGCCCCAAAGGGTTTTTCCCATAAGTATTGAAACCTTGGTACTATCCATAATGGTTGAAACCTTGTGGATTTTGACCATATCCCGGTTTCCAACCCAAAAATGGATTCTGACCTATTGTAGACCAGTGAGTTCCAGGTTGACCATAGTTCACAACATACGGATTTTGCGACTGCTGGAAGTTTTGGTATGGATTTACCTGGGGTTGCTCTTGGGGTTGTTGGATCGTACCTTGAGGTTCCTGAGGTTGACCAAGTTATACCTAAGGACGAGGTTGTGCCTGATGACCAGGTTGTGCCTAAGGACCAAGTTGTACCTGAGGAGTAGGTTATGCTTGAGGGCGAGGTTGTACCTAAGGACCTGGATGAACAAAGGCTTCATTTGAATGGAGGGTTGTCCTTGCTGGGAAAAAGGTTGACCCTGATGAGATTAGGGTTGGCTTGGTTGACCAGAAGGTTCTCCTTGATGAAAATGGAAAAACTGGCCTTGATAGAAAAAGTGTTGATTAGGTTGTATGTAAGGTGTTTTGTATTGTACTAAATGTTTCCATTGTGGTCCATAAGGTGGATTTTGACCATAGTTAAAACCCTGCTGATATATGTAACCCTCTGGTTGGACGCCAGGTTTCCGTTGAAATCCTTGAGGATTTACCGGCTCAGTTTGAAACTATTAGAAACCATACAGGAGATGGTACTGTTGGTTAAGACTCTCCAAAAATCGCTGATATTGGTCAAATTCAGGCCCTGTTTGGCCAAACAATCCAATAGGCATGGGAATGATGCCAACGGATTGATAATAATTCATAATGTAAGCCGAAGATTCACTCGTGGATGGTCCAACAGTAGGTTGGGAAAAATTTGATAGGGTAGGACCTCCTTCAGAAACTGAAGTCGAGGGAATTGACACTAGAGTACTAACAGGAGGTACTGAAACACCTATGCAAATAGTTGGCTTTGCGGAAGTAGGTGTGTCTATAGTTCAATGTAACATTCCAAAATTTATTGGAATATTATAGTTATGTTTTGTCACTTAGATAGATGAATAAGTGGGTAGGGCGACCCATAAATATCTTTATTGTGAATAAAACCACTTCTCATGTGAAAGTGGATCATCTTTCTAGCTCAACAAAACACCCTAAGGTGTGAACAGGGCCTAGAACATGTGGACTGGGTCAACTTTGAGCAAATCAATAGTGTTTTTTTAATATTCCTACTTAGCATAAGCTAAGAGGAATATACATTTTTTTTCATTTTCTGTTGCATGAATAAATGGATAAAGGAGGACATGTAAAACTCCTGAAAATAATGAATAAATCAATGCCCATAAGAACAAGGATAAATCTAGGCCATGTAAACAAAAAAATTGTAGGTGTAAATGGGTTTGAGCTATGAGACTGGGTCAACCTTGACCAAATCTACAGCGCAGTCTAGATGCAATGTACCTCATGGATGGACAATGCAATTCTAGATGGAGGCCGCTCATGTGAAAGGAGTTAATTCATTAAAGTGGTTTAGGGTTTGACAAGGCTTTCATCTTATAAAAGGGAGAGGAGAGTAGCAAGAGAAGGTTGTTGATTATGCATATTTCTGAGTATATTGTCTGTTTAGACAAATAACATTCTCTACTGGTTAGCTGAGAATAGTGCTTCTTAGCACTTGGAAGTTCCTATGTAGGAATCCCAGCTCTTCCATTGAGGATTTATTGGAGGAGTATTTTTTATTTCATCCACTATCAGGCATTTGGCCAAGCTCATATTCCAACTACAACGTTGATCCTGTTTAGGATTGGGTTGTCCTTGAAACTTGCAGCAAGTGGAGGCTAGATATGCTCAGATCTAGGCCATTTCAGGCCCTCTTTTCACTGGGAAAGTTATCTATCCCATGGGCAAGAGAGTTCTGAAACTTTGGAGCTGATATTTCATATCTTGGCATCAAGCCAACTCAGTGTTTCAAGCTACAACGCAGTTTCCCTTCCAGGACTATGTTATTTTCAAAGAGGGAATTGTAGGATGTTTTGACCCACTTTTTGAGGAGAGATCTCTAGTGTTGGGCTTTGCCTTCCACTTTGGTGATCCATGGATTAGCTTGCTGATCCATGTTATGTAAAGATCTGATATATTTCTAATGTAAAAAATCTTCAGGAATTTCTGAATAATATTGCAGATCTGCTACTTTAATCTCATATCTACTCTTTGTATTGCATGATTTGATCAAAACCCCAACGGGATCTTGTAAAGGAGCCTTTCTAGTGCACAGATATGAAATGGATATAATATTTTGTACAAAGATATACTCTAGATCTAAAGTGTAACATACAGCTACTGCAGCTCTTATAAAAACGCTGTTAAGATATTTTGCAGTCAATACATGTGTTGCAGCCCTTTTTCTTGAGGAGTTTCTTCTATTTTTTCTTCTACATTCTGTTGTATATTGTAAGAGCATCATTATGAATCTGTTTTGTTGCTGCTTATATAAAATTTTATCCTTATTCTTGGTCTCCTACTCATGCTCTCAAGACTGCATTATTTCTGAAGTAGTTTGTTGCACCTAGCTGCAGCCCTTCTCTTTGGGTGTTTTTTCAGCTAGACTGGGTGGTGGGAGATCTGTTTACCACACCTAGTTTGATTTTTTTTTTCTCTCTTTTTGGATCTAGACACTAGATCCACGGATCTAAGGGATCCTAGAGCTAAAAACTCATTTCAGTGCACATATTTCCCATAAGTGTGTTATTACAGCAGGCTTTGCTGTGTATTCCCATTTTGGGATATTACAGTGGTATCAGAGATTCTTTCTTGGCACAGCCTATGATTTTCATTGAAGATATAAAACCAAGATGGCTTCAGGAGAATATGAGCCTCTTACTGACATAGAGAAACCCATGGACTTTTCTAATGTCATCATCTGGTATTTTAATTGGTAATACTATAGTAAGTACTGAAGGACTTGAATCATTATACACATCCTCAGGGAAATATCAAGTCAGTCCTTCTGGGTTTATTCCTTCAAGTACCATATCAACTGGACTCCCAACATTTGGAGAGAAATATTTTCTATCTTATTATCCTCCTCATGCTGGGGGGCAACCTTTGGTCACCCAATATGACAGTACTCCGTCACATTTTGGTCAATCTAATGTTGAAATGAATGTTTGTCAATGGAAGCCCACTCTGCCTATCCAACCACAAACGGTTATAAAATCGTATCAACCAGTTCAACCTATTACACCCACATCATTACCACTTGTTAATACACATTTACCCCTATTACAGAATCAAAATGTTGTACAACCTTATCAAGTGGGTCCTTCAACTCAATATCCTCAAATGTTGGATCCACGGACTCCAAATCTTTCGGTTAATTTACAAAAACCTGTATCTAGAATTATCTATTCACAAGTTGGTTTACCATTTTATGGGATGTCACAACCACAAACTAGTTATACCTATCAACTGAATCCGAGTTATCCTAGTTTGGGTTATAACATTGGTGGACAGACCCCTTGGCAGCCACAGGTGCAAATGCCTCAAACTTTATTTCAAAAAGTATCATATCCAGGTTTTGGTCAATAGAATTTTCAAGAGTTTGCTTTTCAAAACAACCCCTATCTGGGTTACCAACAACAGATTCCTTATGCTAGTGCTCAAAGGTCTATTGCTCAAGCAATTCCATCTTACCCTAGCTATGCTCAACCTAACCTTAATCGACAGTTGCCCTTTGTTGAAAATTTAGAGTTACCATATTTAAATCAGCCAACTAATTATCCAATTAACTATGCTCCTTGGTGGCCGGTGATACCTCACAAATTACCCTCGGATATTCCTAAGTTCAATGGAAACCCTGGAGAAGATCCATCGACTCATGTCATGAATTATCATTTATGGTGTTCATCAAACTCCCTAAATGATGATTCTGTTTGACTATGTCTTTTCTAGCATACGCTCACAGGTTCGGCTGCAAAATGGTACATTGAATTACCTAGAGCTTCTTTTGATAATTTCATAGCCCTAGCTACTACCTTTTTGACTCATTTCCAGTTCCCCATCAGATATTAAACTGGAATGGAACTCTTGACCAATTTCAAACAGACTAATGCTACTCAAATCTCTGATCATATTCATGAGTGGCGTCATTGTCGTCGAATGGTTAAGACCTTTGTTTCTGATTAGCTCCTCATTGAATGGTTCATTAAGTCCCGGTTACCATATATAATTGAGGATGTGGCTAAGGGTGGCATCGTTACAGAGGAGCAAGTTATCGCTCATGCTCAATATTTAGATTTGATTTATACTCAGTCTGGCACGCTCTATGAAAAAATTCCTAACGCGACGATATCTAATTTTAATGTTCCTCCTCAATTAAAGGACTCTCATGCCGAAGACGTCTTGATAGGCACTGTAAGCACACATCACACTACCACATTTGATCCTACTCCTGCTTCCGAAATTAATGCTGTGTCATTTGAAAAAGGAAAAAGTGACAAGCAACCCGGAAGTAAGAAAAAAGGGAAATCTAAGAAAAAGAAAACTTCTAACCCACATGAAAGATCATCTGATCAATCGTCTGGACCTAGGAAACCTCGTTATCCATGCATAATCTGTAATGAGGAACACTTTGTTAGGGATTGTCCTCACCGCGTTGAAGTCTCAAAAATCATCAAGACTTCCCATGCATCGATTGTGTTGATAGACCCATTTTCAAATCCAGACACAAACATGGTTGCTATAGATCCAGCTCCTAGTTCCCAAGTGTTAATGTTATCTATCACAAAACCTTCAAAAAATATTTTGGTGTCAATGCGTAATAAATATTATGGTAGTCAGGCCACTGATCAACCTACTACCTTGAAAACGAATCCATCTACGGAATCAGTACCGCCTACTTTTATTCTTGAATTGCCAATTAAGATACCAAAGGGAGTAATTCATAAATTGACATATAATCCTCGGGCAAGAGCTATACAAAATTATAATATAGTTAAAAATTTGGCTCAATCCCCTTCAGCTATGTCTGCTCTTCAGGAATTAAAAATTGTCCATCCCAAAAACAGGCTTTATAGTCGGCTATTAGTGGAATTGATCCAACTAATTCTAATATTGTTGTCTTTAATCATACGGGCTATGTGTCGAAACTAATAGCAGAATTGGCATTCTCCATACAGGTAAATGTTCTCAATCACCTTGTTCATCACACTATTATTGATGAGGGAGCATCTACATGCATTATGTCTCTAAATTGTTGGAATTCACTTGGCTCACCGCACTTATCACAATCATCAACGACGTTGAAGGCATTTTATGGATGTACATATAAACCTTGTGGTATTATTAATAACTTGCATGTTGAGCTAGGGGGAAAAATAGTGAATATTGATGTTGAGGTTTTTGATGGACCCCTTGACTATAATATTTTACTTGGAAGGCCATGGGTATATGCAATGACTGCAATTTTTTCTACATGCTTTAGAATGATTGCCTTTCCACATAAAGGTACAATTACATTCATTAATCAACTATCCTTCTTTGCCTCTGCTTTGTAGGTAATTGGAAGCGTTCTGTTCGTTCACGTACCCCAACTAGAACTTCAGAACATTGGTGTAGAACTCTTAAAGGATTCCACTCTTATAGGAACCTTTTCATTACCGCCGCCTGCAATGTCGATAGAAATTGCAGGTATAGAGACCTACTACATGATATCTTCCACTCTATCTGGCTTAAGGGAGAGTACAGGTGATTCTGATATTTCTACGTTGGATGAGTTTCTTCCGCCCAACCATTTTGAGGTGGCATAACAATAAATCTATCTGGCTTGGGTGGAAAATCTAAAATCAGTGTCACCAAGTGTTTGGGTTGATCGTTCCTTAGATTTTGGTACTCCATCTGATCCATTTTCCTCAATGTCCTTGACATATGAGAATATTTTGGAAGCAATGATGTCAGAAGGAGAACCATGGGAAGATTATCATCATCATTCTCATCTTCCTGATTATGAAGAAAATAATCTTACTGAATTATATCACCCATCCATCAAAAATTTCTTTTCGAATTATTTACCAATTAATGCAATCGATTCCGACCGAAATTTATCAAATATTGAAGAAACTATTTCTATCGATATTTCAAACAAACTTGGCATTGTAGAAAATATTCATGTTAGTGTATCTTGTTCTCCATTAGAACTCAAATCATATCACTATATCTTTCATGAATTCCATGACGTATTTGCTTGGTCTTACGAGGAAATGCCAGGCATAGATACTAGTATAGTTGAACACACTATTAATATGTTTCCTGATGTCAAACCAGTGCGTCAAAAAATTCGTCCTGTTCATCCAAAGAAATTCGCTGCCATCAAAGCAGAAGTTGAAAAACTTTTGCGTGATGTTTTGATATACCCTGTTCCACTAACTGAGTGGGTTTCCAATATCATTCATGTCATGAAAAAACAAGGAACTGTTAGAGTGTGCATCGATTATCGAGATGTCCATCTTTCTTGTCCAAAAGACAACTATCCTAATCCCTTTATTGACCAGATTATTGATGATTGTGCTGGATGTGAAATATTTTCGTTCATGGATGGATTTTCTGGCTACAATCAAATAAATATCTGCCCAAATGATCAACATAAGACAATGTTCATCTGTCCCTAGGGGACATTTTCTTATAATAAACTTCCCTTTGGTTTAAAGAATGCTGGGGAAAATTTTCAAAGAGAAATGGATTATGCTTTCAATGACATCAAGCACATTGTTCAACCGTATCTAGATGATTTAACATCGCATTCACGAAATCAGACTGATCACCCAATGCATTTGAGAGCCATTTTCTTACACTGCTGACACTACAAAATACACCTCAATCCACATAAGTGTGTGTTTTATGTAGGTTTTGGTCGTTTGCTTGGATTTGTAGTATTAAAAGAATGAATTGGAATTGGCCCATTGAAGGTTCAGGCCATTCTTGATTTTCCTGCACCATCAAACTTACTTCAGATATAGAAACTTCAAGGAAAGGCTAACTTCCCAAGAAGGTTCATTCCAAACTACGTCGAAATGGCTAAAGGATTTACTTGACTATTGAAAAAATGGTTCCCTTCCATTGAAACTAGGTTGCGCAAGCTTCTTTTGATGATTTCAAGGACACTCTTGTTCGAGCATCATTAATGTATCCCCCTAATTATCAAAATGATTATTTCCTATATATCGTCGCAGCTGAAATGACTATTGATATGGTATTGGTCCAAGTGGAAAATGGAATTGAACATCCAATCTATTATTTGAGTCGTAATCTCAATGATATGGAAGTTAAGTATTCATACGTAAAAAAGCTTTCCTTGGCAGCTGTTCAAGCTGTCCAAATATTTCGCCATTATATCTTGCTCCGAAAAAAATACTATAGTTTCAGATTGCAGCCCCATGACTTATATCTTATCATGTCAATTGATAGGGGGAAAATATTCAAAATGGATTGTCATTTTGTAGGAATTTGATTTGGAATTCATCAAATCCAAGTCAAAGAAGTCTTTGGTTTTGGCTGAGCTTCTCTGTGACTTTCCCTTTGATAATACTGCAACTACGTCAGAACCATAAATTCCTGACGAGTCTCTATTTCTGATTGGATCATCTGATCCTTGGTATAGAGATTTCATCATTTATCTCCAAACCCAAACTTTTCAACCCGATACCTCTCACTCTGAATAGCGACATATTTGATACCAAGCCAAAGATTATCTGATCGTCGGTGGTACACTTTATCGTCATGGTGTTGATACAATTTTAAGGAGGTTCCTCACTCATGAGGAGGCCGAAAAAGTGTTAAATGATTGTCATTCTGGGGCATGTGGTGGAAATTTATCTAGATATGCTACTACGGAGAAGATACTCCATGCCGGTTACTTTTGGCCTACTATTTTTCAAGACTGCATCCTCGCGGTCAGAAGCTGTCATGCATGCTAGTTTTTTTATCATAAAATCCGTAAACTGCCAGCGCCAATGCATTATGTTGTCTTTGTTGGAACATTTTTGAAATAGGGTATTGAATTCATGACCTATAATCCTCGTTTGTTCGGGGGGCACGGTTATATTTTTTTCGCAGCCGACTATTTTACCAAATGGGCCGAAACGATGCCTATATTCAACAACACGGGACAGACAACTGCATTGTTTTTATTTAATCATGTTATTGCATTGTTTGGGGTCCCACAAGCTATAGTTAAATATCATGGAAATATTTTTCGAAATCACATGATGGCTAAATTGACTTCCAAGTTAGGATTGTCACATGATAATTCTACACCTTATTATCCACAATCAAATGGACAAGTTGAGGCTATCAAAAAAATTCTTAAACGTATGCTTCAACGAATGATAGGAGTTCATAAAACAAACTGGAATTTGACCTGTACTCTGCCTTGTGGGCGTATCGAACCTCGGTGAGAAACGCAACTAGATTTACTCCTTTTCAGTTGGTGTATGGTATAGAAGCTATATTACCAATCCAATGTGAAATACCGTCGTTAAAAATCACGATTGACTTGTTACCTGACACCTCAGAAGAAGAAGTGTGTCTCCTTAACCTCATCCATCTTGATGAAACATGCCGTGAAGCCCAATTGGCCAACGAAGCGCACAAGAGATGTATAAAGGAGAAATATGACAAAAATGTCTAGCCTCGCATTTTCTCAGAGGGCAACTTGGTCCTTCTTCATGATCAAGAAGATGATGTAATAGGTACAGGAAAGTTTGAGCCATTATGGCATAGCCCCTATATTGTCAAAAGAGTTCTTGCTAAGGGCGCCTATGAGTTGGTTGATTACGATGGAATTCCGTTGGTGCAACCTAGAAATGGGTTGTATTTGAAACGTTACTATGCTTAATTATGAGCGTAGTAATTTTTTGAATTATATTGTATATATATGTTGTTGATTTGCATTCACTATCTTAATTTGCTTTTAGAGTTTTATTGACATTAGTAATCGGATTTACATTTCATCGTAGATGTCTGAATATTCAAAACCCTTTGTTGGATATGCTGATGGTGCTAGTCATAGTACGGAGAATATATCCTCTGTAGCGTGGGCCATTTTCGCTCCGAACAGTGAGTTAGTGAGTTTTCAAGGGATTTGTATTGGTAGATCGATGAACAATATCGCTGAGTATAGCGTGTTGATCGAACTTCTCTCTGATGCCATTTCATTGTGTATTAACCGTAACATTATAAGGTTAGACTCACAACTTGTGGTATTACAACTTACTAGTGTTTATACTGTTAGAAATCCAACATTGCATAGATTGTTCCTTAGAGTTCGACTTTTGGAAAGAAAATTTGATTTTATTCAATATCAACACATTTCTAGAAATTTGAACACATTGACTAATTCATTAGCTAATCAAGTTTTAGACAGAAATTTGCAACATATGTAAAGAAAACATTCACCTCATTGAATAGGATTGCACAATAAACATAGGAAAAAACTGAAACCATATAGATAGATAGTTATAGGTTCTTCCAAAAATTTGTGCCCAAGACACATTGGTCATCTAACCTCAAAATGTATGTAAAATGTCACAAGTAAACTAGTGGTGCTCGTGGTAACATGCTATAGATATAGCTATCGTACAAAGTAACCACATCGAGCGGTTAGGAACCCCAACAGTGTGTCACTGCAATCACATAGGAATATCTTCAATCCGACAATCCTGAATCCCGAAGGTCAAACCCTCTATGTGCTGCTGAAGCTCAGTCAGAGTCTCAGCCATATCAAGATCTTGAAGGATTGCTCTCCCGACAGCCCTCTCTATTGGCACATTTGCTTCGCGTTCTGGTTCCACTACTGGTTGAACACAAACAACATCAGCATTACATCAAACATTTAGTTTAGTCTTGGGAAAACATCAAAATACAAAAACATTGTATAAACCTTAGGAAAATAAAAAATATGGTCGAAACATTCTTACCTATTTCACCCCACTGAGTGCCTTCTGGTAATGCTAAATCTGGATCCCCTCAAAAATCGATGCTTGTGTATGCATACTCATTGATGGTGACAATCTGTCACTAGAACTAGGCGAAGAACACAGTCAAGAAAACAACAATAGATTTGCCTACATGCCGACTCATTGAGTTCTACCGATCTCTACATCTGAGGATCTCTAGGACTAGCTATATCTAGTGTCACATGTTGTGGCTACATCATTGGAATCCGTTCCAAGGTGAAGGATATAAGGATAGAACCATAATTCAAAATTTTCTTCCTTCCTCCCTTAGCTTTATTCAGTTATTCCTTTATCTAAGATAGAACTACTTCAGACTAGTTGAAGAATGTTGGCTCCATACACTCTAGCGCGTACTGCATATATGATATATTCGCTACATGTAGTGTAATGGTGGTGACAAGTTTTGTGATTGTGAAAATGATAGTTCTCAAGGGAAAATTTTTAACATCTCGGATTTTAATATTTCCATCTTTTCTTAGATCTGACCCTGGATAGCAATGTTGCAAAACATAATCTCTCACTATCTCTCCTCCAACTACAGACCCTGAGAGCGAAATTGGCAAGCCTCTTCTCGACAAACCTGTGAGAAAGTACACGTCCTTCAGTCCCACTATCCTCTATCCCTCATGATATTGTGTCAGTCGCTGCCAGGTCATCCATGTTATTTATGCTCTAAAAAGGGAAGCCATCAGTTCGCTACTCATTTCCCCCCATTTCATCATCATCATTGGTGTCATTCTGTCAGTCACTCTACTATTTTCTCTCATGCCTTAGTTGAGGATCCCTCATTGCCTCACCTATGGAAGACCTCCTTCTATTGACATCAGCTCATTCATTCCAGAAGACAGGTCTAGAGGGCAGTGTACCTTGGTTCCATCTTCCACTCTTGTTCGGTGCCTCAGATCAGGCAAAGGGACTCCTCATAGCCCTTTGACTTGATTGTTTCTCAGCTCCAGCTCCTTTTTAGCATGATCGAGATCAGTATACTCAATGGTCCAGTGATACAAAAGCTGACATCGGTGATTCCCAGGTGTGTGTGAGATGTCTCAACCCCCATGAGGGGGTGGCCCTACAGGTAGCCCCCCACACATTCGGATGACCTCTTCATTACAGCCTTCGATGTAGCTCCATACATTTGATGATGTCGGCCTCAGCCACTTGCAACGCCTTTTTGTTTGCATGTATCAGTCATATTTTCAGAGCCCTTTCCTATTTTCAAGGGCATCTGTGTTGTATTCATATCTCATGTACTCAGATATTATGGTACAAGTCCTGGCTGTTATCCCAGGCACAATATGTATGTGGGATTCATTATCTTGTTGTTTATTTGGCTCATGTTTATGCCAGCATTATTCCGTCTCATGCTTTTTTGGACGTCTTATTGTTTTTACTATTGCCTCGGTGCGCATAGGTATGCCTCCCCTGCCGCCTATAGTAGGTACTCACTTATCAAAAAGACTTGACACACCTGCAAGTCACCTCCTGAGGGTCTAGTTCTTTCAACACTTTGGTCTACCTTACAATCCTCTCTCTTTGACTTCCCCTTTGTTTTCTAGTGATTGAGTTCTTACAAAGTACTTCGGTCATATGATTAGCTCCTAACGCTCGCACGCTGGGGGGCAATTTGTTACACCATTTTTTGGTCATCTAATCCATTTTTATTAGATGGACCCAAGTACACCAAGTAAGACCAATTTTACCCCAAGTAAAATCAAATTCACTATGAAAAATAACTTAGTAAACCACCTTTATTAAGTTGTTTATGGTCTAAATAGGAAACCCCATGGGGAAGCATTAAATAAATCCATATTTATTTGATTTTTCCTCAAGGAATAATTAGTTAAATAACAATTTAATTAATATTCCTGGTTATATTTAACCCAAAACAAGGAAATTAATTAGATAAATCATTATTTATCTTATTATTTTCTAAGAATAACTATTTAAACATTACTTAAATAATATTCTTTGTTAAATATGACTACATATCCCTTAAATAATTAAATAAATCATTATTTATTTGATTATTACTCAACCATATCCTTAAAATGATAAATAAATCATTTATTTATTTATTATTACTTAATCACATCCTTAAAATGATAAATAAATCATTTATTTATTTATTATTTACAAATAAGGGGATTTGACTCAAGTCAAATTCCTTTCCCTCCAACAAATATAATAAAATATTCCATAAAAGTTGGATCTTGATTTGGTTAATAATATTTTAATTATGCACCAATATCTAGACTAACTCAATATTTTGTTATAAATAGAAGGGTTTTCCCATTCATTTGTCACATTTTGTTGCCTAAAGATCACTCTGGATCTCAAATCTTGGTCTGGCTATTGATCCACTATCATAGCCATATTTTTCCATTTTTTTCTGGGTTTTCTACACCATCAAGAGAGAGGAACTCTAAATATGAAGTGTTGAGGACTTACAAGAACCCATCCCATTGAGGAGAACAAAGAACACTCTCTTGTGTTTTCCTCCCAGGTGCCATTAATAAAAATTTCATTGGATATATTCTTGTCTTGTCTATTGGATCTATGGAGTAAATATTATTTTTCTACTGTTTAATGTCTTCTAATTCATAAATATAGATTTTTGCAGCATTTTTCTTGATCATCTAACTGTAGATTTGAAGATATTAGCAGTCATTTCTGCTGTTAGGGCTGTTTGTTATGCGCAGCTAAAGTGGTATTTTTTCGTACACCTCAAATCAAGATTCATACTAACACCATGCATCAATTAAATACTTAATGAAAAAACTAAATGTCAATGCTAGAATTATTAGATGGTTATTATTGTTGCAACAATTTGATTTTACCATTATTGATAAGCCTAAAAAAGAGAATGTTGTTGGATATTTCTTGTCAATACTAACTTTTCCTGCAGATGAGGAAGGGATTGTTGATGATCAACTTCCATATGAATATTTATTTTCTATCTTAGTAATCTCTCCTTGGTTTTTTGACATAGCTAACTACCTGGTTGCTTAGAGGTTTCCTCCAAACCTTTCATCCAAAGAAAAGAACAGAATTACAAGAAAGAGAAACCCTTTCACTTGGATTGGTGGTAATATTTTCAAATTGGGACCAGATCAAATCCTTAGGAGACATGTTAGGGAAGAGGAGGTCTTTGACATCCTTTGAGCATGTCATCATGGGTCCTGTGGGGGTCATTTTTCTACTAAGAGGAAAACCTTAAAAGCCTTGCAAGTCGACTAATATTGGCCTAATCTCCATCAGGATGACAAGAGATACACCAGTAGATGTGATCAGTGTCAGAGGATGGGGAGACCTATGTTGAGGGATGAAATGCCTCTAAAACCTTAGGTGGCCTTAGAGCCATTTGAAAAGTGGGGCATGAACTTCATTGGACCCCTTGATCCATCATTTGGGTAGAAGAGTTGCATGATAGTCTGCATTGATTATTTGACCAAGTGGGATGAGACAGGAGATGTCAAGGCAACAACAGAAGAGAAGGTGGCTGAATTCTTGAGAGAGAATTTGCTCTACAAGTTTGGATATCCTAGGGACCTAGTCATCGATCAGGGTCTCAGTTCACCTCTCATCTTATTGAGAACCTCATGAGGTAATACAAAATCAAGAACAAGACTTCTACTACCTATCACCCTCAAGAAAATGGGTAGGTGGAAGTGACCAATAGAGCATTAGAGAAAATCCTTACCAAATTTGTGAGAAACAACATAAAATATTGGGAATATATATTGGTATAATGGCAGCTCAAATGGATTTAGACATCAAAAAGGCATAACAAGAAAGACTGCTTCAACTGAATGGTTTGGATGAATTTAGGATGCAGGCCCTCCTTCACACAGAAGTAATCCAGCTAAAGAGAAAGTTTGGCATGACAAGCACATCAAAGAGAAGACATTTTAGGAAGGATATTGGGCTTTGATCTATGGCTCTAGATTAAAGGACTTCAAGGGAAAGTTAATGACCAGATGACTAAGACCCTATCAAGTGGATAAATTCCATGAAAATGAGGCTATTCAAATTAGGACCATAAATGATGAGAGGATCCCTCTGATTTTCAATGGTTACAGGATAAATATGTACAGAAGGCCCTGTCTGAGGCAGAATTCATTAACACAATAAACAAAGAGGTGAATGTAATTGGAAGCTTCATAGATTCTAGTCCCTCAGATTCCTAGAAAAATAAAAAAAAGGAAATAAATAAAGAGGCCTGGGTGAAATATTTTCTAAGGCATCCAAGGCCAACTCTTGGGTTGAAAACCTCCATGAGAAAATTTTGGAGAAAAAAAAAGAAAAGAGAAAAAGAAAAAATAGAGAAATAAAAGATCCTTGGGTGAAAACCTCTTGGAGGAACCCAAGGTAGGCTTGTGGGGTGAAAAACTCTGTTGAGGCATCCCAAATACCTTTTTAAGAAAAGAGAAAAGAAAAAGGATATACAAAAAATTCAAAAGAATAAATTGGCACCAAGGCACTAACCTGCTTCTATTTCACAGGTTGTCGAACAAGGAAAATATGGACAAAGGGAGAAAAATTATTCCATCTCTCTCTCTTTCTCTCCTCTACCTACTCACTCCACATCTAACCCCAACACTCATTCCTCCATTGATTTCTACCATCAGGTGAGCATAAATTTAAAATTTTATCCTATCTTTGCAATGCTACACGGTGTCCTAAGAAAATACAAGAAATCCTATAGTGCTATAGGAAATCCTATAGTGCTACAAGAAATCCTATAATGCTGCAGGAAATACCAAAAATCTACAGGAAGGATACCTAAGGCTAGATGAGCTAATTGAAATCTCTTTGACCCTAGAAAAGGCATAAAAAATGCTACCCCACCTATGCCTACCATCCCTAATCATCATTCCATCCCATGCATGAAAAATGCCTTACCTAACATGCCTCTATTCTGCCATTGTGAATCAACTTGTTTCAACACACACACACATTACCTCTCCTATTATGTTTTTACTCAACCACACCACTCCATTAACATCCTAATACCACCCCCAACATCTCCACATACATTTCTCCATTCCTCGTGGTTTTTTGAGCTCCAAATCTGTAACAAAGGGATTGCTATAGGAATATGATCACTTCCTGTAGCAAACCTGTGCATGCACTAGAACTTTTCGACCACCATATATCACATAAATAGTAGTAGAATTATGTTGAAGATATGATCCTAAATATCACCAAGGGACTCCAAAAAGGAAGCTACATCAGAAACAACACTTGAGATCTCCATGAGGTACTTGAAAAAGACACACAAAATAAAAACATAGTAAGCATGTCTCTCAGAAAATAAAAAAAAACACAGTAAATAAAAGGCAGCCTTTGTGACCATTCAAGTGCTCCAGATCCCTGCATTAAGGATCCTGAAACTCTTCAACAACCAGGTAGGCTCAAGTATGACTCCCTCACCCTCTCGATATGCATCAATTGACTAAATGAAAAAATGTCGAGAAGAGAGGGTTTAATAAGAAAAAAGGTGGCCAGTTAGCTTGTCCACCCTCAATAGTTAAAGTAAAAATTTAGTGGAGTTGCATGCCACGTGGAGCTGTCACATCAGTCAAGGGAAGATAACAGAAAGTGGGATTTGATTATCACGTAGGAGGAGATGATAGGCTCAAGTGGGACTAATGGTCCAAATATGGAAACGTCATGCGAAGTATACATCACCACTACGCTCCAAGCCCGCTCGAATTAGCATAAATATTCCCCCTCACACTTATGCTCATTTCAAGATCAGTTAGAAAAATTACAAAGGCATGAGACATCGATGAGTTTCTATCACTGGTCAATTTTTTCATCCAGACAGTGCTACAGGAAACCCTGCTACTACTACAGGAAGTTTCCAGGGAGGCCACAAAGTGTTAAGGAGTGACATGAAAGCCACCACCAGGGGATATTATCACCACAAAACCATACTTCAAATAAGAAACTTCATCATTACAGAGGTAAGTGGCCATCACCACCATCAAATTCACAATAGTTTTCATGGAAATTTGGATACAATAGAGCCATAATTAAGAAAATTAAAGAGTTTTATAAGGAGGTAGAGGATAAGAAACCAAATCCTTTGAAAATTGAAGATTATTAAGGTCCCATATCACAAGTGACATTTGAAAACAAGCCAAAAAATAACACCTATCAAACATAGTCAAAAGATAGGGGGAGGTTTCAATAGGAGGACCGACAAACACAAAGAGAATTAGGTTACATTTGTTAAAATTATGCAATTGCGTCAAATTCCACTATGGAAAACTTAGATGGTTAAGATTATATTTTCATAAGACATTAGAGGAAATTTCAGCCTAAAAGTGGCCTCCTAAGGGAAAATATTAAAATTATAGTTAAAATAATAAAATAAGAGTTAAGAATTTTGGAGGGAAAAGAAGAAAATTGTTTTTTTTTTAACTTTATTTTTGGCTCATATCCTTATAGGTTTACTCAAATTTCATGTGTAAACATCCGTTTCATGTGGAATTAAATTACACATCCAATGAGTACCCATTATGCATAATTTTGAGAAGACCCACATTGATAAAAATCGAAGATACATTAAAAAACGTGTTGAACACACTTTTTTTAATGTATCTTCATTTTTTTTAATGTGGGTCTTCTAAAAATTATGCATAATGGGCACTCATTGTATGTAGAATTTAATTCCGCATCTAACAAATGTCTACACATGAAATTTGAGTAAACCTATAAAGAGATAAGTAAAAAATATATTAAAAAAATAGTTTTTCTTCTTTTCCCTCCAAAATATTTACGTGTACCTCTTTTTAAATTTCAAGGATTTTTATTGGTTAACATATTATGACATGGAAATTACGTGAAATTTCCATGGGAAATTTTAGGCTAAAATTTTGTAGTATCCCAAAATAGGAATTGCACAGCAAGCCTGCTGAAATAACGCACTCTGAGAATTCAATGCACTGAAATGAGTTTGCAGCTCCTAGATCCCTTAGATCAACTAATCTAAGATCTAAATCCAAAAGGAGAGAAAAAACAAATCAAACTAGGTGGGTTAAACAGATCTCCCACAACCTAGTCTAGCTGAAAATCACCCAAAGAGAAGGGTTGCAGCTATGTGCAAAGACTACCACAGAAAATAACGCAGCTCCACTGAAGCAAAGAAATAGGATGATATGAGGGTTCAAAGATCAGATATATAATATAAAATCAGATTTAAATTACAGCCCATACATTGTACAAGAGAAAGAATAAGACTATACAGGGAAAAATCCTCAGAAATGAGGGGCTACAGCCACATAAAAATTCTGCATAAACTCAACAGCTGTAATATTCAAAATTTTTAGCCTTCAAGCTAAATGGAATATTAGAGTTGTTTGATCACTAGGTAGGTGAATAAATGGGAAGGGAGGCCCATTAACCTCTTTAGAAGGATCAATAACACTCCTTGTTACACAACATTTTGTCACCGTCCCTGCAATCCCTTGTCCCGTACATTAGAGGACTATTCCCGTGACCTATGAATAGTAAAATGACCTGAAACCACCTTCATGGCATCCTCTTGCATAAGGAAAAACATTCCCCTAAAGAAAATTTCCTCTGAAAAACCCTAAAAACAGATGTTTTAGCCTTGGCGCGACTAGCCAGTTCATCCCTCGTGCCAATGGGGGAAATCCACACTAGAGGGCGTGCCAACTGGCGCTTTGTCCTTGTGTTTCACTCACGCCAAGATTAATAAGGGATGTTTTTTAAAAATAAATGGTGGAAGTTTGATTCCAACAAACTCCTGAATGAATCATCAAAAGGAGTTGAGTGGTTTGGCTCTAGATCTCCATGTATAGGAAGTGGTTTACCACCTATCATGGAACCTTCCTAAGAGATAGGACCTATCCCATGATTATAGGGATCCCAACTTCCTTTCCTCCATCTATAAAAGCTTTCCCTCTCCATTAGCAAGCTAGCTGAACTTATAGGAAGGAAACTATAGCCGGGAAACTATTGAGAGCCAAGCCAAGAGAATCCCGTAAGAGAGAGCTTCGTCCAGATTCTCGACAGGGTTTGTTGAGACGTGCTCCGCTGTCAGCCCCGCCGAAGGAAGATCGTAGCGTCAGAGCATTTGGTTGTAATCTCCCTTTTGTCATTTATAATATAAGCAACTCTGATTTTGGTTCCATTCATGTGTTCGTTTCTTTACGTAATGCAATGAATTATATCCTCTCTGACTGATATATGGTTACATGCTTTAGATTTTACGTTGTATGTCGTTGTTTCCTTGCATGTGTATAGGTGTTCGGACATGTCGAACGGAAGGATTGTGATCTGTCAAGCGAGGGATGGGAAACATCATCTTTTCTTCAACGAAAACTACGTGGGATTTGAGGTAGACTACTTATCGTGATCTTTGTCTTTTTGTAACTAGGAACCAACGTCATTGCATGATTTGATTGTTGCTAGGCCCGATCTGGGCTAGTGGGATCGCCTTTGTCCGCAGAGGGGATTTACCTCCTCAAAAAAATAGCGACTCCACTGGGGAGTCAGTTGGAGTTAGTCTTTCTTTTTTTGGTTGTTTTTTGCTTTTTATTGATTTATTTGCTCTTCTAGTTCGCCTCCTTTGGTGTCAAACCCCTGTTCAGCCCCCAGAAGACTTGATATAGTCTCTGTTTGTCCTTTTTCATATTTTTCCCATAGTAAACTCGATTGGCGTGGTTTAGCGCTTGACAGTCGCGCAAACTGGTGCTTTTTTCTAGTTATGCCCCCGTGCCAAAGCGTTTTTGGCGCAGATTACGGCCAAACAGGCACGCCAACTCTATTTGGTGTTAGGGTTTGCTTGCTTTTGGGCTCTCTGAGCTTGATTTTTGGTCCTAGTGTCATTTTTTCTAATTTATCGAGCACCTTGAAGTCTTTTTTGACTGTGTTTGGCCCTTGTCCTCCGGTTTTTTTCCCTTTACTATCAGTTTTGCATTCTAGCCCTAGGGCTTCTAGGAGCTACAGTGTGCTGATCTTCCCATGGGAGTTTTGGGTTCTTGCTTTCTCGGTCAACTTCATTTTCACTTCTTTGCATTCGTTTTGCTGGATTCCATTGTGTCATTGCGTTAGTTGAGTGATTTTCCTCTCTTTCATCCAAGTTTCGCTTTCTCTCAATCCAAGCCTAGATTACACAGTTTGTGTGAGTATTTTTGAGATTCTTCTTCATTTTGAGGGATTTCGTCATCAGTTTGAGTCTTGATTGTGTGCGTTTGTATTGAGTGAACTTGTTTGTTTCAGCTCTCTCACTGTCATTTCTCGAATTGGTTTCTTCATTAGTTTTTTCATTCATTTAGTGCATTTGCTATAAAATATTGAAAAATACAAAAACAAATTTCTTTGCATTTTGATTAGTCTAGTGAAAATTGAAAGTTATTTCACATTATTAGTGTTATATAACTCTAAGAGAGAAGTTTTATAGTTTCATTAGCTTGCATTAGAGACAATAGTGGATGTTTTTGTGCTCATTTTGTTGTTATTTGAAAAGCTCTCAACCCTCCCATAGCTCTTCATTGAGCAAAGTGATATTTTGTGGCATGTAGTGTGAATTTAGAGGATTTTTTGAGATCCAACATTTGATAGGGCCTGAAATTGAAACATAAATTGAAGATCAACTCTAAAATTTACTAAATTAACCTAAGGAAACATTGAAACATTAACGGAATATCTAGAGGTCTAGGCTAGTGACGTGTTCCGGCATCGTTAAACCTAGTAGCTGTCATTCGCCATCTGGTTTTAGAAAGCGCTAGTACGGACTTGTGCTCCCCGTGCTATTGTGTATATAAAGGGAGACCCCATTAGGTTGCAATCATTTATCCATAGGAAGCCGAGTCTGCCACCTTTTACCCGTGATACACCGGACACAGCATTCGGGGAGATTACCTACACGTACGCCAAGTCCTTGGTTGATTTCTCTTTCATTTTTTAACCAAGGTGTATATGGGAGTTCACAGATATCTGGTACACCCATTCGCCTAGATTACCAGAGCAATCATTTCGATCTTTACTGACTCATTAAATTTGAAAATATCATCAAGCTCTTTTCCTTTCACGCTTGTTTCCAAATTGAAAGTGATAGAGTCATATTTTACTCGTTTCTAGACTCTTAAAACATGAAACGGTAAAATTTCTAGTTTGAATGTGGTAAAATTAATCACCTACGATCACACGCCCATTTAGAGATTGATTTTTCGGCCTGTTGTTGTTTGCCTTGGTTTTTCCTGTGTGTCTTTGTTTTGATCTTTTCCTCTTTTCGTTACAGTCACAGTGGTGGAACCCTCAATTTTGTCTACTAGTAGTCCTTACACAGATGATTCATCAGAGGTGTCCCAGTCCTCTGCTGAGTATCAGCAGCATATTGTATCTGAGTTTCCTGAAGGGGGACCGGTTATATCTGAACTTCCCTTTGGAGGACCAGTTGATTTCAATTGGCCCTTTTCCAATGCTTGGTTTGGATTTGGAGTAGGGGAACACTTCCCTCCTCTTACGTTGGGATCGCCTTTCGTAGTTGCTATTATACCTCCTAGTCCTCATCATCTTTTAGAAGATCTTATGGCAGGGTTAGATATGGACTCACCCAATCCTTCTTCTAGTGAGGGAATTCCTACTTCTGGTGAAGATTACCAACTTTTTCCCGAAGACATCCCCAAACCTTCTGTTATGTCTTCACCTAGTCCTTCGCTCCCAGCTGAATATAGGTCTTTAAGTCAAGTCATGGCTGCTGTTGCCTCTATGAGAATATCGAATCCATCCACGAGGCCGACTATTCCCTCGTTAGGGATGTTGCCATCGACACCTCTCACGGCATATCCTTTCATCACATTGGTACCTGTTAGACCTACTGTCTGCGTGGCTGCGTCTACACCTGCTGTCACTACTCAGTCAGCTAGGACCTCGTCAGTTCCTGAAGATGTTTATATAGCTTCTACTATTCCTGAGAATATTTCTCTTGAGGAGTATCGGTTGTCTTTACAACCGTCAAACTCCGAGGTTGGTCCATCCTCTCAAGATCTCAATTGTCCTTACTTTTCCCATTATGGACTGGATGGTGCCCTGATTTATGTATTTCTGTATCAATATGATGAGCAGGGAAACCCCCTTCATTTTCCTTCTCCTGAGGCTTATCAGTATATTAACGGTTTTCTATCTGCCGAGGCTGGGCAACCTTCTAATCAACAAGGACAACCCTTCTAGGGACAACCTTCGGCACAGCCTAGTTATCTGTACAACCCGCAAGGACAACCCTTACAGGGACAACCTTCAGGCCAACAGGGATTTTTGTACATTCTTCAAGGGCAGTCTTACAACCCTCAAGGTCAATCTCTGCAGCCTCACCCTGTGGTCCAATCGGGGCAACCTCAAGGACCCATAGGGCAACTGGGGTATCAACCTGGACCGTTGTATGGTCTTGGGGGGCAAACCCATCCTTCTCAACCATTGGTGCAACCTCAACAACCTCATCTTCCAATTGGTCAAAATGTTGCACAACCAGGGCCATATTATGGTCCTGTCACAAGTCAACCTGGTTATCAGGCACAACCTGGCCCTCTCCCGCCATCAGGCCAACCTTCTCAGCCGGGGCAGCTTGGTGTCCTTCATAATTACCGAATGTATCTAGCTTGACCAATAATCCAATTATTCATAATCCATATTGGCCTCCAGTTCCGACAAAGGTACCTAGTGATTGTCCTAAATTTGAAGGCAAATCTACAGAAGACCCCCAAGCACATGTCATGACCTACCATTTTTGGTGTTCTTTGAACTCTTGGGTAGATGACTCAATCCATCTACGTCTTTTCTAGCGCACTCTTCCCGACGATGCTACTAAATGGTACATAGAAATACCCTGTGGTATTTTTCAAGACTTTAATACTCTAGCTATGGAATTCCTGACACATTTCCAATTACCGGTTCATTATGAAGCTGAGACGCATCTCCTAACATCTCTGAAATAGGACAAAGACACTCATATTTTAGATCATATTCATGAGTGGAGACGTCGTCATCTTCTAATCAAGTTTGACATTCCTGATCAGCTTCTAACTCACTGGTTCACTACCTCCTTTGTCAACAAGATTGCATAGGACATTTCTATGGGGGCATGTGTAACTGAGGAGCAAGCCATTGCTCATGCCCAGTACCTCAATTTAGTGTACTCTCAGTACAAGACCTCTAAAGCACTAGCTGCCCCATCGGTTGACGTTGTTATTGGTTCCATCTCTCAGACTTCTCGTAAGTATTCTAATGGGAAGTAGAAATCAAATTATTCCAACAATTCTGCTCTTCCTGACACTCCAGATTCTGGTAAGACTGTGGAGGTCAATGCCGTTTAGGCCAATCCTACGAACAAGGCTTCCAAAGGGAAGAAGAAGGGCAAAGGCAAAGCCAAATCCAATGCCCTGAAACCAGAATCCTCCAAATCATGTGTTGATGATGGTTCACAACGAAAACTGAAGTACCCTTGCATGATCTGCGATGAAGACCACTACACCAAAGATTTTCCCAGACGATCCAAGGTTAGTCAACTTCTTAAAGGCTCTAAGGGAACTCCGACAGTTCTTAAAGAACCTTTTCCATCTCAGCAGACCCAGATGGTCGAGAAGCCTTCACCATCTGCACCGTTTGGATCTCAGGTTTCCATGATGAATGATGCCGCACCTATTTCTATTGCCACTTGGTCGAAGGACTATGCCGGATCACGCCAGGCAGCTAGGAAGGAAGTCGTTGATGGCCCACCTCCCCCACCTGCCTCTGGTCCTTTAGAAATTGAGAAGCCCAGTGCTAAACCCGTAGTACGGCCACCTTCCAAAGGTGTTCTTTGAAATTCTTCCTATAATCCAAACGCTCGTGCTGCTCAGCATGACAACATTGTTGAGGATTTGGCACAGGCGCCCTCCATGATGTCTGTGTTGGAAGTGCTTCAAATTTTCCCATCTCAATGGAAAGCTCTGTTATCTGCAATCGGTGGAATTGATCCTGCCAATTCCAACCTTCTCACCTTCGATCTAGAGAATTTCATCCCTTGACTTCTACACCAGATTTCCCTTGTTATACAAATCGACATCAACAGCCTCAATATTCATAGAGCCATTGTGGACGAAGGTGCCTCTACCTGCGTTATGTCATCTGCTTGCTGGAAAGCCATCGGATCTCTAGCCCTCACTACATCCCCCAATTCCCTCGAGGCATTCGATGGAAGGGAATAAAAACCCTTGGGTGTTCTCATGAGTCTACCGATCACATTGCAAGGTAAAATAGTCAGCGTTGATGTGGAAGTTTTTGATGCCAAACTCAACTACAATCTTCTACTCAGTCACAGTTGGACCCATGCCATGCTTTGCATTTCATCCACCCTCTTTCGAATTTTGAAGTTTCCACATGAGGGCAAGATTATTACTGTTGATCGGTCCTCTTTCTTTACCTCGTCCTCCGAGAACAATGTGCCATACGTGGATCAAATTCCTAATCCCCCCGATAGCGTAGGACTTGGTCTTTTCAAGGACCCCATTCTCATGGGTATTTTTCCCATTCCACCACCAAACACTGTTCAAGTTAACATGATATCTAGGTCGGATGACCCGTGGATCATCCCTTCTCCTAAACAGGTTCCCTCTTTTGGAGAATTGATGCCTCTAACCCCAGTTGAAATCAATTATTGCGAGATCGTTACCGCATAACATCCTCCTCCTGCTGAAAATGCTCCTTTGAGCATGGCTCTTGATTTTTATTCTCAATCCCCTTGGCTTAGCGTTGCAAATTCCCCCAATCCTTTGAGAGAAGTTTTTATGTCTGACAAAGCTATCATGGAGACTATGTCTCTCGAAGATCTGCTGTGGAGCGATTGACATCATCGTTCCTCATTCATGCCTAGCCAGGGGGAAATTTTTTATTGTCTTGAGCATTTTGTATCTGGTTATCCCCCTCCTGAACCTGCTCCTCTAAGGTCGTCGGAGCATGGTTCATCTGATTGTGTCAAGCTCCTTAAACCATGAAACAAGGTCTTTCGGAGAAGTGTTCGTTTTCTTGTGTCAAGCTCCTTAAAAAATGAAACAAGGTTGTCGGAGCAGAGTTCGTTTCCTTGTGTCAAGCTCCTTCAAAAATGAAACAAGGTCGTCAGAGTAGAGTTCATTTTCTTGTGTCAAGATCCTTAAAAATGAAACAAGCTCTTATGAGGATAGTTATTTTAATGTGTCAACCTCGTTAAAACAATGAAACACTTTCCTGTTCATTTTGAGTCTTTGATAAGATCTTGTAAAATCCTAGTCGAGTCTTTCTCTTAATATCATAACTTGAACCTTCACTCCATCTGCCTTTCATATGGACTGAAGCTTGGGGGGCATGTACCTCGAGTTGAGTCATCATTCTTGGGGCATGCAAAATTTTTCAAGCATAGTTTGTTTCCATTTCAAGCTTGTGTAAAAATGAAACCAGTTTCAAGCATAGTTTATCTTTGTTTCAAGCTTGTGTAAAAATGAAACCAACTTCAAGCAGAGTTTTTTTATTTCAAGCTTGTGTAAAAATGAAACCATTCCCATTTTACCTCTCATGATTGCCTTTTGATTAGCCTATTTTTCCAGATGAGCCTTGGTTTTTTCTCACTCCATTCTCACTATCTGCTTGGCCGATCATATGCCTTCACTTAGTTGTTTTACCTTTTCCTGAGGAACCGCTGCGATGAGTGGTATTTTTAGCCAACCTCTTAACCTTTACTTGTTCTGAGCAGTTCCACCATCACCGGAACTAGTAGCTACCCTTTATACCACTCGTTCCTCCAGGAGGAGTCAACTTTCAGCTCTTTTCCGACTCTCTAAAATTGAAAATATTGCCGAGTCGCTTGTCGTTTTGAGCTCGTTAAATTGGCTGCGAAACGACATCTACCCAGTATACGTTTACCCATTTTTCGGGCTGGGATAGATTATTTATGAAAAAGGAATACCCTAACCTATCGCGACTAGGAGGTTCTCTCAGATATATTTTTCTACCTTTTCGGATCTGCGAGACTATCTACGAAAAGGGACTGCTGGAGTTTTCTTTCCGCTGTCTTTTCAAACTCTCTAAACATGAAAAGACGCTAAGTTCTTCCTTTTTTAGACTCATTAAAACCTAATGACATCAGACTCTGTCACAATGACATTACTCGAGTTCCTCCTTCCTAGGGCTCGTTAAATGTACTAGGTTGGATTTGTCTGAAGGACAAACTTATATCGCAAGCATATGCTATCCCCTTCAAGCTTGTTTCCAAAAATAATTGGGGTACTCGCCAGAAATGGTGGGGAAAAATGGAATCAGTATCATTGTCGTGTCGACAGTATGTTGCTCTTGAACATGACCGTTGTCTGCATTCGTGTCGAGTTGGGGACATCTCATCTCATTTTCTTCTTGCCTCAATGGGTTTGGGTAATCTCTTTTGACTGCTCATCTGCTCTTTGCCATGTCATCATGACCTCAGATCCTTTGATGTCAAATACTACCAAATCCAGTTTCGTGCTGCCGATATGTTCAAGAGAAGTTGGCCTCTACAGTTTTCAACCACCCTCTGATTCTCTACTGATCTTGATTCGCAAACATCATGTTCCTCTGTCTCGCGTCGATGATGTGGGAAACACTATGGCCCACCTTCGATCAAGGTCACTTCCTGTCGACTTCAGCTCATTATCCAGGAAGCTGATCTAGAGACCCCTTTCCGGTACCTTGGATCCTCCATGTCTTAATGGCAGGTTCTTCACATTCGACGCAAGGTTTTCATTATTGGCCTTTGATCGAATGATTCTGCGGGTGTTCGACGCCAGATCACTGTTCACATTCCGTGGATTGTACCTATAGTACCTTGAGATCCATCCTCATTATTGGTGGTTCCTCTCGCATCTGTTAACGGCTTTCATTATTGGATGGTAATTAGACGATGTTCTTGAATGTTCAACTTCAGCTCACTTATTCACATGCTCAGACTTGTACTAAGTTACATGACTCATTTGATTGGATGGCTGCGACCATACCTGAGTCTACTTGTAGATCCTTCTTTGTTGGATGTCTGCGTCCATACCTTGGATCCTAGTTATTGTACACTCTATTATGGATGGCTGCACCCATACCACATATCATGTATCAGAGATATCATTTTTACTTGTATTTGCAGGTCTTCCGATGGTAGTGTTTTCAGTTGGCTGCATTCTCATAAAGAATTTCACCCCTCCCTCTCTCTCAGACCTCATGCTTTAGGGGGCATCGTTACACAGCATTTTGTCACCGTCCCTTAAATCCCTCATCCCATACATTGGAGGACTATTCTCGTGACCTGTGAATAGTAAAATGACCTAAAACCACCTTCATGTCATCCTCTTGCATAAGGACAAACATTCCCTTGAAGAACATTTCCTATGAAAAACCATAAAAATAGATGTTTTAGCCTTGGCGCGACTAACCAATTCATCCCTCGCCCCAATGGGGGAAATCCACACTAGAGGGCGCGCCAATTGGCGCTCTGTCCTTGTGTTTCAATCGCACCAAGCTTAATAAGGGATTTTTAAAAAAAATAAATGGTGGAAGTTTGATTCCAACAAACTCCTGAATGAATCATCAAAAGGAGTTGAGTGGTTTGGCTCCAGATCTCCATGTATAGGAAGTGGTTTTGCACCTATCATGGAACCTTCCTAAGAGATAAGACCTATCCCATGCTTATAGGGATCCCAACTTCCTTTCCTCCATATATAAAAGCTTGCCCTCTCCATTAGCAAGCTAGCTGAACTTATAGGAAGGAAACTATAGCTGGGAAACTATTGAGAGCCAAGCCAAGAGAATACCGTAAGAGAGAGAGCTTCGTCTAGATTCCCAACAGGATTTTTTGAGACATGCTCCGCTATCAGCCCTGCCGAAGGAAGATCGTAGCGTCAGAGCATTTGGTTGTAATCTCCCTTTTGTCATTTATAATATAAGCAACTCTGATTTTGGTTCCATTCATGTGTTCGTTTCTTTACGTAATGCAATGAATTATATCCTCTCTAACTGATATATGGTTACATGGTTTAGATTTTATGTTGTATGTTGTTGTTTCCATGCATGTGTACAGGTGTTCGGACGTGTCGAACGGAAGGATTGTGATATGTCAAGCGAGGGACGAGAAACATCATCTTTTCTTCAATGACAACTGCGTGGGATTTGAGGTAGACTACTTATCGCGATCTTTATCTTTTTGTAACTAGTAACTAATGTCATTGCGTGACTTGATTGTTGCAAGACCCGATATGGGCTAGTGGGATCGCCTATGTCCGCAGAGGGGATTTATATCCTCAACACTCCTAATGTGAAAAGGGGTAAGAATAAGAAGCTTATTTGAGCACCCTTGTGTGTGAATAGAGATGGGAACATGTTGATTCAGTCAAATTTGACCAAGTCAACAAAGCTGTCTAGATACATTGAACCACCTTGTTGGACAATGCAGTTTTGGTGGAGGAAAACTTGCATGAGCTTGATGGCACATGTGGATGAGACCCAATGAGGAGAGGTTCACTTGCTATATATGGAGAGGATGGAGGCATTTGTTATTCATGCTTTTTTATTTCGATCTCTTGATCTTTTATGTTTAGACTTGGCTCCCTCTTGCTGTTTAGCAGGGTAGCACTGGGTGTTCTCGAGCGGGAATCCCACCTCTTCCCTTGAGAGGCCTGTTGGGAGAGCTTGTCTTGTATTGCTCCACATCCTGAATCAAGGCCAAGCATGATTCTTCAGTCCCAACATTATTTCTGTAGCAGGATATTGCTGAGTTGCAGGGTGTTGCAGTGGAGGATTCTTACACCACTTCCGGGTATGTTTCTCAGTAGAGGGTGCCTTCCCTCTCTTGAGAAATCAACTAGGAATATTTCTGGGCATATTTAATATCTTGGCAGCAGGCCAAAGTGGTTCTCATCTCCTACAGCGTAGTCCCTTGCAAGAACTGCATCATTTTATGCAGAGTTACTGCAGTAGGGTTAAGACCCTTGTTTTGAGCTAGTTTCCTAGGGAAAGGGCCAACCCTTCTCTCGGAAAGATAGAGGAAGGGATCCTCATCCCTCTTTGTATTATTCAGATATATTTATATAATTTTGTAGTAAGACTACATTTTATGAGCTGAATATTCAGATCTGCTCTTTCTTTTACATGTGTTTCATGAAACCCTTGGCGGGTTTGCTTTATAATGTAATAAGAAGGCCAAATCTCTGCTTTCTTGGCATATTGTTGCTTAAAGTTCCAGATGCATGTTATTATATTATTTTACTGTAGAAACCATTATAAAATAATGCTATACATGCTTTAGTATTTTTCTGCATAACTCAAGTCATGGGATTTGGCTATTTTCAAGTTGTTAGGTAGCCGAGAGGTCTGTTTAACATATCAAAAGGGATTTATTTCTGATCCCCTTTTGTATGTGAAGACATAAAATCATATGCTAAGGGAACCCAACATTATTTCACCCAGTAAAAATGCAGATCTTCAGAAATAACATTTGTAGGGTCTAATTTCTGCATTTTCCCCACTTGGGAATGTGTAGACATTTTTCTTTTGCTGCTGTTTCACTCAATTGAAGGCTATGTGTTTCTGAACACATCATATGAGTCTATTTGTTGGATCTTCAACTTAAGAATATCTTAAGATATTCTTATTGTTGTAGAAATCCCTATTTTGGGATATTACAGTGGTATCAGAGCAGCTTTCTTGGCTCAGCCTATGGAACTCAGCCATGTAGCTATCTAGAGAAGGAGATATGAACAGAAATAAGACTCCATTATGTGGAGGAAAAAGGGAAGATAGGCTTACACAGCTTCCAAAATCTATGCAGTGCATTAGTGAAGATCTTAAGAAGATGAGAGGAGAGATGGAATCTCCTGAGGAGTTTGGATCTAGAGCCTGATCTAGATTGGCACATGATAGGTGTGAGCATGAAACTACACCCTATTATGCACAATGCAGTCAAATTCCCAGATCTTCTAGGAGAGAGATGAAAGAAGAGGAAATGCTGGAGAGGGAAACTCTTAGTAATTTTCTGCAAGAGTATGAGTCTCAAAATGAGAAGTTTAGAGATCATATTACTTTCAAAGAGTTCTGAAAGATCAAGGTGGAGAGGAGCCAGATGAATGACATGGATAGATTTTCTCTATCTACCTTTGATGGATCCCCAACTTGCTCAGCCAAAGCTTGGGTGGAGGAGTTGTGTGCTTAGGTGGAGGAGTTGTGTACTTATTTGCAGTAACACCCAGTTTATGAAGAAGAATCCATCGGAGTTGCAACGCTACACTTTGAAGGTAAGGCTTATGCTTTGTGGATGTTTGAGTCATTTTCATTGAAAAATGTTAATACTTCTTCTTTTGCAAAGTTCACTAAAATATTGGTTGAAAAATTTGATACAAAACATGAGACAATCAAACCGATGAAACTTTTGTATAAGTTGGGAGGACCTACAAACTCAACACCACTTTAGAAACCTATTGGAGGAGATCACATCTTGCATGATATCTTGTTGGAGGCAAGATCCTTGTTTCATAACCTTGGACAAGAGGGCATGAAGGTTCCATTTTCAAAGGAGGATCCTCTTATTGAGCAGTTACCTCCTATTCATATTGAAGATGAAGAGAAGGATGGGGGTTACAACATTGTCACATCTAGAGCATATCTAGTGCCTCATGCAGAGGAAGCAGGGGCACATCCTCCAACAAGAAGATTTCTTGTGTCATTGCAAGAAGTTCCCCATGATCTCACATATGGGAAGCAAAGTAAAATCAATGAGCAGCATGATGGTGAGATGATGTTGATAGAAGGATAAGGTAGGGAGGAAGGACATCATCACTTGATGAGGAACACACATCCCTATCTATTTCAGAGAGCTGGTGCAAGGAGGAGGGAGGTTGGTTTGCGCTGTGAGGGCAAGGGAAAGGTTGCCCAACCATATGAACAATATTCTCTTGCCATGGATGTCTCACTACATGGAGGCATTCCACCGAGGAGGCCACGAGACTTGGAGTTGGTAAGATAAATCTTTCCATTTGGTTCACCACTCTTAGATTTCAGAGAGGTGAAAACTTTGGAGGAGTCTAGTGCAACACAAAGAGTTTTGGATAAACTCAAGGAGGAGGGGGACATCCGACAATCTTTAGCACCACTCACTCTCACTATCTGTACTGCGCTGACAGAGGTTGCTGCAGTCATGGAGGATGGCACCTTCATGGTGAAAGGGAGCTGCTCCATGGATTTGGAGAAACAGAGGGTACTTCCTCTAAGGAAGGAATCCTCCATACATTGGAGCATATGGAGGCCACTCATGCTTGCTTTGGCCAAGATTGGGAGATTCTTTTTGGAGGAGAGTTTCTCATGGGAGGCCAAATTCCAAAAGTCACTACTTATTTTTTAGCATGAGCAGCTACATGATGGGCATGGCAGCAATTTAGAGGATTAATTTGGCATGAGGGATGTCAAATGAGGAGACAAAAGCATGTGGAGAGCTTCACATTACAGATCATTAGCGTTGTCTCTTGGGAGGATTGATCCATATTGGAGGTCTCAACTCTTGGTAGAGTACTCCAAGGATCTTGGTGCTTGCATGATTCTTGATGACCCTGATGGAGATGACCAATATAGGGTGGATGATATGGTCATCTATTCTTATGGTAGAGTCTTCTTGACTAGAGCTTCTAAGCTCAAGGAGAAGCTGCTACATGCAACACATGATGACTTATTTTCCATGCATTTTGATGCATATCTTTCCTTGGAAGAGGAGTTCATTTGGGAGGGCATTCAGCATGATATAATTCAGCATATAGAGAGATGCATAGCCCGGATGGTGATAGAGAGGATGTCACAACCACCTTCCTACTCATTGGGAGTGAGGGAGCATTTTCAGTTGAGCCATTTTAGCTCAAGACCTCAAGTGCATGATGGAGAATGTACAACTTCACCTTACGTTTTGTACTTCTTGTCTTTTTATGAGCAACATATTGTACCAAGGAGGGTTATTCCTTCTTTCATATTGTATAATGATGTACTTGAAGCCATTTGTAGCATTGAGATTGGCTATCTCATTGATGGTTTGTGGGGGAAGTCACATGAATTTTGGTGTGCACAATTTACACCCTTTTGTACTTTCATGTTTATATCTTGTAAAATGATTGTGCAGAAAACAAGTGGTTGGAAAGGCACTTGTTTTTATTTGATTTAATGTAGGTAGAGGATGCACTGCGCTGGTTCCTTGTGTGGGACCTTGATCCACTTTCCGGTTGTCATATGACAACTTGTTTCTATTGGTTTTTGCTTCCATGTATTGCTGATTTCATGGGAGGCTATGTTCAAAGAGTGGGATATGATTTGAAGATGCTCATTGGGGGTATGAATCTCCCTACTTTGCATGATGCATGTTCCCGGAGGAAAAATGGGCAGCCCATGATTTCCAAATTACATCTCTCTTCTTCATGTGGGAGGAACCATTTGGAAAAATTGAGTTTTTGGAGGAGGCACTTCATGGTTTATTTATTTGATGGGGTAGCTTGGGCCACTCTTGGAGGTCATGATATTTCAGCCCAAGATCAGCATCAACCCCACACTTATCATAGATGGAGAGAGAAACCACTTGGTTGGGAGGATCCAATCTCTCCATGCAGCCCCAAAACATTGTATGAACCAGGGGTTGAGGTTCTTTTTGAGCTAACTATATTGGCTCATTTAATTTGGATCATAGCATGGGTGTGGGAGTCACTCATTGGGAATAATATTTCCCATGTTAGTCATCACTCCTACCTTAAGGAGACCATTGGAAAGCAGAGAGGTTTCCACTTACATCTTCCACCTTTCTATGATGTGAGCCATATGATTTTGCATGCCTGGGAGGAAACATTGGAGGACAGATTTGTAGCAGATCATGTTGAGCGGTGGTGGAGACTGTTGATGAGGAGGCCACAAGAAGAGGTGGGGGAATATTTTTCTCTCCTTATACAGTTTCTTGAGGACAAGCAACATTTTGGAGGGGAGGACTGTAATATTCCAAATTTTTAGCCTTCAAGCTAGATGGAATATTAGAGTTGTTTCATCACTAGGTAGGTGAATAAATGGGTAGGGAGGCCCATTAACCTATTTAGAAGGATCATTAACACTCCTATTGTGAAAAGGGGTAAGAATAAGTAGCTTATTTGAGAACCCTTGGGTGTGAACAGAGATGGGGACATGTTGATTCAGTCAACTTTGACCAAGTCAACAAAGCTGTCTAGATACATTGAACCACCTTGTTGGACAACGCAGTTTTGGTGGAGAACAACTTGCATGAAATTGATGGCACATGTGGATGGGACCCAATGAGGAGAGGTTCACTTGCTATATATGGAGAGGATGGAGGCCTTTTTTATTCATGCTTTTTTATTTCTATCTCTTGATATTTTCTATTTATACTTGGCTCCCTCTTGCTGTTTAGCAGGGTAGCACTGGGTGTTCCCGAGAGGGAATACCACCTCTTCCCTTGAGAGGCCTCTTGGGAGAGATTTTCCTATCTTTCTCCACATCCTAGCTCAAGGCCAAGCATAATCCTTTAGTCCCAGTATTATTTCTATAGCAGGATATTGCTGAGTTGCAGGGTGTTGCAATGGAGGATTCTTACACCACTTCCGGGTCTGTTTCTCAGTAGAGGGTGCTGCAACTCACAAGGACACCCCAACCCTCAAAAATATCAGCGTTGTAGGTGTAAGGTGAAGGTTGGCCCAAGCCTGATAGTGGACAAGACAAACAAGGCTCCTCCAAGAGCTTCTCAAGGAAGGAGATGGGATTCCTAAATAGGAAAACCCGCAATGAGGGATGTCTCAGCAGACAATACCTTCAGAAAATAATATCTTCAAAAACCCCTTCATGCTACTCTCCTATTCCTTTTATAAGTTTGGAGTCTTGTAAAACCCTAAACCACTTCATTAGTTTAGCCCCTTTCACATGTAGAACCTCCATCTAGAACTGCGCTGTGCCTCAAGGAGGTTTAATGCATCTAGACTGCGCTGTGGATATGGTTATGGTTGACTTTTTCAAGTGATAAACCTATTTCACACTCAAGTGTGTTTTATAAAATGGTCTAGATTTAGCCATGTTCACATTGGGCATTGATTTATTTTGTTATTTTCATGATTTTTACATGTCCTCCTTTACATTTTATTCATCAACATGAAATGAAAAACAAAACAAGGCAAAATAGAATATTCCCATTAGCTTGGGGTAATTGGGAATATTACAGTCCTCCCATCCAAGATGTTTCTTGTCCTCAAGAAACTGATAAGGTGAGTGCTGCAAAATATCCCCTTCTTCACTTGTGGCCTCCTCATCCAATAGTCTCCACCATTGCTCCAGAGTTTCTACAATAGTTTTGTCTCCCAATGGTCCCTCCCCAATGTGCAGGTTGGCCTTTGGTGTGTAAACCCAATGGCTCTCATCATGAAGGAATGGAAGGTTTATTTGGAAACCTTCTTCCTGATACATGGCCTCCTCAAGACAGAAGTGATGACAATCATGGGCAATTTCATCATCCATGAAAGACTCCCATCTCCATGCTATCATCCAAATGAAGTGGATCACCTCCCAGCTTGGCAATGCATAGAAAAACTCCTCCCCAATACATAGGAGAGGCATGTCCCAAACAAACATATGGCTCACCTTACAAAGAAACAAGTGGTATACCATAGTGGCCATATAATATCTCATGCTCCCATTGAAGCATGTAGTGTAAAAAGAGTGGGGGACTCCTCTCCCCAGGGACACATCCCACCAATTTGCCACTCCTCCAACCACGTTCCTAAGAGTAAGAACATGTCCAACATATGGAATCATGATTAGAATCATGCTAGCTTCCATGCATGATAAAGGAGAAGAAAGATGTTTCCTCATGTGCAACCAACGCAATTTTACCCTTAACTTCCATAGAATAGGAGATGACAAGTGCCTCCCCCAACACTTGTTTGATGCCCCATCCTTCTTGAATGCTTGGAGAATGTGCATCATAGTTGGTGTAAGAGAATCACACCATGAAGGATATAATAACTTCCCAAGATCCTCCAAGGGATGACCTACATCAACATAGTTCATGGCCTTGAGTGGCCCATGAAACCCATCATAAATAGTGCCCCCTTTTGGAGCAATGTTCTGCAAATTAGTGTTAGAAAAATATAAGCATATAGGAGATACATCATAATATTCATAAAGACAAGTCCCTCCATATACTTGTTTTACATTAGTGAGATGACTCATGGATGAGTCCCCTCTCACACTCAATGAGTAAGGAGGTGTGAATGATGGCTCTTCCCAAGAGCTATGTTCCTCCTTATCTAACAAATAATCCATTCAATTATTCATATGAGAGTGCACCTCTTCCTTGAAACCCTCCCACATGAATCCATCTATGATAGTGTGATATGCTCTAATGAAACCAGTGGGTTTGGAAAGCAGGATCTCATAGGTTGCATTTAGCAGTTTCTCCTTGAGCTTGGAGTCTCTAACAAAATAGATATGATCATGGAAATAAATGAATCCCTCAAATAACTTATACCTCCCATCCATTACCTTCCCATCAAGAACCTCACATGTGAAAAATTCCTTGGAGTACTCCATCATGAGTTGGCAATACCAATAAGGATCTAGGCTTCCCAAGAATGACAGTGCTGTAGAGGTCTGAAATGCTGCCCCTGTCATATCATGGCTCTCCTCTTTGACATGCTTGATGTCAAAATCACATGTTGGAGCATTATAATCTTCCCTTGGCTGCCTCCTTTGCAGCTGATCTTGCTCAAGACAAGATTGAAGCAGATGGAAATCAACTCCCCCTCGGAAAGTCCTTGTCTTCCAATACTTCCTTAATTTGGCCCATGCATGCAAGAGTGTTAAAATCCTCTTGCCATGTTCAGAAATATCTTTTGTGAATGAAGATACCATGGGCTAGCCCAAAGATATGGAGTTTCCATGTGTTATCATGTCCATGCCATCATAAACTTCTGATTCCTCCTTCCTTAGCGTAGATAACTAAGTGGGAGATACCAATGCCCCTTTCAGGAAATTGCTTACCTCTCTTCTGAATTCATGAGAGATTCTTTGCGCTGTTCTGGCTTCTCCTAAGGCTCCTTCCTTATCCAAGTATGAAAATGCTACCCATAGTTGAGAGAACACTTTAGTTTACCTCCAATCAAGAGGTGCTTGAGGTGCTCTTGTTGTGACTGTGTTATCATCTCTTGCCTCCCCTTCCTCCTCTTCAATAGTTTAATTTGCCTCATCATCAATAATAGACCTCAGATCTTGGTCTTCTATTGAAGGAGGAATCTTCATGCCTTCCTCTTGAGAAGAAAGCCCTTCATCGAATGGAGATATTGCCCTTGGCAAGGTATCAAACAAGCTCACACCCTCCTCCATGGTTTTTATAAATGGAGTTGGATTTATAGGCCCTTCCAACTCATGCAAAAGATTTGTTTGATAGGGTTTGATAGTTTCCATAGAAGATGTCACACATGAATTTTCATCAAACCTTTCTACTAATCTTTCAATAAAATTTGCATAAGTAGGTGTATTTTCATTTATTCAGGAAAAATATTCAAAAAACCACCAACCATATTCTTTACGTTCAAAATACAGTGTTGCCACTTTGATGGCTTCAATTTCTGAAACTTGGTGTTACTGCACAAAGTTGCCCAGCTCCTCCACCCAAACCCTAACTAGACATTTAGGTGATCCATCAAAAGTAGATAGAGAGAATCTACCCACACCATGTTGCTTCCCCTTTATGCTTCTGTCCTCCTTGATCTTGCAGAACCCTTGGAAGTTCGAGTTATCTTTGAACTCCTTAGATTGGGCTTCATATTCCCGCAAATACTCTCCAAGAGTCTCCTTCTTGGGCACACCTCCTTTCTTCCTCTTCATGAAGAAGTCATTGATAGAACGTTGGAGATTTGGTGATATGGATGAGTTCACATATCCATGAGATGAGGATTTAGAACTTTCCTCATGTATAGATTTTGTAGATCTTGTTGAGGGATCTTCCTGCTCTTCCCTCCTCATTTCTTTGATGTCTTTTCTAATACCTTGCAGAGCTTGAGATAGAAGTTTTGTGAACCTATTTTCTCCTGATAATAAGGGTTTTCTCTGGTTTCTCTTGCATATCTCCTCCTCCCCATGAGAATACTCCATAATTCTTGAAGCTCATAGGCTAAGCCAAGGAAAGTTGCTTTGATACCACTGTAGTATCCCAAAATAGGGATTACATAGCAAGCCTGCTTAAATAATGCACTCCTAAGAATTCAGTGCATTGAAATGAGTTTTTAGCTCCTGGATCCCTTATATCAGATCATCTAAGATCTAAATCCAAAATGAGAGAAAAAACAAATCAAACTAGGTGGGTTAAACAGATCTCCCACAACCTAGTATAGCTGAAAATCACCCAAAGAGAAGGGCTGCAGCTATGTGCAAAGACTGCCACAGAAAATAATGCAGTTCCATTGAAGAAAAGAAATAGGATGATATGAGGGTTCAAATATCATATTTATAACAACAAATCATATTTACATTACATCCCATACATTTTACAAGAGAAATAATAAGACTATACAGGGAAAAATCCTTAGAAATGAGGGGCTATAGCCACAGAAAAAGTCCGCATAAACTCAAAAATGCTATTTTATTGGGGCTGAAGTAGCAGTATAATATAAATAAGATCTAGAGCAGATCTATACATAAAAATATATATCTAATACATATCTATGTACAAGAAGATCTCATATATACATTCCCCTTGGGGTTCTGTGAAAATCATGAAGCACAGAGAGTAGATCTGAGATCTAGAGTTGCAGATCTGCAGAAATATTCAAAAATTACTGAATCATGTAATAGAATAGTAGATTGGTTTTCCAATCCATGGATCACCATAGTGAGAGGGAATATTCTAACACCGGAGATCTCTCCTCCAATATGCAGACAAAACACCCTGCAAATGCAACCTTGAAAATAACATAGTCCAGGGAGAGAAACTGTGCTGTAGGATCTGAGAATGATTTGGCCTAATGCTAAGATCCAAATATAAAGCTCAATAAGTTAATGCACTCTTCCAGGAGGTTAAAAGACACACTCACTGAGAAGAGGCACTAGTATAATCTAGATCTGTGCAAATCTAGTGTTTTTCACTTACTTCAACTCACAAGGAGAACCCAACCCTCAACAGGATCAACATTGTAGGTGTAAGGTGAAGCTTGGCCCAAGCATGATAGTGGACAAGACAAACAAGGCTCCTCCAAGAGCTGCTCAAGGAAGGAGATGGGATTCCTAAACAGTAAAACCCCTAATGAGGGATGTCTCAGCAGACAATACCTTCATAAAATAATATCTTCAACAACCCCTTCATGCTACTCTCCTCTTCCTTTTATAAGTTTGGAGTCTTGTCAAACCCTAAACCACTTCATTAGTTTATCCCCTTTCACATGTAGAACCTCCATATATAACTACGTTGTGCCTCAAGGAGGTTCAATGCATCTAGACTGCGTTGTGGATATGGTCATGGTTGACTTGGTCAAGTGATCAACCTCTTTCACACTCAAGTGTGTTTTATAAAATGGCCCAGATTTAGCCATGTTCACATTGGGCATTATTTTATTTTGTTATTTTCAGGAGTTTTACATGTCGTCCTTTACATTTTATTCATCAACATGAAATTCAAAACAAAACAAGGCAAAATAGAATATCCCAATAGCTTGGGCTAATTGGGAATATTACAAATTTCCTCTAATGTTCCTCTTTTTGAGAGGATCAAAATCAATCTATAAATCATCCCAATTGGTTAAGAGAAATTTAAAACATGAATTAATTTATTTATTAAGTGAAATGGAAAGGGTCAGCCTAAACAAATGTGGAGTTAACGTTAAATCCAAGCGGTCACACTCGAAAGATATAAATAGAAGTGACCCTGACCTCATTCACACATATTCTCTCATGAGATATTATACAAGCTCTCTTGGTATTGGTTCATATTTTTATGTCTTGGCTTGGAAAGATAAGTTAGGAGAAGCTTGTACAAAGGAATAGGATCACAGGCAAGGTCTCGCATAGATATGTCAGGAGAAGCTTGTGCAAAGGAACAAGATCACAGACAAGGTCTCGCATCTGATTTGGGTGTTTTGGACCATTGCCACAGGCAGGTAGAGAATGGTCTAGGTCAGAGTCGTAGGCTGGGTGTGTTATTCCCATGATGAAGGACCCCATAGCTGCGGGGAGAGCATGTTAAGGTCGTGGCTAAGGTCCTACGGTCAGATCAGGTTGATCTGAAGCAGAGCCACGTGCTCAATGTATCCAGGTAGTGGCCAAGGAGGCTTCAACCATTGGCTGAGCATATTAAGGTTGAGAATAAGGGTTTATGGGAATATATGAGCCTGATCCAGCCACTAGTGTTCATGTAGATGATTGCAGACAGATTTGGCACTGTCTTGGAGTCAGATCTAGGACAAGACAATTATTTTCAATGATTTTCAGTGATCAGTGATTTCTGGGGTTTCACACCACTGTGGATATGAAAATCTATAGATATGCTCTATGTATTTTCCGCTGCAAGATGTATCTACAATCCTCACTCAGTATCAACTATATTCATCAGTATGCTTCAACCAATGTCAATGCATCTTAGTTCTCAGAATCAGGTTCCTTTAGAACAGATATGTGTAAGACCACATTATGCATGTGCTAGTAGTTTTACTGCATCATGAAGATATGGATCTATGGATCATTGTACTCTTTTTTTTTTAATAATTTTATGACGATATAAGAAGAATAATTTGCAAGGGCTTTCGCCATAGTGGGTTTTGCCTTGGTTTCAGACAAATCCTGGTGTCTTTATGTGTTCATGCTAATATTCCTTTGATATTTTACATTCCACTGCTTAGATGATGATGATGACGATGATGGAATTTTTATTTCTACATAGTTTCATATTATGTTGGTTAATAATGTATATCAATGTAATAATATAATGATTTGGGGTGAACTTAACATCTTATTGAATAAATGTATTTATCGAAGAAAATAACAATACTACGCTATGAAAAGTTAACATGGTATCAGAGCTAGGCTAAAATAAATCAATAACGATCATCCCCATGGAGACACTTTTGGGGAAGCAATCAAAGGATGGTAGAGACCTAAAATAATTCTAGGGTATGAAGAATATTATCACCCCACTGGATCTCCGAGGTTGAGAAGATACCAGAAAAGGTAACCATATATCAATATTTTTCCAAGTAACTATCCCTACTAGGCAGGAGACGGCTCTCTCCAATGGATCTCAGTCAATGTGACTGAATCAATGAGATATTAGGATAGATATAGTAGCATAGGTGTTTGATTGATTGAATTTTGAAGTGTTGGATGGTGAATAGGTCAAGGAAGGAACTAGGTCAGGGAAAAAAAGGATCATAATTGTAGGTATCTGATGGAGAAAGGTAGGTAAGTAGTTAAACACACAAGGATATATGATGAATTGGTTTATACTGCTAGGGTTTGAGAAAATAGCATAATAAATATGAATTCTTTTCTACGAAGAAGAAGATGAAACAAACTGTAACTATTCGTCCAAAACAGAGCATTAGCTTAATGAATTATGTCTTTATAACTTAGGAAAAAATCACATATAGAGATGGCATGAATATGAAATCACAATACATTCACACATTTGAAAAACATAAGAAGAAACAATGCCAAATCACTTTACCACAAGAATTCCATCAAAATAGCTGCAACTCAGTCTATTAATACTTGCCAAAAATCTGATTACAATAGTGTTCAATGATAAATCCAACAACACCCAACCCTTTCCATGAGAAAAAAAGTGAATAATATAAACCAAAACTGATTCTCCCCATCTCAGGGGTTGAATCCCTGACTTGTGGAGCTGATCCCCAAAGTTCTCAATTGGAAACCCAAAGACTAGGGAGGTCATAAAAATCATCCCTAACTTTGGTGAAACTGATTCATTTGTCCAAAAATGCATTTTCACCCAATATATCTACCTATATTAGCCTTAGGAACATAATCGCATTTACATTAATAAAAATTCATTTAATCCATCGACCAACTGAGAAAAAGTAAAAATTTGGAAAATATGAGTGAACTGGCAAAAGTGCAACGCCCTTGGCAAAAGCGCAACACCACCCTGCAAAAAACGCAATGTTGCCTTCAAACCCACTTTTATATGACTTAATAAACTCAAAATTGAGCTCATGATAGCTCATTTGAAATATATTTCTGTTTAATACACAACCTATCAAGCACTGAAAATGATCAAGTATGGCCCCTCAAAAAGAAATTCTCCCAAGACTGGTCAAAAAGTGCAGAATGAGGGTGCTCTTGCAGGCCACTATGGGAGGCCTTCATGAACTCACAATTGAGCTCATGATATCTCATTGGAAAGATCTGGATGTCTAGTTATCATTTGACACATCAAGAAAGTCATTTGGACATTCCATCAGGGAGAAAGGTGGATTTTCCAAAGACTACTCCAGAAGTGCAACAACTCTCCTATAACAACTATATTTTTAGCATTCCTCCAAAAAAATAACACCTGTGTAAAAAATGAATTATTTTTTATTCCTTTTTATATTATTAACAATAAAATCTCTCATTTTTGTGAAATTCATCTCCATTTGGTCAGAAACATACTTTGAAGAAAAACTGGTCCTATGTGTAGAAAATGATTTGTCCCTTGGAATGAATTCTTGAAAAATGATGGAGACATGATGTTTATGAGCTGGAATGGCCTCATAATTGCTGATATGACCTCCCTTATGCCTCCTGTGCTCATATGTCTCTGATTCCATATCAAACCCTAGCTCAATGGGAGAGGAAATTATGGTTTAGTGTAGGGCAAAAAAGGGGATTTGGGAAATTTATAAGAATGAAGGGAAATAAAGGGGATAGGGTGCTTATAAATTCTTAGGAAAATTTTTGAAAGTAGGGAGGGATGTTATGAAGTATGGGAAAGTGGAATTTCAAGGGTTTCGTGAGGGAAAGGGGTCCAAAAGGGAAAAATAGAGGCCTAGTCTAGAAAAGGTCAAATTGTAGCGATACGGTAGGGTTTGTGGAAAAATGACTATTTTTAGGGATAGGAGTGATGGGAAGTGTTTAGGAAGGTATATTAAGGATATGGAAAGGTGTAAGAGCATCAGGATACAATTTTTGTTGATGATTTAACCATGGAAGTCATGAAACCAAGAAACAATCCCTCAAAACCCTATGAGAGGGAAATGAGCTTTCCAAGCACAACTGAGAGAAAAATATGCTAAACACAAAGCCACTTACTTGGAAATGATAGTTTGGAACCTGAAATTGTTTAAGAAATCTTCTGCAATGATGATTTTGGTACCCTTGGGAAAACACAATCCCCTTTGGCAAAAGCGCAACACAAGAGGAAAACTTGTCTTTTTATGGCATGAAATGGCCTTTGTGAGAGTGGGAGTGATTTTTCTTGGTAGATAGATGTCTCTTGAATTTGGAATGAGAAAATGAACTTGAGTTTTAGTTTCTTTGTAACTTTCAAAATAAATTTCTCCTTTGGTGGTGTAGTGGACCCACCATGTACTTTCACATTCTGATTTGAACTAGAGCCTTAGAAATTAGTTGCATCTAATCCATCATAATTAAGATAAAAAAATTCTTTTAAAATTCTTGTTGAAAACCTTTGACTATTACTACTCGTTCAAAAGATGAATTTGATGGTGAAATGACCAATTTTCATGATTTTGACCCCATGACCTAATGATGACACAACATTGAAGAATTGAGTTGAATGATGAACATAATGACTATGGGGCTCTTTCAACAATGAATGATTTAACCATGATGATGTCCATTGAAAATGGATGTGAAAGGAGTAGTAATGATCTAAATACCCTAATCAATGACTAAATTTTTTCATGATTACCTACTGGAATAAAAAAAAATTCAGAATGGAATCGTAATATGATATGAAAAGATATTTTTTGATCACTGGTGGCAGGATGAAAATGCTGACATTAACATTGCTCCAGCTAGGGGGTGACAACTTCTTGGAGGTGTTAAGAACATCGTAGACCAGGTAGCCTATCCATTGGGCATGGAGTCAAAGGCCTAAAAACAATTTGAATACTAAAATATTGATATAATAAACTGACTCAAGACTGACTTAAAACTAGCTGAAAACTTTTGAAAACAATAGAAAACCAATGAAACTTTATGGCCTTCAATTTAGGCTCCAAGCCTCGGTGATTCTCCACTTCACACTTTGCAGAAAACTGAAATTAAAAGAAATTAGCTGCTGAAAACGAAATCAAATCAAACTGAAATGATACCAACCTAATCTAATCTGCTACACAATTTCTTATTAGGTGAAATGATCCTTTCAATGTAACCAATCCAACAGATGGATACTTACTTATGTGATTTCGAAACGCGTCGAAACGCGTCGGTTCCAAAAATTACTTATGTGATTTCCCGGAAGATTTATAATTGAGATGGATACTTACTGAAATTTTTCTCTCACTTTCCTTGAGTAGCCAGAATGATGCATATGTAGGAAACTCATAATAAAAACTGAAACCAAGACTTATGTAGACAAACAAGACAACATTCATCTTCTCCAATGCTTGCAAAATACTACCCAAGGGATCTTGAAAATCATGAAGCATTACCTTTTTTGGATCAACAAAAGGAGATTAGTAAGAATTATTCCCATATGGTTGTAACAAATTAGCAAAAGGATACTCCATAGTCATTTTAATAGCATAAGTGTCTACATCTACGGGATCCGGGACAAGCTCCTTTTCATCAACAAATTTTTCATTTTCTGAACCTTGAGAAGGATTTGTATCTTCTAGGGGATCTAAAGAAAATTCTTCTTTATCACTGATCTCCTCTTCATAATCACTTGGAAATTGGAAAGAATGTATAATAACATCATTATTCTTAATGGATGGAATATGGATTTGCAAATTTAGAATCTGATTTATTTATTCTTCAGTCAAAGGAGAAATTACTCTTTGTTTTTTTTGGATGAAAAATTAATTGTCTTCTTTCCCTCCTAAAGATTCACAGGATGCAATATCTTCTTTAATCTCTAGAAAAGGAGCATATAAATTTTCATCAGACTGCCAATTTATTTCATGTGGTTTGATTGACTATTAAGATGCAAAATTATTTAATCTTCAAGAAAAGGGGAAGCTACTGTATGATGAATATGATCTTGTGTATCAAAGTGAATAGCTTCTTTAGATTTCTGTTGAAGGGCGAAATCATAGAAGGCTTCAATTATCTCTCCATCATTCATGCATTCGATATCATCAATACCCTCAAGATATGCAACAAAACCTTCACTATAGTCACAACAAATTTGTAAGAGAGATAAATAAATATTATACTTCACATAATGTTTGGAAAACATGATACATAAATATTTAAGAGAACATAATATTCCTTTTGGACACCCTTCATACCATGCCCTAGCTTTATCTTTAAGAGTAGCCATAAAAATTTTCATGAGACAGTCTTCAGGAAACTCAACTCTCAGTCTACGTACATGTACATGAAAATTTACTAAATGCAGATCAAGATCATCTTTCTTTTCATATCTAAATATGAGAAGATGTGCAAAATAGTAAACATAAGGCATATGATATGGAAATACAGGGATTTGAGATCGATACATAGGAGGATACCCGGGATTTTTTATTGCAGTAGAGCTCATCTCGACAAAAATAAAGTCACCAATAAGTCTATTCAAATTGTTGGTTCTTGAAAAGTGGAGTCACCATGAAAATTATGAACCTTGGATTATTCGACATTGGAGTCACCAGGTGAATGATTCAGCCTTCATATGCATTTGAACATTGTCCACTATCAGCAATCAGATCTAAAATTTGATGATTTCCATCCCGGGGAAGATCTGTCACTTTCTCCCCAATATGGCCGCCAAGATGATATCACTCCATCGGATCTCTGATGCTGAGAAGATACCAAAAAAGGTAACCAGAGACCAATATTTTCCAAGTAGCTAGCCATACTAGGCAGGAGAGGGCTCTCTCAAATGGATCTTAGTCAATATGACTAGATCAATGAGATATTAGGCTAGCTATAGTAGCACAGGGGTTTGATTGATTGAATTTTGAAGTGCTGGATGGTGAATAGGTCAAGGAAGGAACTAGGTCAGGGAAAACAAGGATCATAATTGTAGGGATATGATGGAGCAAGGTAGGTAATAATGTCGACACAAAAGGATATTTGATGAAGTGTTTTAGACTGCTAGGGTTTGAGAAAAGAGCATAAGAAATATGAATTATTTTCTACTAAGAAGAAGATGAAACAAACTGTAACTATTCCTCCAAAACAGAGCATTAGCTTAATGAATTCTGTCTTTCTGACTTAGGAAACAATCACATATAAAGATGGCATGAATATAAATCACAATACATTCACACATTTGAAAAACATAAGAAGAAACAATGTCAAATCACTTTACCACAAGAATTCCATCAAAATAACTGCAAATCAGTCTGTTATTACTTGTCACAAATCTGATTACAATAGTGTTCAGTGATCAATCCTAAAACATCCAACCCTTTCCATGAGAAAAAAAGTGAATAATATAGAGAAAAACTGATTCTCCCCAGCTCAGGGGTCGAATCCCTAACTTGTGGATATGATCCCCAAATTTCTCAACTGGAAACCCAAAGACAAGGGAGGTCAAAAAAATAATCACTAACTTTGGTGAAACTAATTCATTTGTCCAAAAATACATTTTTACTAAATGTATCTACCTCTAGTAACCTTTAGGAACATATTTAAATTTACATTCATCAATTAAATCAGTAAAAAAAAATTCAATCCATTGACCAACTGAGAAAAAGTCAAAATATGGAAAATATCAGTGAACTGGAAAAAACACAGTGCCCTTGGCAAAAGAGCAGCACCAACCTACAAAAATCACAACATCGCCTTCAAACCCACTTTTGGATGATTTTCCAAACTCAAAATTGAGATAATGATAGCTCATTGGAAATATATTTCTGTCTAATACACAATGGACCTATCAAGAATGGAGATTGATCAAGTATAGCCCCTCAAAAAGCAGAATGGGGGTCAAAAAGCGCAGCGTGCTCTTGCAGGTCACTTTTGGAGGCCTTTTTGAATTCAAAATTGAGCTCATGATAAATCATTGGAAATATCTGGATTTTGAGTTATCATTTGACTCATTTTGTCTTTTGGACATTCCATCAGGGAGAACAGTTGATTTTCCTAAGACTACTCCAGAAGTGCAACAACTCTGCTATAACAAATATATTTTTAGCATTCCTCCCAAACCATAACACTTGTGTAAAAAATTAAGGAGGTTTTTCTCCCTTGGTCTATTATTAACAATAACCTCTTTTAGTTTTGTGAAATTAATCACCATTTGGTTAGAACCATACTTTGAAGAAAACCTAGCCCTATGTGTAGCAAATGATTTGTCCCTTGGAATGACTTCTTGAAAAATGATGGAGACATGATGTTTATGAGCTGGAATGGCCTAATAATTTCTTATATAACCTCCCTTATTCCTCCTCTACTCATATGTCTCTGGTTCCATAAAAAAACCTAGCTCAATGGGAGAGGAAATTAGGGTTTAGTGTAGGAAAAATAGGGGATTTGGGAAATTTATAAGAATGAAGGGAAATAAAGGGGATAGGGGGCTTATAAATTCTTAAGAAAATATCTTGAGGTAGGGAGAGATGTTAGGAAGTAGGGGAAAGTTTAATTTCAAGGATTTAGTGAGGGGAAGGGGTCCAAAAGGGCAAAACATAGGCCTAGTCTAGAAAAGGTCAAATTGCAGTGATAGGCTAGGGCTTGTGGAAAAATGATGATTTTGAGGGATATGAGTGATGGGAAGTGTTTAGGAAGGTATATTAAGGATAGGGTCGGGAATGTGTAAGAGCATCATGATCCAATTTTTTTTGATTATTTAACCATGGAAGTCATGAAACCAAGAAAAATGCCCTCAAAACCCTTGGAGAAGGAAATGAGCTTTCCAAGCACAACTAAGAGACAAATATGGTAAATAAAAAGCCACTTACTTGGAAATGATAGTTTGGAACCTGAAACTATTTAAAAAACCTTTTGTAATGATGATTTGGGTACCCTTGGGAAAACACAACTCCCTTTGTCAAAAGTGCAGCACAAGAGGAAAACTTGTCTTTTGATGGCATGAAATGGCATTTGTGAGAGTGGGAGTGAGTTTTCTTGGTAGAGAGATGTCCCTTGAATGTGGAATGATAAAACGAACTTGAGTTTTAGTTTCTTTGTAGCTTTGAAAATAAATTTTCTCCTTTGGTGGTGTAGTGGACCCACCATGTACTTTCATATTCTGATTTGAACTAGAGCCTTAGAACTTAGTTGTATATAATCCATCATAATTAAGATAAAAACATGATTTTAAAACTTTTGTTGAAAACCTTTGAATATTACTACTCCTTCAAAAGATGAATTTGATGGTGAAATGACTAATTTTCATGATTTTGACCCTATGACCTAATCATGACACAACATGGAAGAATGAGCTGAATGATGACCATGATGACTATGGGACTCTTTCAACAATGAATGACCTGACCATGATGATGTCCATTGACCACGGAGGTGAAAGGAGTAGTAATGATATAAATACCCTAATTAGTGACCAATTTTTTTCTTGATGACTTAATGGAATGAAAAAAATTTCAGAATGGAACCCTAATATTGTATGAAAAGAGATTTTTTGATCACTGGTGGCAGGATCAAAATGCTAACATTAACAAAGAAAACAGTAGGTAATTAATGGATAAGGATGTGATAGTGAGGGTTTGAGAGAAACCATTGTTTATGGTAAAATATTGAGGTTTTGTATATGAAACCCTCACATAGCCTATGTGGAGATGCTCAAATACTTGGGATCGATTTGACATATGACCTGGTAATTGATGAAGTTGCTGATTGAAGACAACATTATTTTATGGTCTATGGAGGGCTCTTGAAGGTTGGTTCAAGAGGGAAAGTATCATCTCTCATTGAATATAAGTATTCCTTGACTTATTACCTTACTCTTGTTTATAATTATGGATCTGATTACTATGATTATTGTTTCTATTCATTACTTCCTGCATGTATATTTGAGCACCTGGATATCTCTAACCTCCGTGATGAGATGTGATGAGTGGATCCCTCTTGAGGATCTTTGGAAATGCTAGAAATATGTCTAAATATGGAAAATGTAAAGAGGAACTTGTGCACTAGAAGCTTCCAATGTGAAGGTGCACAGGTAATACCTCTAGGTATGCATCGTATTTTATTTTTAATGTTAAGTTTCCGCTAAAACATTGGATGGCTAGGTAAGCCTATAATGTTCCAAATTTTTGTGGAACATTAAAAACTTTTGTTTTTGCTTTAGGAGAAGAATAAATGGGTAGGAAAACCCATTGATAATAAAAATATGAATAAGGAACCCTTGTTATGTGAAAAGGGTTCAATAAAGAACTAGATTTCACACCCCATGTGTGAAAAGAGACAAATTGCAGGTGGATAATTCTAGAAGAGGCCAAGTTGACTGCGCAGATAGAGAAGATAAGATTCACTTGGTGGGTCAGCACAGTTTGCATGAGGAGGAGATCATTCTAGAGAGGAAACCCTAAGGTGTGGGGCACATGGCAAAGCACCTTTCACTTGTTTAAAAGGAGAACGAAGAAGCCATTCTCATTCATGCTTTGATTATCATTTTTCTTGTCTTCTCAGACAAGAGCATTCTCTAGATGTTTAGTTGAGATGCAGTTCTGCTAGGACTGGGTGTTTCTGGGAGGGAATCCCATCTCTTCCATTAAGTAGCTCTTGGAAGATATTTTTCTTCATATTCCCCATATTCTGGCTTAAGGCCAAAGCATTCCATTAAGCTCCAGTGTAGTCTCCATTGGTGGTTGAGTTGTGTTGTTGGGTGTTGTAGGGGAGGGTTTCTCAACATCACTTCCGGCATTGTATTTCAGAGGAGAGGAGTCTCCATTCATTTGGGAGATTAGTGAGGAAGTTTCAGATCTTCATTCCATCATCCTTGGCATCAGGCCAATCATTTTCCATCAGCAGAAGAGCATCCCTCTCCCTTGACTGCGCAATTCATAGAGAGCATTTGCAGTGAGGGTTCCATCATTTCAGTGGGTAGTGAGATCTTCAATGAAAGGATCAGCCTTTCATTTGGAAGATTGAGAAGAGGAGTTACATCAGATATTGCATCATCTTCAGCAAGGCTCCTCCTATTTCCAGTTTCTATTGAGTTGCAGCAACTGCCAAGCAACTCCGAAATTTTGGTAAAAATGCCATTTTGTCTAGTTTTCATCCAATCCTTTTAAAGGGTTGTTGTATTGTATTTTTAGGGGTTGAGACCTTTCTACCCCTTCCTTATTTGAGCTTACATTTCTGAATCATTCATGTATATGTATTTACTACAGCAGCACCTCCTATTGACTGCGCGGTTTTAGTCACTAGTCCTCTTGTGTAGCAGTGTTGTGAGATATTTCCATATGCATGTCATTGAGGGTTTCTTGCTCAACTTGAGTGAGTGATTCCTCAAGTATTTATATGTTTTATTTGTTGCTATATACATTTGGTGACTATTCATGCTTTCATGTACATTGGTTTTTGTTGGGGTTCCCATGTTTTGGCAGATTTGGCAATACCAAAAGATGAGACAACATCAAACCACTTTGGGGCCCTAGGATCTAGCCCTCCTGGACCCGGAGAGGGATCTCTCCAAATAGAGCTAAGAATGATATATCTATGAAGCTCAAAATGAGATATTAGGCTAGTTATGAAGCACAAAGGGGGTTTTAAAATAGTTTGGTTGAAGGGTTGCTGGGTTGGTTAGGAGATCACTGACTGGGAAAGCAATGGGAAGAAAGGAACAAAACAGCAGGAGGCTTCAGCAAAGAGGATAGGCCAAGACAATGCCATCCATTGGGCTATGGGGTCATGAAAGGAAATTACTTGCATCCACTAGCCAAGGCCTTCAAAGGGCAAGTCATCTACACTAAAGGATCTTTTAGATTAGATGGCGAGATGGAACATTGAGGAGGAAAGTGAAAGAAGGAAAGCAACCAAATTTCTGTCTATAGATCAGGTCAGAGGTCATTTAACTCCAGACCTGCTTGGACATACTCTAAGGCAGCTCTCAAAGAGACAAAGGGGCTACTTATAGATCAGACCAGAGGTCATTTAACTCCAGGTCTGCTTTAGCAACTCCAAGGGGAAAACAGAGATAAGATAAACAAAGAAGCATCCAAGAAGCAAACCCCCAAGTTCATACATCATCCAGCAGGCAATAACATCTGCTGCACTGGTTAAACCCGTGAATCTACTCTTAGATAACACATGAAGCAGAAAACATCAAAGGTAGGGAGAGAAGGAAACATAGGGCACCTAAAAAGGGTGAATCCTATGTTATACTTCTGTTGCCTACCAGAAGAACATGAAACAACATGAAAATGTAATAAACAGAGTTAGAAACACATCACCAATAGCAATAGACTAGGATCCTGTGAAATGTGCTTTGATTAATTGATGCAAAACCAGTCATGTACAATAAGCTCAATGGCTAATACAGTCCAAACTTCTCCTCCCAGCCTATTACATACTACTACTCTGCTATTCCGTCCCAAGACTGTTCTAACAGTCGAATGAATCCCTCTAACAGCAATATGCCCAACAACTGAACAACAACAACAACCACAACAATTCGTTCTTGGGAATTCTTATAGGAGAAGAGAGAAAACAAAGGTAGATGAACATTGAATTGATCTCATTAAGGCAGAATCGGCGGAGGTGTCCACGCCCATGCTGCTTAATGGTTGTCTGCAGTATTGCATGTACTCTGTAATCTGTTTGGGGAGTCTCTGTCAGGCCGAGATCGACCTCAGATGTTTCTTTGGGATCCTTTCTGGTGCTTGGAGCTTTGCGCTAGCCTTCTGAATAAATGAACTGGATGAAATATCTGCACGGTTTCTCCATTCCTCCATTACTGTTGCTCAGACAGTCTTTAATGAAGCTCCTGTCTGTGTATCTAATTTCCCTGGGCTCGAGAGGCATGGAGAACGCTGTAGGAACGATGTATGTTTGGAGAGAACGTACTCTGCTGTTAGGTGGCATAGTTATGACCTACTGGTGCACTCTTAGTCTTCAAACAGTGCCTTAATCCTTTGAATGCAGGGTTAACGTTAATTATATCAGCAATAGTCATTAACCCCCTTTAAATCCTGTTTCTGCTGCTTCGCTGGCCGGCTGAAATGGCCTCTCTGTGCTAATCCGCACAGTGGAAAGAAAGTGTAAAAATGGGTGGTGGTGGAAAAATGCTTTCGGAGGCCGGAGGAGAGGTGGCGGAGTAGCGGAGGAAACGGTGGAAACAACAAAAAAGGTGGAGGAGAGAATCATAGTGTAAAGGCCAAAGGCTTTTACCTGGGTGAATTACAAAGAAAAGGGGCACAAAACAATGGAGCGGAGCATTAGATGTGGGGCCGACCGTGGCGGGGGGCGATTCATTTCGAACCATTAGATCTGGGAGGAAACGGACGGTCATGATGAAATCGGATCAATCGCAATCGGAGGGGCACAAAGGGGAGACACTCACAAACTTCCGATTGCGATCGGGCGGGGAGAGCGATAGTCGTTGGATCAGAAAGGGGATGGATGGCCAGGATTGAATCGGGCAATCGCAATCGGGGGGAGCAGGGGTGACACATTCAAAAAGTTCCGATTGCGATCGGACCGATGTTGCCATTAAGCGCCAACCGTCAGATCTGGAAGGGAATGGGAGGCTGGGATTGAATCGAGAGACATTGAGGAAGGCTTGCGATTGTGAGCGGAGGTCGGGGTACGATTTAGCGCTGACCGTTAGATCCGAAGGCCAGATCAACGGCTCACACTCAATCGGAGGGGCAGTGCGATCGGGGGATCGGGAGAAGGACTTGCGATCGGGAGTTGCGATGACCGTCCGATCTGCGGGAGGATGGACGGCCAGGATTAAATCAGGAGATCGCAATCAGAGCTCGGAGAAGAAAGCATGCGATTGAGTTATGCGATTGCGATGGAGCGATTGGCGCAGGGCTGTTGGATCTGCGAGATAGATCAACGGTCACGAATAGATCGGAGGGAGAGTAGGATCGGAGGATCGGAGGTATGGGCTGCGATTGATCGGAGGGCACACTTGAAGCATTGCGATTGCGATCGGGCGGGGGGCTGCGATTAGCGCTTCGTCGTCGGATCTTTGTGACAGATCAACGACACGGAACGCGTCGCAAGACTTATCGTGATAAACAAATCGCATCGGGGTTTTTCAATACAACAAAGGGTTGTGCACCCGCCCGACGGTTCCGATTGCAATTGGCCCCCAAGGCTTAAGCGCTTGGTCTTGAGTGACGGACATATGTGGGGAAGTGGTTGAAGGGGCTTGCGGTAGAGGGGCTAAGCCTTATAATAAGGCCGGAAAGTGGGTTTTTTAACCCTTTTAATGGATTTTGGAGGTTTTAAAGGGAGACGATAGAGGGATAAGGGGGGAAAGTGGCCAACAAAGGGCAGGGGGAAGAAATTAAAGGGGATTTTGGGGGAATTTGAAGGGTAAGAAGGGAATAGAAGGGGAGAGAAAGGGGATAGAAAACAAAGGCTGAAATAAGAGGGAAAAGGGGGCCTTTGGGCATTTCTTCACCAACAGAGAGGCTTCATAATAGGAATCAGCAGAGGGGAATTTATCAAAGGACAAAAGGCACATGGAGGCTTCAAGGAGACTGTGTTTTTAGAGGAAATGCATTTCTTGAAGACTCAACAATGATTTAGCCCCCTATTTGCTTGTCAAAAATTTCATAGGGGGGCTAACAGTTTTCATAAATAACGTTGCTATGCTAGCATATGTTCATGTGTTGATGCAACCCTCTTCATTGGGCTTTTTCTGAAGATAATCAGGTGTAGGAGGCTTGTCTCAAGCTCATAGAAGGATTTTTTTGAGTCCACTTCAGGATTTCAGCTCTAGATAGATATATTTAAAAGGATACCAGACTAGGGATCAAATATTGTTGCCTCCATTTCTGGAAATGCGTTTTCCAGGCTTGGATTGCTAGTCTTTCCTACTAGGAAATTTCACATATCTGTAGACAGAGTCTGTAAAGGGCTAGCGAGCCTCCGGATCTCACCCTTGTTTAGGAGGTGACACATCTAGTAAATTCCCCCGCAGCCCATCTCTGGCACAGACTTGTGATATTTCTGAAAAAAGGAATATTACAAAGCCCTATGGTATGTTAATAATGTTTCCTTCTCGAATGGCTCATGCATGTATATGAGAATGATTATATTTATGTTTCCTATGATGAAATGCTGCACCTAGTATTGAATGTTTTGATCTTGATGATATTCTTGATTTTGCAAGGCTACTTATTGTTGATCTTGGATATAATGGCATAGATTAATGTTTTTCTAACATTTATTATTTTGAGATCCTGATTCTGACTCTAGTAATGGTACTCTTGACTCTTGATATGTGTAAGTCCAACTGAATGTATTATAGAAGTTTACCTCATTGATATGGTATTTATAATGCTTGTGATAAGCATTATAAAAACTCATGGAAAGAGAGATTTCACTTTTTTGGTATATTGAATAATATAGCTTGATCCCATTAATTATGATACACATGGTATTGGAAACCATGATGATAGAGGCATATATTTGAGATTGATGTTTCAGATCTTTGATTATTTGTGGTTATGGAATTCGATGAATTAAATTCTCTAACTTGATGTATTATTGGTTCATAAGATGGTGTTGTCACATTAGCTTGATTCCTTGATCTTTCAAGTGCAACCCTTGATGAAATATTGATGACATGATGTGGATGATCATGATAGATATGTGTTTATGATATAATAGATCTGTTGTTGCATGACACCATGAAAAACCAGTTGATGACATGAATGAAGTGGATTCTCATTCATAGGGAGAATCTCTCTCTCCTAAAATATTCTTACTTTTTTTTTCCTATATATGTTTTATTGAAATATGGTTTATGGATATATGACATTGATTAATCCACAACAGAGGTATGCGCCTCTCTCACAAATAATGGCCCATAGATGTCACTATGCCTAATAGACACATAATTAAATTTTTGTACAATGAATTTGGTATATACTCCAAATCCATGGATATCTGACATTTCTTGCCATTGTAAACTGATTTTTGGAATTATTATAATTGAGCATGAAATCAGATATTCACTTCTAAGATGTCAGTTTTGCAGATGTATTTCAGATACTAGTAATATTTATTAGTAGCGAAAAGTTCATATGCTTGAATCGAGCTTGTGTTTGCAGGTGACTGAGACATTCATATGGATATGTTATTATGTTTGAGGATTGTGCTACATATTACTAAACTATGTTTGGAATTTTTGACATGATGCTTGATGATTGAAATATGTCTAGAATTATAGATCTTACCATGATCGTACATTTGGATTTGACATGATTTGATTTGGTGATAATTGATTTCCCTAGATGACAATGCTATGTGGGAATAGTGACCTTCGGTGTCATATGTGAGAATATAGAAGTATGGTTCTGTATTGGCCTCCTTGTTTCTAGCACAATGGTTGTTGTGACTTAGTATGAACATGCATGACTTAACCTTGATGTGTATGCACTAACATATAGTAATGAAAATGACTTGTAATGTCATTATTGACCTATTGGCTTGACAGTAAATGAATTCAAAACTTGATATGAGCTCTACCTATCAGTAGTTGAAAGAATTGATACTATGGAAATCAATGTCTTTGATAATAGTTGTGTTTTTTCTTCTAAACTAACTTCGTTGACACAACATTGACTTATGTAAGACTGGTTATGTTGACATGGTAAGGCATTATGATTTTAGAAATATTTTTGTGATGCAAGCTCATCGATTCATATTTGTTTATATTTGGTGAAGTCAGGATAATGAGTTCCCAGGTATATCCTTGATTTTTATTATGGTTTTAGTTTTACATACTGATAGTCTACCTTTGACAGGTGAAGAGCCTCTAAGTATCTAAGTAATAGGAAGATGGATTCTAAATCTCGTAATAATGTATCATGGCACGATGAATTGATTTTTTAAATTTAGGAAAGAAATCCCATGTTGCAAGACTGTTAAAATGTCTTTGCGTAATGAAAATCCTTGAACACTCTAATTTAAAATTCAAATGTTGATTGAACATGGCATGGAATCCGTTAGTTGATTGAAGCATTGATGTTCCATTTTAAACATCCATCAGTATATTATGTGTATAAAACATGATTAAATTCACGATTGAGCTGCTTCATTCAGGACTGCCACCAAACATCTTTTGAAATACCTGCATGAAGCATTCTATTTTAAAAGGTTGAGATATTTCTCCCGTGATATGTAGCTACATGAATGGACTGATGATGTTTGGGATTAGTATTGATGAGAAAATTTGGATTCTGCCTTAGTATGAGATCTTCCATGATATATTGGACGAGAGGTCCATAGCATGACTGAGGTAAGCTATAATACTGCCAGCAAGGCTAGATGTGAGGCATGATATAGAAGCTCCTTAGAAATCTATATGAGAATGATATGGATACGACATGTATAAATTGTACTAACAAAGAATCCCATATACATATATTTTGGATTGTGATATCTCCATTCATTGAGAAAGTGTAGTTGTTCGAGACAAGCTTAGGCTTGACACCTCCGTGAGAGGGAGGATGATTATGGTATCTTGATATGATTGGTATCTTGTTGTGATTTACATGATTATGTATTTTCTAACTTAACACTTGATCAGTGATGTCCTATAGGAACAAGAATCAATAGATATCAGATGAGAGAAACGATTATCAAGGACACTGAGCCAACTCTTCCTCCATGTTTGAGCTCCTAGGACGAGGAATTAAGATAGAGGGCTCCTGGGGTTGAGGGAACTTTGGACAATAGGGTATATTCCATACCTGTTACCCATAAGTTTGAGATGCTTCTCCAATATCTTCATAGGGTTGGAGAATTCTTCTCCCCTATCTTCATAGGGTTGGATAATGCTGCTCCCCTGATTTTTCTTTGAAGACTATACCCCAGTTGGAATCATACCCACAAGCAGGGCTTGACGAGAATACCACTCCTCGTTTGGAAAACGATTTGAGAGTGTACTCGGGGTGTACAACCCAAGGCGATTATGATGCAGGGTTCTACCACATGACTATTCAGGTTCATCAATGGGAAGATCAACATGCAATAGGATGGGTTGAGATAAACCTATACAGTTCTGATTTGAGAGTGAGCTCCCCGATGTGTTACCAGGGTCGAGATGGGCTCCCATGCATGGATGGATATCCTATTGATAGATATGGGGTTGGAGAGGCATAGCTACCCCATGAGATTCTGGGTCGAGATGCGCTACCCGATGCAACTACAGGTTGAGATGTACTCCTTGATGATATGCTCTTCGTTCATAGTAGCTCGATGGCAGAGATTCCAGGATGATAGGCTGATGGATGAAGGGTGGTAGCCTAAGCTCCCCTCCGATGAAAAAATATTCTTATAGATCTGAGAGTGCTCAACATTCGAGCATGTATAATCAAGAGATAAGTAGAAATAAGCATGAGAAGTGAGTTGATGATTTGTAATGAGAAAGGTTCACAACATAACAAATACATGACAGAGATGATCAGTGACGATACATGATGATGCATCAAGATAAAAAAAATAGCATATTGATCGATGAACATGTATTAGCAGGTTGAATTATTCCTGGTTGGGAGGGAGTGTTAAAATTATGCAACTGCGGTCAAATTACACTATGGAAAAATCAGATGGTTGATATAATATTTTAATTAGATTCCTCTTTTCGAGAGAACCAAAATCGATCTATACATCGCCCTAATTGGTTAACCGAAAGTTAAAATATGAATTAATAATATTATTAAGTGAAATGGAAAGGGTCGACCTAACCACATGTGGAGTTAACCTTTACCCCAAGTGGTCACACTCGAAAGCTATAAATATAAGCGACCCCAAGCTCATTCAATCATATTCACTCATGATATATTATACATGTCCTCTTGGTATTGGTTCGTATTTTTATGTCTTGGCTCACATAGGTACATCAGGAGAAGGTCACACAAAGGATCGAGATCACAGGCAAGGTCTTGCATCTGATCTAGGTGTTCTGGGCCATAGCCACGGACAACCCACGGTCAGGTAGCGACTGATATGGGCCAGAGCCACGGGTTGGGTGTGTTATTCCCATGACCAAGGACCCCATAGCCATAGGCAGATCTTGTCAAGGTCATGGCCAATTTCCTGAGGTTAGATTGGGTTGATATGAAGCAAAGTCGCAAGCTCAATACGTCCAAGTAGCGGCCAAGGAGGCTTCAGCCACAGATTGAGCATGTTGAGGTCGCGACTAATGTTTTCTGGGAATATATAAGCTTTATCCAGCCACCAGTGTTCATGCAGATGATTGTAGGAATATTTGACAGTGTCCTGGAGTCATATCTAGGATAAGACGACTGTTTTCAGTGATTTTCAATGATCAGTGATATCCGAGGTTTCACACCACTTTGGATCTGCTGATATGTAGATCTGCTCTATGTATTTTCCATTGCAAGATGTATCTACATTCCTCACTCAGTATCAACTGTATTCATCAGTATTCTTCGACCATTGTCAGTGCATCTCATTTTTTAGAATCAAGTTCCTTCAGCGGAGATATGTGTAAGGTCACATTATGCATGTGCCAGTAGTTTTATTGCATCATGAAGATATGGATCTATGGATCATTGTACTATTTTTTGTTGAATCATTTGATGACAATCTGAGAAGAAGAATTTGCAAGGGTTTTCCCCATAGTGGGTTTTCCTTGGTCTCGTACCAATCCTGGTGTCTTTATGTGTTCATGCTTCTCTTCCTTTTATATTTACATTATGCTGCTTAGATGATGATGATGATGATGGTATTGTTTTTTCTGCATAGTTTCATATTTTGATGGTTAATAATGTAGATCAATGTAATGATATAATGATTTGGGGTGAACTTAACATGTTATTGAAGAAATGTAACTATCAAAGAAAAGAGCAATGTTGCTTTATGAAAAATTAGCAACATCCTCCTGTTGTAGACATAACAATGTAAACTTTGAAATGGGAACTGAAAAGAGTACTCGCTTTTTTGAGGTAGCAAAAAGTCATCTGATTTTGAAAAGTGTTGATTCAAAATGCTTTTTTAAGCATATTTTCGACACTTTAAATTTTCTTATGTATCAAGTATGATTTTTTTTTTTAAATGTTAGTGATTTTCATGTTAATTTTAAAAAGTTTTGACGCAACATCAACCCCTTTTTTTTAGAGGACTTATTTTTGACACTTTAATTTTTCTAATATATGAAGTGTGGATTTTTTTTAAAATATTGGTGATTTTCATGTGGATTTGTGCAAATCTGCATGAAATATCATTTAGTTGTTTTTTAAGGCATATTTTTGACACTTCAAATTTTCTTATCTCCTAAGTAAACATAATTTTTTTTTTTAAATATAATTATTTGATCATTTTTCAAGTTGTTTTAATCCTCTTAATGTTTTTTGTCCCAAGATATTTGATTTTTAAGGGTTTTCCAAATTTTTACTTTTTGTTTTCCTTTGTAGTGTTTTTTTATGATGAATTTTATAATTATTTTTTTAGAGTTAAAAACAAATTAATATCTTGAGGTTATGATTTCTTTAATATTTATATATCGTTAGCTAATATTTCAATACACATAAATAATTGTCACTAAAAAATAATAATTCTAAAAACTCAACAAAAAAATAAACATTTTTCATATATTATAATGAAAAATATATGTATTTTAAAACATTTTCGCCAAAAATAAAATGTTAAATCAAATAAAATTATTAAAAAAATGAATAAAAAAATTAGAAAAATGACCAATTTTATGACTTTTATATAAAAAATGATAACATTGAAAAATAAAAAATAAAAAAGAAAAAATAATTTCAATAAAATTTTAAGCATTTAAAAAATAAAATAAAATGATATCTAAATACAATTAAGTTATTAAAAAAACATTTTAAAAAATAATAAAAAAATAAAATTTAAGAAAAAAGCATTGAAAAAATAAATTTTAAAAATAAAAAACAATAAGATAAGAAAAAAGAGATTACAAAAAAAACAGTTTAAAAGTAAAAATAAAAAACAATTTTAAGAAATAAAAATAAAAATATATAATTTAAAAAAACATATACAATTTTATTTAAAAAAAAATTGGGTTGCCCGAGGGCGGCTGCCATGGGCCGGTAGAGCTGGCCAAGCTCCGCCGACCCACGACGTCCACCCTTGGGCCGCCCTACAGGGCTGGCCGAAGCTGATTTTGAGAATCGGCTTTCAACCCCTCAGACCCCTAGGTGGGCTCAACCTGATTCTAAGAATTGAGTTGAGCTCACCCAAAGGCTTAACGACCACAATTATTTTTATATTTTATAAATTTTTTGATATATTTGTTATTAATTTTTCTAAATTTTAATTTGTTTTTAGGTTTTTTTTTTTAAATTTAGTTATTTTAATTGTGTGTTTTTTTTTAAATTTGTTTTAGGTTTTTTTTTTTTTTTTTTTTATATTTTTTTTCTCATTTATTTAAATATTTTTTATAATTGTTTTTTATTTTTAGTTGTAATATATATATATATATATATATATATATATATATATATATATATATATATATATATATATTAACTTTTATTGAATTTTTTAAATGTAATATTTATTTTGTTCCTTTTTTTTTAAATTGTCTAATAAAGTCCCATTAGTTCCTCTCCACTTGGGCAGTTTCACCATCTCATTCTCCATTTATCAGAAACTCTTCCAACAATAAAGGCAATAGCACATCCAACAAAGAAGGCAGTAACGCAGTCAACAGAGAAGACAACAACACATCCAACAGAGAAGGATAATACACTACTGATAAATACAAAACAACATCATCTCATGCTCAAAGAGAAGGAAACAACTTAGCCTTTCTCCCCACCCTGAAGATCATGGACTCTTCTGAAGATAAAAATCATCCCTGCTCTTTCTACAAATCACATAGAGTGGTGATTGAAAACTTGAGGAACCAAATACAACAAGTTAAAGTGTGCACTAAATCATAAATTGCTATCCTCCTCGAGCAATGGAACACATGAAATAAGGAATTAAGGGAGGTGAAAAATCATTGTAACCATATGGAAGGGACAATCAATTTCTGCGAGAAGCCATCGCCAAAAGATCAGAGCAAGGATCCACCTCTATGGACCAAGGAAGTGGTCATAGAGACAACGAGAACACAGTTAACAAATGATCTCTCTCCATATCAGGCTTTCTATGTCTTGTTTTAAGGTCAATAGGCGATAATCTAGTTTAAATATGAAAGAAAAATGTATAGTCTTATTAGAACAGTTTGTAAGGAAATATAGCACAAGTGCAATAGTATCTACTTTAGAAAGGCTAGACAGAAGCAGTAGTAACAACAGTACTCTAGGAGCAGCGCACCCCCAACAGATAAATCTATCTTGTAAGCTGAGTGGGGTGATTTTGTATCAAGGAAGCTTCCTTCCTCTCTTTTTCTGATAATACATCATAACCAAATTTTTGCAAAAAAAAAATGTCGAATAAAGTATTATTTATTTATTTATTTTGTTTCTTTCGTATTTTTTTTCTTTAATTATATTAATTTATTGTTTAATTATTTATTTCTTTATATCTTATATTTTATATTTTTATTTTAATCTTTACACGTTGATTTGTTTGTTTGTTTTTTTTTTGTTTTTTCTATTTTTATGTTTGATTTTTTGTTTTTGTCTTTTTTATATATTTGATTTCTTGTTGTCCTTTTTTTAATTTTATATCTTTTTTCTAATATATATTTTTATTTACCTATTTTTTTTAGCTTTTTTTTTTTTTTTAATTGTTTTAACTTTCATTTTTATTTGTAAATTTTGGTTTTCATTTTTCTTTTGAATTTTAAGTTTTTTGGGAGTCATGATATTTTATTTTTTACATGGTATTTCAAAATGTTGAAAATTTATCCTTAATTTTTTTTTTATTCCAACATCTTCACTTTTCATTTTCAGGGTGTTCAGTGACACACAAAAATTGGGTTTCACTACCATTTTTTAAACATGTTGAAAATTTACCAAAAAAAATAAATTGTTATTCCAGCATCACCACTTTTTGTTTACGAGTTGTTTTTTCATGTTTTTTTGGGGGTTTTTTGGCTAGAGTTCTCGTTTTGAGTTTATAGTTCCCATTTCATATTTTACATTGTTACATCTTCATAAATCATCAATAGTTGGGGTTCTTGGATCTCGTCAAAGGGTATGATGATGAAGTGGCTCAAGAGTTTGCAATGGCCTTACACTCTCAGGCAGATGACAGTGCCATCACAGTGATACGAGGGCTAGCAATAACTATCACCCCTGAGCTGATTAGCAGAGTTACCACCTTACCCCTAGGGATCAAATGGAACAGAAAGGACAAGGTCTCTAGTGCTGCTTCCAAGAAGAGTTTCTTTCTTCTCAATGAGGAACACATTGAAGATAATAATGGGGTAAGAAGGGAGAGTTTTCCTTACCCATGGGATGAGGTGGCTTACCACATCATGAAGTATATCTCTTGTGAGGGAAGACTAAGTGTAGTATATGGATATCATTTTGGGTTGTTACATGAGCTAAGATTCAAAGAGGATATACCTTTGGATCAAAGGTTGAACATCCCATATTTCCTTCTCCACTCCATTGGAGATATGAGCCATAGGGTTAGGGAAGGGAGACATTAGCACCTAGCTCATCATGGTCTATTCAAACTCATAGTGGAAGATGCTTTAAACAAACTCAAAATTCCTGTACTTTGGTCCACTTTCATTGACACGGAAAAAGAAGCTTTAATAGGGACACATACCATCACCCCTAGAGAGACCCCTGCCTCTAGCCTTGGAGAAACGGACACTAAAGCATAGGAATAATAGAATGTGAGGACATAAGAAGAAGAGGAAATGGAAATAGAGGAAGGAAACATAAAATATGTAGAAACAAAGAGGAAAAGTGAAGAGAAGGAGGAATAAAAAGAGGAAGATCAAGAAGAAGAAAAGATAGAAGAGGAGGATACTTTGAGGCCCAAGACAACCACTAACATATCCCCTTAGCAAATTATCCTTTCACCAAGGAACACTGAAAAGGAAGTGGTTGCAACTTTAGCTAATCTAAGAACCCCTGTGAAAACCAAAATAAAGAGGCAAACTACCATGCATTTCAAGACTAGGAAAAGCACAAGGGTGAGGTAGGGGAGGCTTCAAACTCCAGCAAAGAGCCTCATCACCATTGAGGAGTTACCTAATAAGAGGGAAGAAATAGGGATAGAAGAGGGAAATATTCAAGAGGTCACTTCTCCCAAAATAGTATCTAAGACACCTATGACATATACGAGAAGGCACTCCTCTAGATTGGCATCCATGAAACAAGCACAACCACCCACATATCTCCAAGGAGGAGAAAAAGAGTTGCTACAAGAAGAAAATGGTGTGCAATAGGAAAAACATAGAGTGCTACAGGAAACTCAAAATATGCTACAAGAAACTTAGAATTTGCTACAGGAAGAGTAGAATGTCAAAAGGGAGGAGAACAAGGCACCATTGGAAGGCCAGAGTGCCCAAGTTGAGGAAAAAAAGGCAAAAATTGAAGGGAAAAATTCCCAAGATGAGAAACAAAAAATAAAGGGGGAGGAACCAATTGTAGGACATCATCCATAAGAAGAAGCAACCTCTCCACAAACTTTCCAGCAAGACATTAAAACACTCGAGCATCCTAGCCCACAACCAAAATTGAGCTCTTATTATAAATTCATTGAAGGAGGGATGATGATCTCTGAAAAGCTCTCCATTCCCTTGTTTTATGGGCTAGAAAGAGAGAGGGGGCGCACCCACTAGTGGATGAAAATTGCAAAAGCTAGAAATGTTGAAAATGTGAGAATAATGGAGGAAACACTCAGTGAGATGGGGAGAGATTTAGCTGATGTCATGGTGAGAGAGGAAATTTTAAAAGAACAACTACAAGAGGCACAAGTAGAGAATATGAGATTGAATGGGCAATTGCAACAAAAAGAAAAACAAATTGTCACTATGGCAAACCTTTCTATAGAGGAAATGGAACACAGGAACCCTTCAAATTATTATGCCATATATTTTAAAGAGAAGTGGCTACAGTTTCAAATAAAAACCTTAGCACAACATGGTTCATTTCCCTTTCAAAACTATAGGCAATTTCCTTATTTCTACAGTCAGTCCAATATAGAAGAGAGGGCCAAGTTAGCAGAGTTCTACATGCACAACCTTATTCTAACTGATATGAAAATTTGGGACACAAATTCTGGGTTGGGGGATATGCATCTGATGGAATTAGCATCTTGGATGGCCAATGAAGAAATAACGGCATAGGAATTTAAGAAGGTGATGAAGAGAGAAGGAAAATAACCTCTCCAAATCAACGCAGATCTAATCAACCCTAGAGGTAGATCATAACCATTAGTCTATTGGAAAGAAAAGAAACTACTCTAGATTACACTGGTTCATCTATTTAATGTCTAATTTTCAAGAAAGAAATATTAACACTGGTTCTAAGTACAAGAAAGGAAATTATACTATGTTGCATTCGTTGTCTAGACTACTTGATTGCCTTGTAGAAAAGGAACTAGTCTATATTTGCACACATGTTGAATCAATGACTAAATAACTTATATCTAATTCATGCTAACTATTGTGCTAATGATGTATCTTATGATGGACTAGTCACAATTTAATTTACTTTATTTTGTAGAAAAATAAGAAGGTCTTTGGGTGTCCTAAGGGTATTCTTGAACCAAGGATTCATAGCTGGAAGTCTACTAATGGATTTTCTAGCTTTAGTTGAGGTGGAGGAGTGATTTTGGGATGAAGGAGAGGGTTCTTAGTGACACTACTATAGGAAGTTGCTTCAGGATTCCTGCTTTGCTACACAAAGTCCTATAATGCTACAAGAAATAGGTCAAGAGGGTTTAGAGGCCATAAATGGTGAAAATAAGACTAGTGAAGGTGAGGGAAAGGTGGATCCAAGAAAATGGAGGATGACCAACCCCCTTGGCCAAGCTCAAAGATCTTAAAAGGCTTGTCTTTCATCAAAAAGGCTACTCTCGGTGGTGTGATGATGGTCTCCAAAACATGGTTGTGGGTGACTTGAATGGAAGGTGATTGATGGAGGGTGGAAACTTAGAGTGATAGTGCTGAAAGGCTCCTTCACTGCTTCTCTATCCAAACCTACAAAAAATACATCTACCCATGCATTCATCCTCAATAAACTTATCATGGAAATGGTGGAAAAGATGAGTTGAATTTAACTAGAACTACCTGTGCACTTGAAACAAAAATCTACCTCTGAATCTACAACATATTCATGATAAACAAAGTAAAATCTATCCTAATGTTTCCAAGAAATAATAAACTGAATATATTTTGTTTGTGGTGGAAGAACTTCCTCCTCAAGCTCCAATGGAATAGGTGAAAGATGAAGACTTGGCAACATAGTTTTGATATTTTATATGCTACCAAAATGCAATGGAAGTAACCAACTACTGAAGCATAAAGGAAAGACATAATTGTACACAAGCGAGACTGCAACCCATGGATTGGGCCCTAACTCACAAGCTCATCTGCCTAAAATCAACTTAGTGAGAAAGAAACCAAATGTTCATCTTATTTCATAACAAGTCTCTTACATTAACAATGAAAGTCAAACTCATCTAATACAGAGCCAAGAGTTCTCTAACTACTACTTTGAAAACTTTTCTAGAATTTCAATAAAAAGACTTTGGGAGTCCATTCATGGGTGTTCTTACTTTGGAGCATGGTGCATTGTGAGCTATTGATATAATATTTTATATGCTTTGGGTTATTTAATTTTCCATGTATTCTTGTGAATTTGCTAGTGCACAACTATCTTGTATTAGCATTTTATTTGAAAGTAGGATCTAGATGTTGAAAGTTCTAGTTTATTTTCAAATAAATTTCTAGAAGTTGCAATTCATTTTTTTCTTATATAAATCTACATGGACTAATGTATTGAATTTCATTGTTAATGTAAGATACTTATTATGAAATAAGATGATAATTTGGTTTCTTTCTCACTGAGTTGATTCCAGGGATTTGAGCTTGTGGGTTAGGGCCCAATCCATGGGATGCAGTCTCTCTTGTGTACATTTGTGTCTTTCCTTTATGCTTCAATAGTTGGTTACTTCCATTGCATTTTGGTAGCATATCAAATATCAAAAATGTGTTGCCAAGTCTCCCTCTCTCACCTCCTCCATTGGAGCTTGAGGAGGAAGGTATTCCACCAAAGACCAAATATATAGTCTGTTTGTGCTCAACCTAGTGTTCCTAAATTGAGTTCATTAATTGTCAACTAGGGTTGGTAAACTGGCAAAGTGTGGTGCACTATATGTGCCTAGGTATTTGTTTCTCACTACATTGTGTTTAGTGTTTTATGATGTTTTTGGTTTTATGGTTTTATGTTTGAAAAGGGAAAGAACTAAGTGCTGGTGAAAAGAAGCTATTGGTTATATAAAACAGAACAAAGCCTAAACTATGGGTGACAAAAACAAAATGAAAATCTTGATAATGACTTTATTGCAAGAAAATAAATCACAACATGAGCTTGAACTTATCCAATTCATTCATTAAAGGTGTGTTGGAAGAGCTTGAGAAATGGACAAGTTAAGTGTAAATGAAGTTCTCCTAGATAAAAAATCAACTCACAATATTACAAAATGATTATTTGTAACACAGTAAGGTTTCTATTCTAGATTAACCTATGATGCTGAAGTTACCCTATTCTGCAACTTGACTTATCACTACTAGGCCTTATTTAGAAGTTTAGAGATTTTCTAGAATAATGTTAGGAAAAAGGCTATAAGTGAGTTTGTAAAAGATTTGCAGAATGATCAAAGCCTTAAACTAATATGAATAACCCCTTTTCATGTGATGATGTATCAATATAGATTCAGAACAAAAGTAAGTTGTAAATAATGAAGGCCGAGAGATTAACTTTGACAACTAGCACTACTTAAAATACAATGGATCACACTAAGCTAGAACATGATCTATCAATCTTCAAAGACAGTGACTACAACTAAACTAAAATGCCATTAATATTTTATTGAAACAAAAATGAACTGAGACTGAACTAGAGTGCTTCTAATCTACTTGAAGTACAGTGAACAGAGTTAAACTAAAATTCCATTATCAAACTGGAAATGTAGTGACAGAGCTAAACTAAATGCAATCAACCTCCGGAGTGCTATAACTAAATTAACATGCAACTAGTCTATGGAATTCTATAGCCCATCTCGTTCAATAGGAATGATATTTTGGAAGAGTTTGTAAAACAAGTTTGGCTGTATTATTCAATGCAATTGAACATAAACATAGGATTGAAAGAAAATACAACTAGAATCTAAGACACCACAGCTGTTTCTTATTCATTGTTAATGATGTTTTGGAAGAGTTTGTAAGAGTAAGACTGGATGTGACACTTAGTGTAAACGAGAATAAATCATGAAATTCGAAAGGAAATGCAACTAAAATCTACAACACCACAACTATGCCTTATTCATCGTGATGATATTTTGGAAGAGTTTATAAGAGTAAGTATAGCTGTGATGATTAATGTAAACAAGCATGAAACATAAACTTTAGAAACCTGCTTAAGCTAGAAATGAAAAACGAGGCTAAAATACTTATCTAAACCGTATAAACAAGGCTGCTCAGGTAGCAGGGGACCTCTACCACCGGAGTAGCACGAAATCTACTTCAATATTGACTCAATGCTTTCAAGGAAGTGATTCTTCTTTCATTAAAGAGAAATTACTTCAAAAATAGAGTGTTTTCAGACTTATGAAATCTAGCAATCAACCACAAAATCTAACCTTGTCCCTCTGTTTCCCGAGCCATATTTGTAACAAAATTACATAACTGTCTTGAGATAACCTAGGGATAATTGTCTTTCCAGATAAAAACCAAACGAGGACTCTGATGGTGGTCACGTAATATAATTAAGGACATCTGGATTGTCCTTGTACTATTAGGAGTCTCTCTCCTAGTTTGAGTTCCCACGTACATAACCGCCTACAGAATTCCGTTCAAACTTCGTGGAGAGCAACAAATGATGAGGGAATGATGTGGAATACGATCATATGTGTTTTCCTCTGAAATGACACCTGGAACCTGCGTAGACATGAAGACAGGTGCAGAATTGGCAACTAGCTACAAAATGTCTGCATTCTATAGCTAGATCTAGTTCAAAAATTACTACAATGACAAAATCATAAAAACATAGCAAGTTAGTCATGATATATATTCTTAAAGCAATTTTAACTAATTCTACTGATCATTTGAGCCTGTGATTAATAATGGACAAAGGAAATGGAGTGGAATGTGGTGGAAGAAAGAACATCTTTGGAGCTCAACATAGTCTGTGATTTATTGGAAAATTTAGGATAGATTTTAATTTTATTATCATGAATATCCTATAGGTTTGGAGGTAAATTTCTATTTCAACTGCATAAGTAGTTCTAGTTAAATTCAACTCATATTTTCCACCAATTCCATGATAAGTTTATTGATGATGAATATAAAAGTAGATGTCTTGTTTGTAGCTTTGGATAAAGTAGCAGAGAACGACCCTTTCATCACTATCACTTTGAGTTTCCACCCTCCATCATTCACCTTCCATTCATGTTTCCCACAACCCTGTTTTGGAGACCATCATCACACCACCAAAAGCAACCTTTTTGATGCAAGACATTCCTTTTGAGAGGTCTGAACTTGGACAAGGGGGTTGGTAATCCTCCATTTACTTGGATCCACATTTCCCTCACCTTTCCTAACATTATTTTCACCATTTTTGGCCCTTAAACCCTCTCGGCCTGTTTCCTATAACATTACATTACTTCCCGTAGCAAAGCAGGAATCTTGTAGCAGCTTCCCGTAGAAGTGTTAAGAACTCTCTCCTTCATCCAAAAATCACTCCTCCACCTCACCTCAGCCTATCGAAGCCAATAGTAGACCTCCAACTCTGAATCCTTGGTTCAGCGACACCCTTAGGACACCCAAATGCCTTCTTATTTTGCTGCAAAACATAGTAAATTAAAGTGTGATTAGTCCATCATAAGATACATCATTAGCACAATAAATAGCATGAATTAGATAGAATTTATTTAGTCATTGATTCAACATGTTTGAAAAGATAGATTAATTCCTTTTCTGCAAGTCAATCAAGTATTCTAGACAATGAATGCAACTTAGTATAATTTCGTTTCTTGTACTTAGAATAAATGTTAATATTTATTTATTGCAAAAGTAGACATTAAATAAATGAACCTGTGTAATCTAGAGTAGTTTATTTTCTTGCCAATAGAGTAATGGTTATGCTCTGCTTTCAGTCTTAGGTTGTATTTAGAAGTGTGACAAGATTCCTCTTTCAGAATAACCCTAGTTAATAGCACCTCATTGTATAAATAAGATGAGGACGGCATGAGGAGAGCTCATCTGCTGTGCATATAGCACTGTCACCTCCAATTTTGTATGAACCCCAGGTTGATAAAGTAAATTTGAGTAGCCTCTAGGATTTGCAGCACTGGGTTGAAAGCGAGGAGAAACCATAGGGAGGTTGACCACCTTCTTAACTCCTAAAATCAACCAATATATCTTCGAATCCTCCTCCAACAGCTCGACGTCAAAGACAGTTGAGCAAGTGGATGATAAGAGGGAGCCAAGCTCCACTTCTCTCATGTTTCAAGGTTACAAAGACCTAATTTTTAGGGAGATGTTGGTAGCTACCCTCTAGTATAAATAGACAAGAGCAAGATATCATTAGGATTTGTATTTTATATGAAACTAGAGAACTCTTGGCTCTGTCTTAGACATTTTTGATTTTCATTGTTAATGTAAGAGATTGGTTATGAAATAAGATGAAAATTTGGTTTCTTTCTCACTGAGTTGATTTCAGGGAGTTGAGTGTGTGAGTTAGGGCCAAATCTATGGGCTATAGTATCTCTTGTGTACATTTATTTCTTTCCTTTATGCTTTAGTAGTTGGTTACTTCCATTGAATTTTGGTAGCATATAACATATCAAAACTATGTTTCCAAGTCTCGCTGTCTCACCTCTTCCATTGGAGCTTGAGGAGGAAGGTCTTCCAACAAAGACCAAATATATTTAGTTTATGATTTATTGGAAAAATTAGGATAGATTTTACTTTTATTATCATGAATATGTTGTAGGTTCAGAGGTAGATTTTTGTTTCTAGTGCATAAGTAGTTCAAGTAAAAATCAAATCATCTTTTCCACCATTTCCATTCTAAGTTTATTGAAGATGAATGCATCAGTAGCTGCCTTGTTTGTAGGTTTGGATCAAGCAACAGAGAAGGACCCTTTCAACACTATCACTATGAGTTTCCACCCTCCATCAGTCACCTTCCATTCAAGTCACCCAAAACCCAGTTTTTGAGACCATCATCACACCACTGAGAGCAACCTTTTTGGTGCAAGCCATGCCTTTTGAGAGCTCTGAGCTTGCACAAGGGGGTTGGTCATCCTCCATTTCCTTGGATTCACTTTTTTCTCACCTTCCCTAGCCTTATTTTCACCAATTTGGCCTCTAAACCCTCTCAACCTGTTTCCTGTAGCATTACAAGACTTGCTATAAAAAAGTTGCAATCATGTAGCAGCTTCCTATAGCAGTGTCAAGAACCCTCTCCTTCATCCAAAAATCACTCATCCACCTCACCTAAGCCTAGAAAATCCATTATTATACCTCTAGATCTGAATCATTGGTTCATGGACACCCTTAGGACACCCAAACACCTTATTTTTTTCTTGCAAAACAGAGTAAATTAAAGTATGATTATTCCATCATAAGATACATCATTAGACCAATAGTTAGCATGACTTAGATAGAAGTTAGTTAGTCATTGATTTAGGATGTGTGCAAAGATAGATTATTTCATTTTCCACAAGTCAATAAAGTAGTCTAGACAATGAATGCAACTTAGTTTAATTTCCTTTCTTGTACTTAGAATCAGTGTTAATATTTCTTTCTTGCAAAAGTAGACATTAAATAGATGAACTAGTGTAATCTAGAGTATTTTATTTTCTTTCCAATAGATTAATGTTTATGATATTCTTTCAGTCTTAGGTTGTAGTTAAAAGTGTGACATAATTCCTCTTTAAGGATAACCCTAGTTACTAGCACCTCATTGTAGAAATAAGATGAGGATGGCATGAGTAAAGCTCATATGCTGTGCATATTGTTGATTTTTGGGTAGCATCGGATGTGATCTAGCTCTGAAATTTTGTGGAGGGGAAAAAACACATGAGATATCCAAGACCCAAAAATAGTTTAAAGAAATTCCACTTGAAGTGAAAGTTATTCAAATAATTAGTTCTTTAAATGGAGCCTAAGTTAAAACTTAGGGAACTTAAATAATTAAAGTGAATTAATTTAATGTGGGTGAGAAGCTTGTAAGTGATGAGGATCAACTATGATTTAATCTTAGACGTCGATTAGGGATTAGATAACAAACGTTGATTCATAAACATGAAAAGTATAAAGGAAGGCTTGAGGGTTAATTTGAGAACACACACAGTAAATCTAGATCAAATTCTTCTTACGGAGTAGTGCTCAGATGAATATAAGTTCTAAGTGATTCAGTTGCAACAAGGGACAAAAGTAGTTATTGGTTAGAGGACCAAGAGTACATAGCATAGCAAGGGAATCACAGACAACAGAGGAAGAAACACAACCACCAGGAGAGGTGACACAGTCCCTAGAGGGGTTGACGCAGGCCCACGTAGGGCTCACACAGGAGCATCACAGAGCATCCGAGAGACAATGGAGATTTAGCTGAAGATCAGGGTTTCTGAGCCGAGAGGGCTGAAAATATATTTTATGAGAGGAAAATTAGCGTAGATAAGGGGTGACGAATTCCTCAACTAGACCCACACAAGCCTACACATCTACTATGCAGAGGCAGCTGGGGTTTCAACAGTTTCTGATCCGGATCAACCAATAATTTTAGTGTGAGGTAAAACTCACTATTTAATCTGTCTGTCGAGGATTTTTCTCTATTGGGTAAGCTGGATTTTGGCACCCTATTTTTACTCAGAATACTGTTTCTTAATAATAAAAACCCTCAAATCTGCCGCAATGGTTTTCCCGCATTGGGTTTTTTCGGGGACAATTGTCCAAAACTAAGTGTATCCTTTGTGTGGTTGCCTCATTCATTTTTCAGTTCTTGATCTCTATATTGGTGTAGGATGCAGTATATTTACAATAATAAATTATTCAGAAAAATATAGTTTTAATATAAACACAAGTAGATAGTGTAAATCTATTTTTTTTGCGGTAGGATTTCTGGTTTAGATTCAGAAATTTTCACATGGTATCAGAGAAATTGCAGATCAAGAAGGATTGAATTCATTAGCAAAAGGACATAGAAGAATTTTTTGTAGGAAAATATTTGTCCCGAGTGATAGCGTTGAACCAGAAAGGCAGAGGAAGGGTGACACAGTCACTAGAGGGGCTCATGTAGAGCCTGCGTCGGCTTGCTAAGGTGATGTTGTAGCTACAGGAGGAAACATAGTGGTTGTTGGATCAACATAGAGGATATTGAGCCTCAGTTATCCGGTTGCCATGGTGGCAAGAGGAATACAATATATATCTGGAATTGCTGGTGGGCCATTGTTTCTTTTGGTGCAGAACAATGTCTAGTGGGGAAGAAGAAAAGGAGAGGGAAGCAGTTCCTCATAAGATTTCTTGCCAATAAGTCTAGAGGCTAGTACTAAGAATCAATAAATAAATATCAGAGAGGAGTGTTTCAATATATGTTGGCAGAAGGATTTATGTGAAGGAAATATTAGAGGGAGCTTGTTCCTTAGAGGGTTTCTAGCACCAAGAGATACAAATCTGAGTTTTTCTGGGGCAATAGCGGAAGAGGGAGAAAGGAACTTGTTCAAAAATTAGTTGAGTAAAGATGGTCGTGAATGGACTAAGGGATCATGATAGGTTGGATGGAGCATCTAACTTTGTCATCTGGAAGGAAAGGATCCTAGCAGTTCTGGATGAACATCACATCAAGGATCATGCCTTGAACATTATTTCTGTTCCAGTTGATGTTGATCCTCTCAAGAAGTACGAGGAAGCTGAGGCAAAATAAAAATGCATGATCATGGAAGGTGTCAAGGATTATGTGGTCCACATTGCTGAGAAGAATACAACAAGAGAAATGTGAGAGGCCTTGACTAGTATGTACCAAGGATATTCCATTCAGTGGAAGATGTTGCTTGAGAACTAATAGAGACTATTTCAGATGCAGAAGGGAGAAGAGATCTACCACTTCCTCATCAGATTTCAAGGGATATGAGATCAGCTAGCTTCCATATGGGCTACACCAGATGTTGGTATTATGGTCAGGACTGCCCTGAATGAAATCACTGAAGACTGGGAGACCTTTGGACAAGGAATTTTGGGCAGGGAAATTCTTCCAAGCTGGGAAGAGATGTGGGTAGCTCTTTGACAAGAAGAGCTCAGATGGTGGACCAAGGTAAGAAGGAGTAGCAAAGGGATCAAAGTCATGAATGAGGAAGAGGGATATGTGACTCTCACATCTAAGGGACAAAAAGGGTAGCAAAGAAGGAAAAAGAAAGACCTCTCGAAGGTCAAATGCTTCAGGTGTGGGGAACTAGGAGATTTCACCATGCAGTGCCCTCTGAAGAATAAGGAAAAGGAATAATATGACTTGAAGGCTCCTACAACTCAGTCTGATGAGGATGATGATGATGGATTCACCATGAGTGCTCATGCACCTAAGAACTGGGGCAATATGGAGCTATAGATTAGCTACATATGTGGGGTAGGACCCTTGAGTTACCTAAACTATTGGATCACATACAACTACGGGAGCCCTTAATGAAAATAATAGAATGGCAGGTGTTATTTGATGCAAGGGATGATGGAGAAACAGTGGCAAAGCTTGAGTGTTGAAGTATGAAAGAAGAGGCAACAACAACAACGCAGTGCATAGTGGTGCAACGCAGTGCTTACATAGTGTAGAGTAGCGACAATGCAGTGGCATCATAGGGTCAGCGAAGATTAGAATAATAGCTAGTTCCAACATTGAGGAGTATTCAGACTGACAAATATGTTAGTTTTGGGAGATTTTTCAGTTTCTTAACTCTCAGAAACTGAGTTTTAGTGCAACAGTTAGCAGTGGTAGTGCTATGGGCAACATGATGCAACATATTGAGAGGGAGTTGGAGTACAGATGTAGTAGTGGCAGTGTCACAGTCATGGGTAGCTGTAGAGATTGCACCATCACAATGGATGAGGGGAAACATGTCGAGCATCAACAACGTAGAGGACCGATGTTGTGGATCAGGGTGATGTTTTTGGTGAATAAGTATTTCTAGAGCACATTCCTCACTAAGAAGGAGTGTTGATTTTTGGGTAGCATCAAATGTGCTCTAGCTCCGAAATTTTGTGGAGAGGATAGAATGCATGAGATATCCAAGACCCATAAATTTTTTGGAGAAATTATACCTGGAGTGAGATTTATTCAAATAATTAATTATTTTAAATGGATCCTAAGTTAAAACTTAGGGAACTTAAATAATTAAAAAGAATTAATTTAAACATGTGGGTGAGAAGCTTCTAAGTGATGAGGATAAAGTCTAATTTAATCTTAGCTTTCGATTAGAGATTATATCATGGTATTTGATTCATCAACAGGAAAATAATAAATGAAGTCTTGAGGGTCAGTTGGAGAACACACACAGTGAATCTAGAGATCAAATTCTTCTGACGGAGCTGTGCTTAGATGAAGATAAGATCTAAGTGATTCAGTTGCAATAAAGGGCAGAAGTAGTTTTTGGTCGAAAGACCAAGAGTACATAGCAGAGCAAGAGCAACAGAGACAATAGAGAAAGCAGCACATCGAATAGGAGAGGTGACATAGTCCCTAGAGGGGCTAACGCAGGCCCATATAAGACTCACACAGGGGCAGCGCTGAGCATATGAGAGACAATCCAAATTTAGCTGAAGATTGGGGTTTATGAGCCGGGAGGGATGAAACTTGATTTTCTGAGAGGCAGATCAATGCAGAGAAGGGGTGATGCAGTCCTCAGCTAGACCCACATAGGTCTATGCATCTACTGCGCAGAGGCAACACAGAAGTAGCTGGGGTTTCACTAGTTTCTGATCTAGATCGACTGAGACTTGAAGTATGAGGTAAAACTCACTATTTAATCTGTCTGTGAGGATTTTTCTTTGTTGAGTGAGCCAGATTTTGGCACTCTATTTGTACTTAGAATACTGCTTCTTAATAATACAAACCCTCATATTTGTTGCACTAGTTTTCCCGCATTGGTCTTTTCCAAGGAAAATTGTCCAAAAATAAGTGTGTCCTTTGTGCAGTTGTCTCATTCATTTTTCAGTTCTTGATCTGTATATTGGTGTATGCTGCAGTGTATTTAAATAAATATTTTTACTGAAGTATTCAGAAAAATAACTTGTTAATATAAAAAAAATGTAGATAATGTAAATCGGGTTTTTCAGTAGTAGGACTTGTGGTTTAGATTCAGAAATTTTCACACATATATCACTATCACCTCCAAGTTTGTACAAACCTCAGGTTGATAAAGTAAAGTTGATTAGCCTCTTGAAGTTCATCACTCTTGGTGCAATACCAGGGATCACCACCAGAAATGGTTTGGCCTGATCATGACCCTCCAAAATTTTCCTCCAATAGGCTCTGCGCTGCCCAGTGAATTTTGAAGCGCACAGTCTATAGAATCATCAGAAAAATCCAACACAACTCTCCAAAAATGGAACAAATAAATCCTCTAGCACTTCCCTTATTTCTCTCAGAAAAAAATGGCCCAAATGAATAAGGCATTATCTCACACATGTGCCCAACTTTTCCTCCTCTACACTAGCCCCAATAAATTCCAAATTGTTCCTGAATAGTGCTACCAATCCCAGCCTCCAAATGTGAAAATTCCTTAATCTAAGAAACCCTACTGCTAACCATTGATTTAGTTATCCTACTTGATTGTTTACACAAGTTATTAATCTGAAAATTCAGAAAAACAATGAAGTAAAAAAAAATAGCAGCCTACTCATACAGATCATTTACTTAATAGAACACTCATATGACAAAGTGACACACAGATTTTTCGTACAAATGTCCCCAGAAAAACCTAATGCGGGAAAACTGGTGAAACTAGCTTTGGAGGGTTTTATTATTACGAAGATTCTAAATAAAACAATTTTTGGGCACCAAACATGGTTGGAACTATAGAGAAAATCACGAAAAACAATATCTATTTCACTTGTAGACAGAAAATATGGCTAATTAACACCCTCAAACGATATTTACAGAACTCGAGCCCTTTCTGTCCCACCAGAAACCCCATCGCTTCTCCTCAACCCTCCTGCTGCCTCTTTGTTACCCCTGTCTAGGCTCTGGCTAGATTGTATAACATTGGCTACCCTCTACACTACCATAGATGTTGCCTCTCAGCCTCTACTTTATTCTTGGCCTTGGATTCATAATCCCTCACCAATACTGCCCCTCGCTGCACTGCAAATGCTTCCTGAAATTCTTAGCAAACCACACCCTAGAATTTCAGCTTAGCTTCAGTGCTCTGCCAATTTGTGTCGTACAACTAACCCCAATTCCTTATCTTATAATTTCCTCATTGGAAAACCAATGACCGTGATCTAATATCTAATCGACGACTAAGATTAGAAGCTGCTTGATCCACGTTACCTAAGTCATTCTCATCACATGTTTAATTTAATTCACTTTAATCTTTTAATTTTCCTAAGTTAGACTTAAGGTGCTTGATTAAGAGGATTAATTATTTGAATATCTATTAAAGTAGATGGAATATCTCCAAGTGCTTTATGGGTCTTGGAGATCTCATGTAATCCAAATCCTCCACAAAATTCTGGAGCTAGAACACATCCAATGCTACCCATAAATCTCAACACTCCCTCTTAGCGAGGAGTGTGATCTAGCAATACTTTCACACCGAAGTATTGCTCTGATCTCCGGCATCGGTCTCCACACTGATGTTTGGCTTATTTCCATCCATCACTACACTAGTCCTATTCTATATACTGCTACCCATGACTCTGATACAGTCACTGCTGCATCCGTACTGCAACTCCCTCTCAAATTGCTGCATCGTACTGCCAACTGCTGCATTGAAACTTAGTTGCTGAGAAGTAAGCAACTGAAGGATCCCTACCCAAACAATAAAAAACAAGTTAGTAGGGCTACATCTCATCACTAAAGCTCCTTTTGGTTGCTTCTCTATGCTATCCTCCTGAAGCCACTATGCTGCTACATCTCTGCACTGTGTAAGCATGCCTCCTTTGCACTACTAAAGTCCCATAAAACCCTCTGCGCAACTTCTTCCACGCCGATGCTGCCTCTAGACTACAATGCTTCCTCTACAACATACAATTCTACCCTCTGCTTCACTATGATCCTCTGAACCCACTGCTTTAGTCATCCTTGATACTGTCTTAATGCTCCCATAGAACGTATGTGATCGAAGATTTGGGCTACTCAAGGATCCTTTCTCCACTCTTTAATTTATCTAAAGATCAATATCGCCCCACCTCTTCTCTCGAGGTACATGAGAACTCATGGCCATGTCATCATCAAAGCCATCATCTTCTTGAGCTGCCACAAACTTGGAACTAGAAGCTTACTTGTCCTTCTTACTTAGAGGACAATCAGTGGCGAAGTGTCCAAGTTAACCACATATAAAACATTTGATATTTGATATATCCCACTTCTTTTTCCCTTGCTACTTATTATATGCCAGGGCTGCATCTTCCTCTTCCTACTTCTTCACTTTTCTTGATTTGGTACTGGCTTATCTCTTAGTCATTCGGTGGATTTCCTCTTATCGGAGGATAGCCCACATGCTGTCCCAGTTTGGAAGGTCCTATCTACCCATGATGCTTTGGAAAAAGGTGTCCCAATCATCTATGACTACATTTAAAGCAGTCCTCACCATGAAATAATCATCCACTTTAAGCCCCATGGCAATCAACCGATCCCGGATTGCCTACAACCTGAAGAGGAAAGGATTGATTTCCTCTCCCTTAGTCATCATAAACAACCTCATCTGGTTCTCCTGAAGCATCTTCTTCTGGAAGAATTTACCTTAATACAATGTGGTTAATGCTTTCCAAATACCATTATCCATCTTCTTCTCAGCTATGTGTGGGACCACATGCTCCTTGACCCCATCCATGATTAAGTGCTCGACATGTGCCTCTTCTTCATTATGCTTCACAAGTAGAGAAACCTCTGTTGGTGTAGCTAAGACGCTCTTTGCATGCTCCTGTAATTTGTATGCCTCCAATACTATCAGAATTCTAGCCTTCCAGATAGAAAAGTTGGATAAGCCGTCCAACCTATCCTGATCACGAAGTCTATATGGCACCATCTAGCTCATAAATAATTTGTCGAAGCAGATACTCCTCTCCTTGCTTCTGTTGCTACCCTAAAAAAAAACTCAGATCTAGGATACTTGGTGAGAAAGGCACCCTCTTCTCCCTCTGAAAATTGATTTCCTCCCTTGGAAATATGCAAATCTTCTGAATCATCCCTCTTTGATCTCCCTCCCGATCTATCCTCATATTTCTTTGGCAAAAAATTTTTGAGCGACTATTCTCCTTTCGCTCTTTGTCAACTTAGCTAGGCACGATTCTGAACCGATAGAATCTCCACCACACCAAAAACTACTGAATGAAGCTCTGCTTCCAAACTATAGGAAATATGCACAAAAAATCAACACTGGATTGTGTCCCTCTGGCTGGCCTCTGCATGAGAAAATTGGCTCAGTGCAGCCTCTGCGTAGCATAGACTACTCCTGCATCCCTATGGAAGGCTCCACGCTGCCTCTGCGTCACCTAGCTGGGACTGCGTCAGCTGTTGTGTGGCCTCTGCTAGGACTGCATACTCCTGGTGGTGCACTGCCCTCTCCGGATTCTCTGCTTCTTTAGCTGCTACTCTGCAAGAAAAATTTCTTCAGCTGATTTTCTGAAGATTCAGCTTAATATGCAATGCTCTAATACCATGTGAAAATTCCTTAATCTTATAAACCCTACTACTAACCATTTATTTAATTCTCCTACTTGATTTCTTTACAAAAGTTATTAATATGAAAATTAAGAAAAACAACGAAGTAAACACAAATAGCAACCTACACATATAGATCATTTACTGAATATAATTCTCATATGAAAAAGTGACACACATATTTTTCGTACAAATGTGTTCAGAAAAACCCAACGTGGGAAAAATGATGCAGCTAGCTTTGGAGGGTTTTATTAAGCAGATTCTAAATACAACAATTTCTTGGCACTAGACATGGTTGGCCCTATAGATAAAATCACATCAACAATACCTCTTTCACTCGGAGATAGAAAATATGGCTGATTCACACCCTCAAACAATATTTACAAAACTCGAGTCCTTTCTGGCCCACTGAAAATCCCAACGCTGCTCCTCAAATCTCTACGTTAGACTTACTAGCTTTTGTTAGCTTCTGCGCTACTTTGGAAGGGCCTGCGTCACCCTCTCTGGGCTTACACTGGCCCTACATTGCCCTGACTGGGCCTGTGTCAACCCTGCGTGGCTTCTGCTTCCTTTGTGCTTCCCCTGTGTGGGCTCTGGATGGAATGCAGAGCACTGACTGCCCTTTGCGCTGTTGTATATGTTGCCTCTCTACCTCTGTTGTATTCTTGGCCTTGAATTCAGAATCCCTCATCACTACTTCCCCTCGCTGTACTGCAAACTCTTTCTAAAATTCTTAGCAAACCACTTCATAGAATTTCATCTTAGCTTCAGTTCTCTGCTAATGTGTGTGCTCCAAATGACCCCAAGCCCTTCTCTTATAATTTTCTCGTTGGAAAATCAACGACCATGATCTAATATCTAATCGATAACTAATACTAGAAGTTACTTGATCCATGTCAGTTAAGTCATTCTCATCACATGTTTAATTTAATTTACTTTAATATTTTAATTTTCCTAAGTTAGACTTACGGTGCTTAGTTAAAAGGATTAATTATTTGAATATCACTTAAAACAGATGTAATTTATCCAAAATCTTTCTGGGTCTTGGATATCTCATGTAGTCTAGATCCTCCACAAAATTTCAGAGCTAGAGCACATGTGATGCTACCCCAAAATATCAACACAAAACTCACCCAATAGATTAACAAGCTATTGAGTCTCCTCCTCCAAATATTATCCCGGAAATAAACCTCTGAGAAAGAGTTGTAATAGCCTCACATGAAGCACCACATCTTCCTCCAGAAATGTGAACTGATGGGGAAAAATAAATGCAAATTCTTAAGATAACAAGATGAAACTCCCTCAGATGATAATGGAATAACCAATATAAGGTGGCACTCAAATTCCCCAAATAATGGGTGAGTTCTCCGCTTGGAAAACACATGATAAAAATCAAGTGACCCAACTAAGAAGCTCGAGAGACTAAGATAAAATCAATAAGCCAAGAATGCCAATCAAAGTGAGCTTCCTTATTTTTATAACATTTTTTGAGCCTTCTTCCCACGTTTTTCATTCTACATTGTCCCCACTCATGCTTTTCGAACCATTTTTAAGGGTGTTCATATTTCATGTGTGGTTAGCCCCAATATATCAACAAAAGAATAACATAACATAATTTTAACTAACTTCTAACTCCTAAGTATTCTAAGAAAAATAAAATGTGCCCCGGCATCACCAAAGTTAGTCCCCATAACATAAAAATAATTCTGGTACCGAAATAATTTAGGAAGGGTCATTACAATCCTCCCCTCACAAATGTTTCTTATCCCCAAGAAAATTCAGTTCTGGATGATCCAATATGTGTTCACCCTCCCAGGTGGCATCCTCATGAGGATATATCTTCCAATGCACCAAATATTCTCTAATTGTTCTGCTCCTAATATTCCTTTCTCTAGTCTCCAGAATGGATTTTGGTTCCTAAACTAGATGCCCCTAATCATCAAGAATAGGCAACTCTACAACTGTTGTAATCTGCTATCCCAACACCTTCTTGAGGCATGAAACATGAAAAATATTGTGGATCTTGCTTCTTGATGGCAGTTCCAACTCATAAGCTACCTCTCTAACCCTCCTAATCACCTTGTAGGGTACATCAAACTGTGGTTGCAGCTTCTTGACCCCCTTTTGTTTCAAAGTGGATTGTCGATATGGCTGCAAGCACAAGAACATTAAGTACTCCTCCTCAAAACACCTCTCAACCCACTATTAGTCAAAATATAACTTTTTATCATTATGAGTTGTCAGCAAGTCATCCTTAAGAGCCTTGAGGATGTCTTGGCTCTCTTGGATCCAATATTTGGCCTTTGGGACCCGATTGTCTCCATAAACAATGTCAGCACAAGACAAAGCATCATAACCATATAGAGCGTAGAGGGGAGTCATACTGATGGAAATACGATGTGTAGTGTTGTAGCAGTACTCTCCCAAATTCAACCAACGAATCCATGCTTTCTGTTTCCCTATCACATAGTTCCTAAGATACCCTTTTAGCCATTTGATCACCCTCTCTGTCTGGTCGTCTGTTTGTGGATAGTAACTAGTGCTCAGGGTGAGCTCTGTGCCCACTAGCCTAAAAATCTCCTGCCAAAATTCCCCCATAAATTTGTTGTCTCTGTCACTGAATATAATCTTAGGGAGTTCGTGGATGAGGAAAAACTCCCTAAAGAACAACTTTGCTACCTGATAAGTTGAGTACCGAGTCAGAATCACAAAGAGATGTTCATATCTAGTAGTCTATTTACCACCACATAAATGAAATCCTTCCCTTGCACCATGGGAAGTCTTGTGATAAAATACATAGGAATTCTCTCCCATTTTCCCTCAGGAATGGGAAGAGGTTGCAATAATAATGTGGGATAATTCCACTCTCCCTTATTCCTTTGATAGGCCTCACAATCTTTTACATGTCTCAACACATCTCCCTTGAGGCCATTCTAGGTGAAGCACTCTCTCACAACCATATATGTCTTCTTGAACCCCTGATGCCCTGACAATGGAGAACCATGAGCTGCATGAAGCACCCTCTCTCTCAATTAAAAGCCTAGAAATAGAAATATGTGTAACTTATAGTATATAACCTGAGAGATCACTCGATAGTGCTCATCTGCATGAATTCCCTCCATGATCTCACATGCTTGACGATCCTTGGAGTACTCCACTAATAAATGTACCTTCTGGTCATGGCTAATGCTCATGAGTTAAAGCCCGACATGTCTCCTTGATAGTGCATCAACTAACGCATTGTGCTTTCCCTGCACATACTCAATATTAAAATCATAGGCATGCACCTTGATGACCCATCTCTATTGTCTGTCATTGAGGCCCTGCTGCCCCATGAAGTGGCAAAGACTGTTATGATATGTCTTCACCCTGAATTTATTACCCACAAAATATTGTCTAAACTTGGACAATGCATGCATAATGGCCAACATATCCTTGTCATATATAAAATACAAAATCTCATGTGGTAAGATTTTCCTACTCTCAAAAGAAATGAGGTGCCCCTCTTGGGACAAGATGGCTTTGATCCCCTCACTCGATGCATCACACTCCAAGGTGAAATATCACGTGAAATACGAAAGTGCCAAAAATGGGAAGCTAATCATCACCTCATTGAGGAGATCAAAAGGTGCCTGATCTCCATTTTTCCATGCAAAATCCCCCTTCTTGGTAAAATCTGTGAGGGGTGCTACCAACTATGAGAAGCCCTTGGAAAAATTCTTGTAGTAAATGCAAATGCCAAAAAATCCCCTCAATGATGTCACATCTCTAGGCTCCGGCCAATCCAAAATATCCCTTATATTCTCCTCATGCACCTTAACCCCATTTGTTCCAGTAATGTGTCCCAAGTACAACATCTCTGTCAGCCAAAATTCACACTTGGATAATTTGGCGTACAACTGTTTCTCTGATAGAATACACAACATTGTCTCTAAGTGCTGCATATGCTCCTCCCATTTCATGATGTAGACTAGGATGTAATCAAAGAAAACCAATACAAACCTCCTCAACTTCCCCCTAAACACATGGTTCATGCATTACTGGAACGTGTTTAGGGCATTGGTCAATCCAAAATTCATGATCATGAAATCGAAATTCCCATAGTAACATCTGAAGGTTGTCTTTGGGATGTCTTGATCCCTCACCCGGATATAATTATCTCCTAACTGCAAATATATCTTATAGAAGAACTTGGATCCCTTAATCTCATCCATCAACTCATCAATGCAAAGTATGGGATATCGATTCTTCAATATCTTCCTATTGAGTGTCGTGTAGTTAATACACATGTGCAGAGTCCCGTCCTTCTTCTTCACCAACACAACTGAAGAAGAAAAGGGACTAGAACTAAACCTAAAATGGCCCAATTCCAACCGTTGTATGATGGTCTTCTTAATATCACCCTTATAGTATTTTTGATTCCTATAGGGAGTAGTAATGAATGCTTGTAGACTAGGCTCCATCTCTATGGTATGCTCAAATCCTCTATGTATATCTCCAAAAACTCCTACATATCTTTCCAACACAGTCTGTATGTCTAGTGGTGGAGGCTTGTTTTGTCTCCTGGTCTTTGAAACCCTCATCTCCATTTCTCGAAATATTTCCCCATGCCTCAAGTCTTCCTCCATCCAATGAGTTGAAACTATCTGTGGGAGATATGAGTGAATAACCCTAAGAACTACTAGCTTACCATCTAGCTTGGTAAATTTCATTGCGATATGCCTCCAATCGGTGGTAACTTTGACAAGGGAATACAACCATTGGACACGCAACACCACATTGGTGTCTGGCACATCCACTACAAAAAAATGACCTGTCATTGAATAGTTCCCCATGGCAATTGTCAAATCAGGAACATATTGGTTGCACTGCATAGTCCTGTCCCCCAGAACTAGTATTGAAAAGCCCTTAAACTCTGCAGTGGTAATTCCTCTCCTTTGGACCAAATGAGCATCAATAAAATTATGGGTGGCCCCACTGTCTACAAAGAATGAGGCACGCTGCCCTTGCACTATGCCCTTGATCCTCATGGTAATAAATTTGGGTACCCCACACAAAGATGCAATGAATCCCCCATATGGTGTAAAATATGGTCCTCGTATTGGAGGTGGTGGCGGTGGATCTCTCTCTGATGGCCCTTTGCAGTACCCTCCATCCAACTCCAAATCCAACTCAACCTCCTGATCACTATCTGATAAAACCTCGATATAATGGGATTTTCTTGTTGTGCACTGATGGCTTGGTGCCCACAGCTCCCGACATGTAAAAAATAGTTTCCTCCTCCTGAGGTCTCTCCTAGTCTCATCATCCAACTGCCCTCTCCCTGGAGCTACTCTCTGCAATGGTTGTGGCCTAGTGTCACCCCCTTTTTGAGGATAGGGAGTGTATGATGGAAAAGGTTCCCGGGTCTTGGGGATGCCCCCCCTAAAAATCTCTTGTGCCAATAACAAATTCCAGTAAAGTGGAAGTTTTTCATGACTTCACCAGTCCACATAATGGCTCCATCAATCCCTCTACAAATATGTACACCCTCCTAGAATCTGAAAAATCAGGCACCATGGCTGAAACTCGCAGGAAATATAAAATATAATGCATGGATGTCCTGTCTTCCTGAGCTAGGTCAACTCCCTGAAGTGAGACTATGGATCCCCTTGATTAAAACACTCCACTACTCTCTGTGTGAAGTCCTCATAGGAATTCATGTTAGCATGCCCCAAATTAGAGAAGCCATGAAACCACCAATCATGTGCCTCTCCCTCCAGATGAAAAGTGGCCATTTTAATGGCCTCTATATCTGTCTTCCTGTTGAGATGGAACTATGTATCTTGCTTCTCCACCCAAGAAAAAGTTGTGCACTTGGAAGTTCCATCATATGTGGGGAAGAACATCCTCCCAATGGTATGCTGCAACTCATAGCTCTACTTGCCTTGGCCTCTTCCCCTCTCAGTTTGCTTGAGTTGGTAATAATCTCTAAAAGGTAGTGCTCCTCTGAATTCTTCTCCCATGGACTGCGACACTTTGAAATATTCTTCTTCATCGAGTCCCACTTGCTCCACCAATACTAAGGGTATGAAATAAGGCAGTGTATCTCTATTTGGACCACTAAAAGATGGTGGTTTCATAGTAGGTAAAGGTTGATCATATTGTTAAGAGGCTCCGGAAGTCTCTCCAAATAGAAAATTCTGGTGAGTGCGTCGCTCTAGGTTTTGCATATTGATCTCATTAAGCATGCCTTTATGTCCCTTTTATAAATCATTTATGGTCTTTAAAAATACTTTCAAATACCATCTCTTCCTTTCCCTTATGCTCTCCCATGTATTATACTAACACCTCCTTTCCCCAATCCTTAGTTTCTGGAGTGATCTCCAACTCCCTCTCTTTGCTTCGGTACATTTTATTTCTGTAAGTAATATAATACATATCCTCCTATCTCATATGAGGATTCCCCCCACGACTGAGCCAAGATCTAAGCTCTGATACCACTGTAATGTTCAAAAATAGGAAAAACAATTCTAAAACAAAAAATCATAAATTTACACCATGGAAATTCAAAATATTTGAGTAAATACTCAGAATAATTGGAAACACAGAAGAAAATGAGCCATTTATTATGGAAATGTGAAAGAGTACAAATATATAGAATAAATGAACATGGCCAAGCAGAGAAAAACCTAGGTAAGACAACTAAACCCAGAAAGCTACCCAACTGATGCTCTACGTCTTCCTAGTGAATCAACGCTAGATATTGCAATGGAATGGCTGGAAACCCCACCTATGGTGCTAAAAAAATTCTATAAAATTATTCACGGAATCCTAAATCTATCTTGAGAAAAACCAAAAAATGGTTTGGCCTAATCACGACCCTCTAAAATTGTCCTCCAATAGGTCCTATGTTCCCTAGTGACTGCTGAAGCACACAGTCTACATAATCATCAACAAAATCCTCCACAACTCTCCAAAAATGCAACAAAAGAATCCTCTAGCACTTCCCTTATTTCTCTCGACAAAAAGTGGCCCAAATGACTAAGGAAATATCTGACACTATTGCCCAACTTTTTCTCCTCGTCGTTGGACCTAGTGACTGCCAAAATTCTCTTGAACAATGCTATTAATCTGAGCCTCCAAACTCACTAAATAGCTTAGTAATCTACTGAGTCTCCTCCTCCAAATATTCTCCTGGAAATAAAGCTCTAGAAAAGAGCTGCAATAGGCTTACATGGACCACCATTACATCCTCAAGAAATATGCATCGCTGTGGAAAATTGAATGAAAATGCTAAAGGTAACAAAATGAAACTCCCTCGGATGAAAATGGAATAACCAATATAGGGTGGAACTTGAAGTCCCTCAAAGAATGTGTGAGTTCTTCGCTTGGAAAACATGTGTTAAACATCAAGTGACCCAACTAAGCAGCTCGAGAAACTGAGATAAAATCAATAAGCCAACAATTCCTATCGAAGTGAGCTTCCTTCCTTTTATAAACTTCATTGAGCCTTCTTCTCGCCTTTTTCCTTCTACATTGTTCCCACTCGTGCTTTTCAAACTAGTTTTTAAGGTTGTGTGTATCTCATGTGTGGTTAGCCCCCATACATCACCAACAAAATAACATAACATAATGTTAAATAACTTCTAACGCTTAAGTCTTCTAAGGAAAATCATATGGGCCCTGACATCACCAAAATTGGCCCCCATAAGATAAAAATTTTCATGGTACCAAAATAATTTAGGAAGGGGCATTACATAACCTCCAACATTGATTATAAAACTTGTATATGTGTGGAAGATACTAATAAATTATATTATCACCAATATGATACTAAACTATGTTGGAATTACTGAGAGGGGGGTGAATCAACATTTCTCTTCAATTAGTTAATCTTAAATTTACATAGTAGTAACTACCATTAGCATCAGATCAAAACATAAACCAACAACACCATTCAACAATGCACAATATCAATGCCAATAGACAAGATATTTTTTGGTGGAAACATTTCTGAGAGAAAAACCATCGAACGCTTCTTAATATAGGTCTTCAAAAAATCACATCAATAGGAAGCTCCAACATCCAATATTTTCAACATCAACTAAAGGAGGCTCCAACCCACTAGTTTACGGACTCCAACCTGAAGGAAGCTCCAAATATATGTTTTACTCTCTCCAACCAGAAGGATTCTCCAATGCCTTGATTTACCAATGAAAACTAGAATGATGCTCCAACGACTTGGTTTTATCAGCTCCGACTGAAAATATGCTTCAACACCCTGCATAGGTTCCAACATGCCATAGCACCATCCTGCCTCCCTAAAGTGTTCTCAGGATCCAACCTGTAGGAGACTCCACTCTTTTCATTGCACCACCCTGCCACTCTACTCAACAAGCCACCACTTTCCCTGAAGGCTTTGACCTTCAATTCACCATATTGGAGCACGTTTCACAATTTTCATATTGGATCCACATGTACTTAATATCAAAATAAATAACATTGAGACACCATGTTTACTTCATCAATTTTCAATACTATTACAAAGTCATCAACAAAAAAACCAACTCTCTTTGCTCGACATCATACTCATGCTTAAATTATTTTTCCAAATACAAACTTTTGCTTTCCCAAGAAATAGATGTCATTGTCAAAGCCTAATAACAAGCCTCAACATCACTATTCCCATAGGCAATATTATTTTCTATGCAATCTGAGCAGTTCAATATGGAACCCTAACTCTTCAATTCAACATCAATGACAATACAAGACACTCATACTGCATCATACTCTAGCTATATAATTATAGCTTAGCCATATATTAACATGTATAAAAATGCTACCAACAACTCTATGAAAATTCAATGCTCATGGTAGCAAGAGATGACTATAACAATGCTGATGTATCCATAACAACATATATAGAAATTATACCATAGCACTCAACAGTGTGTCACTTAGTAGCAATAATATTTTCACAACAAACACTCTGTTTCTGCCATCGGTAGTGTTTGCAAACAATTCCTTATTTACATATGCAGGTAGAATTTTATCTTACGGATCTATAAAATGCACAACATTTTTTATCACAGAACTCTAATCATACTATGCATACAATCACATTATTTTGATTATGTTTATTGCACAGTAAATTATTCAATATAAGTTGATGGAAAATCTTGGTGATTATAATATTTAGTCAAATTCTTCAATGGCATAATCTCAACTGGATTTCTTTACCCTCACCTCCATAATTTAAATTTTTCACTGTTGTAGATCCTTAGTCGCTAATAATGTAAGAATTTTATGATTTAAATGTGGCCTCCAAGCATCCTTAGTCCAACATAGGAATGAACTAATGAAACCTTTGATTATTAGTGCATGAAATCATAGCTGGAAAATTGTTTTCGGCTGCCTACTTCACACTATTTTATGTCAAATTTGATTGCAATGTCTCAAGTAGACTGATGTGTCACTGAATGTGTCAATGTTATTCTATGAAAATGATCCTCTTTCCACTAATCTAAAGATCTAATTTTTTTATTGAAATATTTATCACCTTTTCTCCTTAACCATGACTTCAATATTCCCTTGAAAATTTCTCAAAAAAGGGCATGAAGGAAATTATAATTTCTCCCTAGACCTCCTTAATGAATATGCACAAATTTCTCTTAGTTCTATCATAAAGATGGCTAGGAAAAAACTGTGATAAAATTTTACAGTTTCAGAAAAGATTTGACTCAAGCCAAATCAATGAAGTTTTGGTTGATTTCCCAAGAGAAAGATATTTTAATGTTGGCCTTAGTCATGGATAAAACATGTCTTAATACCCTCAAAATAGGTCTCAAATTAGGGCACAAATGGAGGTTTCTAGGTTCAATTCGAATTGAATTAACCATAGCCCAAAACTTCAACATGGTTTTTTCCTCAGAATTGAGAAATAAAAAATAGATAAAGGTACCAAATTCTTTCACTGAAAATTATTTTGAACTAGCTACAATAGTTTCTTTTAACCAATCCTCAATCCAAGCAAAAATTCCATAAAGACTTAGATCAAAATTTAGTATGACTTGTTTCTGCGCTTTGATGAATTTTTCTTAAAATATTTTTACTAGCCCTTAGAAAATGATGCTCTAAGGGTATAACTAGGGATTAATATTTTATACCAAATGAAGTCAATAGAAGGATTCTCAAACTATCAATCAATTTGCATTCAGATTATACCTCAAAATGGTTCAATGAAAAAGCCAAAATACTTCTCAATTAGTGCACAAATCTACCATATATTTATTTCTTAGATCTCATACCAAGTATTTTCTGGGGCTGAAACATTGTATTACTGAAAATATAGAAAGAGGACCGAAATTATGTGCTACCATGTTGATTAATAGGTCAAAATTCTCTAGTAAAATTTTCCTCAGTTGTGAGACCTTGGAGGGATGAAGAGAGCCACAAACTTGATCCACTGTTTCCACAAAATTGTTATTATTAAAGGGTGAATATATCATAGAGATATCAAGCTCAAAAAAATATCATTCATCAAATAGGGGGTCTAGAATATGCCCAAAATACCTCATATATGGCCAAATATATATGTGTCTCAAAATCAATGCTAAACGACTCATCAAGAGGCCTAATTGTCCTCCTATAAGAGAGAAAAAAAACTCCTCTACAAATAACCCTAGATTTGGCCTTAGAAAATATGTATCAGACTTTCCTTAGAAGAGGCCAAATGGGCTCAGAAAATACTCAATATCTAAATGAATAACCATATGCAAAAAATATAAAAATTAAAGCCAAAAAACCCTTCTTCAATCTAACCTTCATCTTCAAATATTCATGAGTACCTTCAGCCACATAGATCATGAAGAATAAGCATGTAAGAATGATCTCTTGTGGAGGAAAAAAAGAACCATATATAGTAAACAAGGTGGAATTTTGAGAGGGTCTACATGCCCTTAAATTATGGAGGCAACCTATAGAAAATTTGGGAAGCAATCTCAAGAATTTAAATTTTGAAATTTTTTAGAGCCAAAATTAATCTGCTTTGGAGGCCGACTTGGTTCACCCATTTTGAATGATTTTCTTAACAAAAATCCTTGGTAAACCTTGTTTTTCAAACTGGACTAGGTAGGATAATCCAATCACATGTCACCATTAATATTTATTTTTTGGGATCATAACCACATATTTGGGGCTCAAATTTTGATGAGGTATATATCCTCAACTGTGAGAAGTTATGAGGTGTGACACATACCAGTGGAATTGACACGATGAGGAGAATCAAATGATAATGGTATCACCATCAAAATAATTTTCCTTTAAATCCATTTTCCTCAAAAAGTGTGGGGAATCTAGGGATTTCCAAGGCTTCTTGTCATTTGGAGCTTCTAATCAATGAAAAATAGATGAATAATAAAAGAATTCAAGAACCAACATTTTCATCTATGAAAACATCATTCAACAATATCTCCCATTGTAATTTGTGGTAACAAACATACTTCCCTTGAAATTTATGCTCCCCTCAACTCCATGCTTTGATATTACTTTCATAATTTATCTCCCCCTTTAACATAAATGGAAAATGGTTACTCCCCTTGATGAAATATCTTCCTCTGATGCTTCTCTTATTCTAACCTGCTATGCCTCACACAACTTGCCACAGTTGAGTCCTACAATTATTGCCACGAATCTTCTTTCATTCTTCATTCATTTCTCATCCTGAAGATGGATCCCCGTTGGGATTCAAAACGTTCGGCTCTTCTCATCTTCTAATAATCTATGCCCTTCACTTTTTATACCTTTTGTTACCTTATTTCATTCTTCATTCATTTCTTGTCCTGAAGATGGATCCCCGTTGGGATTCGAAACATCCGACTCTTCTCATCTTCTCATCATCTCTGCCCTTCACTTTTTACACCTTTTGCGACCTTATTTCATTCTTCATTAATTTCTCATCCTAAATATGGATCCCCATTGGGATTCAAAACGTCCAACTCTTCTCATCTTCTCATCATCTCTACCCTTCACTTTTATACCTTTTGCGACCTTCTTTCATTTTTCATTCATTTATCGTCTTGAAGATGGATCCTGATTGGGATTCGAAACGTTTGGCTCTTCTCATCTTCTCGTCATATTTTCCCTTCACTTTTTATACATTTTGCAACCTTCTTTCATTATTCATTAATTTCTCGTCCTGAAGATGGATCCCCATTGGGATTCTAAACGTCCGGATCTTCACATCTTCTCATCATCTCTGCCCTTCACTTTTTATACCTTTTGCGACCTTCTTTAATTCTTCATTCATTTCTCATCCTGAATATGGATCCCTGTTGGGATTCAAAATGTCGACAATCATTTTATGATACTGTGGATAATACGGATTTGAAATCAACAAAAACCACAGAATTTTGAAAACCATAACGAATCTTCTTGCTGACAAAACTAACTAATATGCCCATAATACTGACCACTTCTCTGATGACTTCTTCACATCTTCCATCTGCTAAAGAATAGATATTCAAATGTGCAACCACTGTTACATAGACTCCCGTTATTCAATATTTACAGGATAGGGATTCATTAATCTATATTCTTCAAAATAATGTATGATCCAACTCTTGTTAATTTTCCACCTCTCTATGCTATATCAATTACTTTAGCCCAATTTAGTTCTTAAATTAGAAATATTTTATATAACAATTAATTCTTCCAATGATCAATAGTAATTTAAGATATAACATTAAATGTAATGACAATAAGATATAATCAAGAGCATCAACGAGAGACACCAATTTGGTCAAAGACCAGGGAAAAGCCCCACAAGGAGGAAACCTTTTGAAAATTATTCTTCTGTTAGATTGTCTTCGAATGTTTAATAGTGAGTACAATGAGCCAAATTCAATAATAAGAGTCAAATTCAAAGCCTTGACTTGACCAATAAATCAACCAAACAAAAATAAATATGCCAATGATGAAATAGTCAAAGCTGGTCAACTCTCATAAATCTATAATTCTTTCCAAGTCAACAATAGTCAAAGTGTACCCTAACCAGTCCACAAATTCAATGGTAAAAACTTCCAAACAACTCGGTCAAATAAGAAATAAATGTAGCCTCAAGTGTTGGTCAAAGTCAACCCAAAATAGTACAAAAACCCTAGTCAAACCCTGAAGTCAACGCTAGTTAAACAACCCATTTCATGTCAATTTTTGTGCCAGTAAACTCGGCCTCCATAAATCAATATTTTCCCAGTCAAAGTAAGTCAAATGGTGAAGTCAAACTCTTCAAACTGATGTCAAGTATTCCAAAAAAAAGGTCAATGCAAAAAATATCTCTTAGGACCCTTGCATGTGTGGAATAGTAGTTGCCTTAGACATGTATGCACCATCCAAATTTCATAGAGAAGAATAGAAGTTGTGTTGATATGTCCAAATGAGATTGAGGTCACTTGTATTTATATGCATTCAGGGAGGGGAAATTTTTCCTTAGGCTAACCTTGAAAATTTGAGTACTTGTGGGCTTGTATTCAAAAATACACTTTCATTTATCCAAATTTAGTGCTTCAATGATAAATTTTGGTCCTCTCGAAAAAAAGGAATCTAATACCATGATTGGAATTTTTCACTAATGTACCAAATTAACACTCCCTCTCAACTAGAAGAAATTAAAACTATATCATGTGATCATTTCAAGTATCTTTTCAATAAATCACATCTCATTTCTTCTCGACTCTATTTGCTAGATATGTTCAAGCTTTCATCTTAGTTATAACACTAACAAGCTGTATATTACGCTACTGTTTTCTATACTGATTCTTGAATCTAAAGAAGAATCATAAGGGAGCTTAATCTACCACCCTCTATCCATCGAGGATCCAATCCTAACACCCAGAATAATTTACATTAAGGAGCCAATGTTACCACCTAGGAATCATCTGCCAGCAGGGAGTAGAATGCTACTACCCGAGAATCTTTGCCAGTGGGGAGCCAATGCTACAACTTGATAATCTCTTCCAGTGGGGGGCCAATGCTACAACCCGAGAATCTCTGCTAGTAAGGAGCCAATGCTACAACCCGAGAAACCTAGAGATAATAGGAGGGATACCACTTACCTTATGAGGAAAGGATCACGCCTATCCCACTATCTAACAATAATATGAGGGATACCACTTACCATAAATGGTAAGTATCACACTTATCCTATTATCTGCTAATATTCCCAACTTTAGCCTCAGGAGTTAGTGGTAAAACACCTACATCTCTTGCTTGATTATGATTCCACCTACCATAATTCGTAAGGATCGCGCCTAACTCAAGAAACCAACACCCATTGTCCAAATGGGTGGGAAAGACAAATTCCAACTGGGGTATACTATGTCAAATCTAGAGGTCCCTCTGTGAAAATTTCTGAATATTACTTATGTAGAAATCCTACTGTTAAATCTTGATTTACTTCTCATACTTAATCAAGTTATTAATATGAAAAATTAAGCATTAAAATTGAATTAAACACATTAATAGTCTACAAAGATACATATCTAAACTTAATACATGCACAATGAAAAAGTGACACACAAGATTTTCTGGACAACTGTCCCCAAAAAAACCCAATGCGGGAAAACCGGTCTTCTGGCTACTGGAGGGTTTTTATTATTAATTAAATTCTAATTACATAAAATCTGGGCACCTTATTGGTAAACCCAATAGAGAAATAAACAATATGAAGCAATACCTTTGTTCCGGAGACATAAAATCTGACTGATTCACACCCTCAAATGGGATTTGTAGAGCTCAGCCCTTTTCAGTCTTCAGAAAACCCAACACTGCTCTGAAGCCCTATGCTTAAACTCTGCTAGCCCGCGTTAGCTACTGCGCTACTCAGGAAGGGCTTGCATTGTTAATATCAATCTTTCGTCGAAAAATACCACTTTAGCTACGCATAAAAAATATCCCTAACATCAATTATGGCTACCAATATCTTTGAGTCTGCAGTTAGTTGATCCAAATAATGCTGCATAAATCCAGATCTAAACATAAAAGACATTAAGAAGTAAAAATAAAATGTAGCTCCATGCATCCAATAGACAAGACAAGAACAATGTATTTGAAAGAATTTTTTATATTAAAAGGGGGCACTTGAGAGGAAAACAAGAAAGGTGTTTCCGATTCTCCTCAATGGGATGGGTTCTTGAAAGTCCTCAACATTTCAGATCTAAAATTTCTCTCCCTTGTTGGTGTAGAAAACCCAGACAAACATAGAACTCAAAGGGAGCTCACAAAGCAAAAATGGAGAATGTGACCAAGTATAGATCTAGAGTGATCTAATGCAATGAAAGGTGAATAATGAATGGGAAAACCCTTCTGTTTATAACAAAATATTAGGGCAGTCTAGAACTTGGTGCATGAATAAAATATTATTAATCAAATCCTAGAACCACCCTTTAGGAATATTTTATTATATTTATTGGAGGGGAAAGGATTTTTGACTTGGGTCAATTCCTTTATTTATAAATAATAAATAAATAAATGATTTATTTATTATTTTAGGGAAATGGTGGGAATATAATTAAATAAATAATGATTTATTTAATTATTTATAAATGATTTAGTCAAATTTAACGAGGAATATTATTTAAATATGGATTTAAATAACATATTCCTAGGAAATAATCAAATAAATAAGGATTTATTTAATTGATATCCTTGTTTAGGGTTAAATATGACCAGGAAATATAAACCAATATAGATTTGTTTATTATTTCCTTTTGGGTTTCCTTTTTAGACCATAAACAACTTAATAAAGGTGTTTTACTAAGTTATTTCACATAGTGAAAGAAATTTTACTTAGGGTAAAATTGGTCTTACATGTTGTACTTGGGTTCATCTAATGATAATAGGTTAGGTGACCAAAAAATGGTGTAATAGATTTCCCCCCAACGTACGAGTGTTAGGAGAAAATCGTATGACCGAAGTACGTTATAAGAACTCAATCACTAGACATCAAGAGGGAAGTCAGAGAGAGAAATGTAAGGTAGTCTAATGTGCTAAAGGACTAGACCCTGAGGAGACGAGACTTACATGTGCAACAAGTCTCTATTTTATGAAGTGGTACCTATGCTAAAGGCGGTGGGGGAGGCATACCTATGCCCGCCGAGAAAAAGTACAAAAGAATAGTATGTCCAGTAAACAAGGAACCAAACTATAAAATACATGCTGGCATAAATACGAGCTAGAAAAATAGAATGATGAATCCCACATACATGTTGTGCCTGGAATAACAGCCAAGACTTATACAATAATATTTTAGTACATGAGATACAAATACAACCCAAATGCCCCCTATACATGGGGAAGGGCTCGCAAAATCTGAGTGATACATGCAAATCGAAAAGGCACTGCAAGCGGCTGAGGCTGACATCATCAAATGTAAGGAGCTGCATCAAAGGCTGAAATGAAGAAGTCATCCGGGCATGTGGGGGGCTACCTGCAGGGCCACCCCCTCATTAGGCTTGAGACATCTCACACACACCCAAGCATCACCAATAGCTGCTGCTGCATCACTGGACCATCAAGTATACGGATCACGATCATGCTGAAAGGAGCTTGAACCAGGGTACACTGCCCTCTAGACCTGGCTTCTGGAGTAAATGAGCTGATGTCGACAGAAGAAGGTCTGCCATAGGTGAGGCAATAAGGGATCCTCAACTAACGCACGAGAGAAAATAGTAGAGTGACTAACAGATGGACACTAATGATGATGATGAAATGGGGGATACTGAGTAGTGGATGGATGAATTCCCTTGTTAGAGCATAAAGGGAATGAATGGCTTGGTAGCGATTGACAAAATATCATGAGGGATAGGGGACAATGGTACTGAAGGCCATAATGTGTAACACGAGAGAGGGACCAAGCAATGAAGGATGGAGGACTATTGCGGGATACAACGAGACTCGAGAGATACTCCATGACTGTGATGATGACTCAACTCGGATGCTCTAAACAAGGGCGACTAGATGGTACTGCCACACAGTAAAGGTCCAATCGGGGACCATAAAAAACATGAGTATAATAGGGTATCTCATGAAAAAAATCAACATGAACAAAGACAAGTAAAGAGGCAAAGTGGTGCCCTAAGTAAAAGTGTTGTAAGTGGGGAAATTCGATTTGGAGGAGAGGCGAATAGACCCTTCGTGGAAAAAATGTGTCCTGGTGAAGTATCAACACATGAAAAACTAACAGATACCTTTTGAGTGCTCGGTGAGAGCTTTCCAATGGTATAGACGGTGTGTCAAACGGGGCTACAGTTTGGTCACAGCGGGCGAAAGAAAAAGTAGGGGTTTTTCTTCTAATAAGGCATTTCCCCTCCAAATACATTCATTTGCTTGTGTAGCTGTGGTGAATGTGGAGAGGAGAGAAGGCCCTAAATCTTGCGGCAATTGTAGCGGACAAACCAACCGTTGGAATTGAGATCCGTCAGTTGCAGGTAAGAGGCCTAATCCCACTCTTTGTTTTTGATGGATTAAAAGTTGAGATTAGGATCCCAAATCTGAGTAACAACCCCTACCTCATCATTACGGTTGGGTCGCACTTTTTGGGGCAAAAACTGTGACCTGGGACGCAAGTTTGGGCTTGAAAAGTGTGACCTATCCCAGGATTTGGCCAAAAAGTGCGACTTGTCAGATGGAGGTGGTTTTAGTTTTGTTGTGGGCTGAGATTCAGTTTTTGTGTAATTGAATGTAGCTTTACCTATCTGTAGAATGACAAAGATGATGGTTTTATGCAGATATGGCAGATATACAGATCAAGTGGAGAGAGAGAGACATAGGTACATTACGAACGGAAATCCAAGCGGATCAGGGGGTCCGTCGTGCATTGGCTAGGTTTGGGGTTCTGAAATTTGTGGAGAACCCGCTGATGAGAGCTGGGGAGCCCTTGTTGGCCTGGATTGTTAGTTATTGGGATCCATATCATGAGGTTTTTATAGTGCAGGGGCACAGGATTGAGCTGATAGTCCAGGATCTGTATTTCCTGACTGGTCTCCCACCCTTAGGGATGGTGGGGAATACACAGCCAATGTTACTGTGGGGGCGTAGCATCAGGGAGTTAATAGATCGAAATTGTCACCCAGGTATCTGAGTCAAAGGGAATCGGATATCGATTGGGGATCTAGAGCGGTTGGAGACCCAGGCAGTGGCGGCAGCAGTGTTGCAGATTTTGGGCAGCTAGGCGCTCCATCACATCACTAGAGGGAAGATGATGATTGTAGAGAGTGTGTTGAGTGGGACCTACTATGGGTGGGCCCAGATGATGTTGGTGTCTTTGAAATGACAACTGTCGCTGTGTAAGCGGCAAGTGAACCATGATTGTGCTTATGGGACTGTATTGTGCTCCTTATTTTTTGAGAAGATCCTGACCTTGCGACCTCATGTACAACTACCTAATGGGGGTCCGAGAGAACCCAGGATGCGTCAGTGGGGACGACTACTATGTAGAGGAGAGGGAGGGGTGGTTGGACAGGTGTTCTGACCAAAGTTCTTTGCCCATTGGGATCAGATGCCATTGTACATAGACGACTACCCCTATAGTGGTATGAGTTATTGGGGAGATCGGGACTTTCCGCTTTCGCCTGGTCGAGTATGGGGGCCTGATGGTAAGTGAAAAGTAACTAATATGTTATGTGTATGTTAAAGTTTGTGAATAGTACTTATGGGACTAATCCTTATACTTTTTGGAATGCAGATATAGCTCCGATGAAACCGACCGGATATATGGGATGACCTGTAGCAGCTGAAACTACAGGTGCTAGTGGATTGAGGACGACATAGAATGAGGATATGGCTGCTCTTTTGGAGGAAATTCGTCGTAGATGTGAGGGGATATTGACCAATGTGTTGGAGCAGGATTGGCAGGATTTAGACGACTAGTACATAGAGCTATGTATTGGGCTACCCTCGGAATGGCGAGGTATCATGCAACGAATGGCGATGGATGGTTAGACTATGCATGATCTATGAGTAGCGGGAGTGGAGCCATTAGCTCGGGATCCTCCAGACAGTGATTAGATGTAGGGCAGGTGGTTCCCCCTAGTGTGTATGTAGGGGAAAGTGGTGCCCCCCAGTTTTTTGAGTTTTGTTTTTTGTAACATGTTATGGGCATTTCATATGTTTCAGAGTAGATGGACTCTAAAAACATGTTGTATGATATATATTATGTATGTGCATTGTGTTGATGGTTTGAAATGTTATGGTCTTGTGTGTGATAACTGCCAGTCTAGAACATGATTTGCAATTCTATCTACATAGTGATTTTGACTTCTAGGTACATGGGTGAAAGTAATAAATCTAAAATCACGTATCAAAAGTTTCACTCGTAAATATTGTCTAAAAAAGATAGGGTTATGCACATGATAGACACCATTGATTTGTAAGACCAGAAGCAGGGAATCTAAATGAACGTGTAGATGGAGGATGCAATTAGAGAGGGCATCGGTTAAGAGACCACGTACTGCATCATATTCGGCCTGATTATTGGTGGCATTACCAATGCAAACCCCATTCGAAAGAATGAGGGTATGCAAGGGGATAAATATGGCCCATGCAGCCAAGGCGAGATTTCGGGAATAACGACTTGCCCCATCGGCATAGCCAATATAATATGTGGACGAGAGGTCCGGCAGAATAGTGTCAGAAGACAAGAAATGGGAGGAAAGAGAATAATGATGGCAGCATGAGTATAGGGTAGACATCAAACGATGACTATGGGAGGGAGTAGTCTGGGTAGGATGGCTAGGACTCATAGATCGAGTAGAGGGTGATGTATGAGAGCTATGGGAGGAAAAGCGGGAGCTCATGCTGCGGAGGACATCATAGATATGGATGGTCTCATCCTGGTTATGGGTGGGAGGGAAAAGGTTGAGGAAACCACATGACACTGCAAAGCTATCATCAGCATGGGAATAAAGGCTTACATACGGATCATCAGGGGAAATGACAGAAGAACAAGTAAAAATATGGTCAAAGGATGTAGAGCCTGGGAGTGTTGTTGAAGGGGGATCAAGCAACGCAGACGGAGTGGATTCAGCGGGAATGTACTTTGAGAGTTGCGCAGATGATGATAGGTATAGGAGGAAGGCATCAGGTTCTGATATCTCAACATCAGGGGGAGGAATGTCAGTGGTAGCAGGGGGATCCACAAGTAAGCCTGACGCATATTGAGCAAGGATGGGAGAGGCGAATTGATTTTGTTCGACTTCATACTCGTGAATGACCTCTAAAGAGGCTTGGTAATGCGTGAGGTGAGGAAAATGGTGAGAATAATGGCCATGAACACCATACAAAGCACAGGGTTTGTTGTTGTGAAGGGTCTTTGGGTTCTTGGCTGTAGACGAGGAAGAAGCAGAGGTTTCATGGATCGTAGATTCAGGGAACACGACCTTAACCATGGGTTGAATATGGGGCAATTCAAGACAAGTATGGGTGGCATGACTGACACCATCACACAAGGCACAAGGCTTGGGGGGTTGGGGAGGGGTAGGGTTGGGTGCGGTGGACTTGTCTTTGGATGCCCCCTTGCGAGCTTTTATTTTCTTTCCCGTAGCTGTCACAGCATGAGGATGGTCTTGCGGAGGGGCTAGGGGCACTATAGGAGTGAAGGGAATCGGTTGAACCGGTGTTATAGAAAGGTATGGTTTGGGGTGGCCAGGTGGGGTCTCGGATGGAGGAGTAAGATACCATACAGGTACTCCCAAGGTCAAATTAGGGAGGGACAGGGTGGCCATGATGGGAACCGAATAGACTCCGGGAGGGGGAGAAAGGAAAGGTATCTAACTGGCGGGGAAATGGCCAGGAGGGATGACTCCCATATGGTGGAGACCTAAGGGAACCGACTCAGGAGGGTAGGGAGGTTCCTGAGTGCTAGGTGGATGGGAAGGTCCAGGTGGAAGAGGTTCGGTCAGCTGAGGTGAAGGGCTAGGAGCAGGTTGCGGCGGGCGAGATTGAGGTTGCTGACTAGCCGAAGAAGGCTGTTAAAGGTTAGCCTGAGACGATTGCATCATGCAAACATTCGATAAGCTGGGATCAGAGACAGGAGGAGGGGGAGGACCCAGGAAGGTTCCAAGAAAGAAGGAGTCTTTGTAGACGCCAGGGAAAACACTGGTCAAAGAATCAACAGTTTTCTTATTGGTGACAGCAGAGATGGTGGACTCAGGGGAGGTCTGAGAGTTTGGTTCATGATATGACAACTGGTCGATGGTGAAAATCTTCCCATTATGAGGGAAAAACATCTTGCGGTGGATGGAAGATGGGGCGACAGACATGGCATAGGTGTAGCTACACCCCAAAATAATTTTATAGTCAAGAGGGGCGTCGATGACTTCAACTTCAACGCAAACAGTATTTCCTGCAAGGGTGATAGGACAGTGACATAATAGGCCAATGGGATGGGAGGCATGGCCATCCCATGCATGAAGGGTGATTGTGGAAGGGGCCAGCTCAGGAGAGCCGAGTTGTTTCCAAACCGAAGTAGACATCACAGATGTAGATGCCCCCTCATCAATAATACACCGAGCGACGTTGGCATTTCGGATTTTGACTAGGATTTGGAAAGCAAGAGAAGCGGGAAGGCAGGGATGGTCTGACTGACGGGCATTGAAAACGATCAATTGGTCATCAGTAGGATCTACATCACCCATGGAAGATAGTAGAGCCTTCTTTTGAGAAGGACATGACTGGAGGAGTTCCAGTGTTGAAATGGCAGCAGGAGATTATGCCAGATCATCGACTATGCTGTATGAATGGGAAGCCCGACTAGAGGCAGCATTTCGGCGTAATGGTCCCTTAGGAATCTTGGTATGAACCTCAGCTTAGGGCGGAGGGATTTTCAAGGGACCATTGGGTGTCGGTAGAGGCTCTGTAGGATCTGAAGATGGGGACTTGGTGACAGATGGAGCGGGAGGCATGGAGTACTGACGAGATCGAGTTTGAAGGTTAAGGTCGACGGTGAGAGATTGGTCAGAGGCCATCATGAGAATCTGGTAATCAGAGGAACCAAAAGGGGAAGGTTGAGTGGTTACCAGGGCATGAGGTGGTTGAGTAGCCATGAATCCTTGTTGAGGGAAAGGATCGGTAAACAAAGCGGGTTGAGAAGTAGCCATATTGGGAGGGACAGTAGGGGAGGAATGTTGTCCCTGTATGGTGGCCTGAGACTCCCACATCTGCCACATCTATGGTAATAGGGGACAATCGTGAGTGTAATGATCATAAACACCGCAACATGAACAAGGCTTATTGGTATGAAGAGGCATGTCCGGCTTGGGCTGAGAGCCCTATGGCTAGTTGGCAGTGTTAGAATCAATACTGGAAGGATTGGATCCACGATTACTAGAGGCAGATTGATTTCCTTTCCTCTTTCTTTGAGAAGGAAGAGAATTAGTCATGCCCTGCTGTGAAAATACTTGCCCTGGAGGGGGTAGTAAGTGCGGCTGCGGGGGTGGAGAAGGCAAGGGAGTGGGAGGTCCAAATGATGTAGGAGCTGGGACACCAGGCTGTGGGTAAGGATAAGGGTTAGGATGGGAAACATTGAGGTAAGCAGGAGTGTGGGCAAAAGGAGGAGGCATGCCGTATCCTGGATACATGCTACCTAGAGGAGGAAAAGTGCTGGAGGTGATGGCCCCTCCTAGAGGGAAACCATAGCCCATAAGAGGTTGAGCAGAGGTATGTGAAAGAGCTCCAACGATACTGTCGGCAGAGTGAGAGGCCCTCGGGGTGTGAGGGCCACCGAGTTTGGGGAGGTCAGGAAGGACGGTATAAACATAACTGTTGGGAAAAATACTGAGAGGGGGGGGGGGTGAATCAGTATTTAGTACAGACAATAAAACTTTTTACTTTTTCCTTTCTAAAACCCATACGCTACTTTCCTGAATCCAACTCACGTATACACGTGGATATACTTAATAAAACATGCGTATGTCCAGAGAACTTATTATGCAGAAAATTCTTCACTTATGTCATTGTATCATTCATTCATTAGATGTTCAATAAACAGTAAACATGTGCAGTAAGAACAGAATAAATCATCACACATCATCAACACACATGAACACCAAGATTTAAGGTGGAAACCCAAGTCGGGAGAAAACCACCGCTGCCATCGTCTCAGTCTTCAATATTTATTATATAAAGAAAACATGTTACAACCATGTACTGGTGCAGACTCATACTAGCACGCAGGCACCCACCTGCAGAAAGCTACAACCTTCTCTCGTTTACCAGCCTCTCCTGGAAGGGAGCTACGACCCCTTGCTGTCGTTTACCAGCCTCTCCTGGAAGGGAGCTACAACCCCCTGCTCTCGTTTACCAGCCTCACCTGGAAGGGAGCTACAACCCCCTGACTGAAGGCTACAACCCTCAGCACCACCATGGACCATGTTTCATCAATTTTCATACTGGATCCAATAGCTTCAATAGATCACAACTTGCAGGCCACTTTTCATCATATTTTCAGACTGGACCCACTCCACACATTTAAGCTCAATCATACATCAAACTGAAACTTATACCCTTATCAATTCATTCAATGAATCATCAACAAATTGATCTTTTCTCAACATAGTCAGCAGCATAATCAATATTCAGAAAACCTAGATCTGTATGAATACATCATAGACAGATAGCAGTAAAACAGCAGAACAGATCAGACATTTCATACCACATACTTCAGCAAACCCTAATATTCATAGGCACTTTCCTTTCACTGAACCTGCGTATATACGCGCTTTTACAAATACCAACCTACGTATACATCTGCACACATTTCAGAGCCAACCTCACATACCATACGCGCTTTTGCTTCCGAAAACCCGCGTATATACGAGCTTTTACTTCGACAAACATGCGTATAGATCTTCAGACATTTTAGGGCAGTGTAGCTCTTCAGATCAGATAAACAACTTCAAACTCATCCTTTACTTCAGCAAAGATTCGCCAGATCATAGATCTAGACATTCCATCAACAAATCTAGACAATACATAGGCATTTTAGATCTAAAGATCCCTCTTCATCATTTTCTTCATAGGTGCAGATCAATCAACATACTATTACCCTTTTCATTCAGATATACTTCAGAGTGAAGTATTCATTAAAACCCAGACTCTTGCGCTTCTTGCACTATTATTCTCTTCTCCTTATATAGGTTTAGCCTTTATCAATACCATGAGTCAAAACACATTATGATCCATATGCTTACTTTTCTGGTCATGCAAGATGTTATGCCTGTAACAAGTATGGACATGTAGAAAAATAATGCAGGATGAACAGATCTGAGAAATTGAACAATTTCCAGCACACAATAAGAAACTTCAAGCAAAGTTGGAAAAGGAAGGAAGACCGGTAAGAAACGTAGGGAATATTGACCCTACTGCAGTCATCCGCTTCTAAAGCTTATTTCTCATAATGACTGCATAAATGATGTGAGATACATTTTGGTGATTAGTAATGTATCATCACAGGGGGAGCGATGTATGGTGATTCTCATGGTTTATTTGGTTATTCTGGTTATGTTTATTTTTGACAGTGCATCTGTTGTGAAGAAGATAGGTACAGGTGGTACAAATTTAGGGGGAGAAGAAGGAGTATGAAATTTTCAGTATTTCACTTTCCATACGCGGGTTTAATGAATTAAAGTCGCGTATACATGCTAGTTCCAGTGGACACAGACGCGTATGCATTTATGATAAGGAAATTAGTATGACAGCTCAAGAACAGGAGCACAGGTTCAGGGGGAGCATCAGTCTAACTACTAATGATTGCATTATTGACATTATATCTGCTTATGTCTCAGTTCTAAATAATAATGAAATGATTCATGATTTATTATGATGAGTTTATGGATGAGCCCTGTTTGCTCTTTGCTGAAGAGTATTCCTTGCTTTCACACATGAATGAGATGGAAGTCTTATGATTCAGAGATAAGGACAGATCATGCAGATATTGTTGCTGATGACTTGCTGTTGAAAGTGTTCAGGATGCACAAGCTAAGGAGGAGCCTTCGTCATATGGAAAAGATGCTTGAATGTAAATTTTTCAGGGGGAGCATTAGACTTGCTGAGTATAATGCATTGTTGGCATTATGATGGTTCTGAAACATGATCTCTTTTGAGGTCTTCTTGGTAGTGGTCATAAAAGGTCATATTTGTAATTTGATGAAAAGGTCATGATGAGATCTATGATTTAAAATTGTAATATTCAGTCATGTAAGGACTTGTTCATTTTGTAAACCCACTTGGTTGGGTAGTTGAGTCAAAATGTGTAAACCCATTTGGTTGGGTACTTGAGTCTCTTATGTAAATCCACTTGGTTGGATCATTGATGTAAGTATGAGTCCTTGGTGATAGGAAAGGTCATAGAGTCATGTACTTCATTGAAAAAATATGTTTGAACATTCAGCATGAACTCAGGGGGAGCATGATAACTTCAGTGCACATCAGATCTACATAACTCTTCTTTCTATAAGAGAAGAAAAACCTTGTTTTGTTTTGATCCGCCCTTTGACCTTGATGTCAAAGGGGGAGAGTATCATGGTGTTTGAATAGGGGGAGAGTATCATGGTGTTTGAATAATGGTTATAATCAATGTATCTATCTGTTGTGGTGATCAAACACCATCATGGTTGCCATCAAGTCCAAAGGGGGAGATTGTTGGCAATATGATGCAATATGTTGTCCTTGATGGCAACCTACTTTGATGCAATATGGAAACCTACTTGATGAAGTTGTACTTGATGGAAACCTACTTGATGAGTTGCCTATGATAAGAAACCTATGTGCTAAAGATGTAAGAATGATGTATATACAGATCAATTCAAATGTGACAGAGAAAAGAATTCCAGTAAGTGCCAGAAAACTAATAAATATAATATGTCACAATGTATACGCTACTTTTGTGAAGGCAACCCGTGTATATACTCTACTTTTGTGAAGGGAACCCGCGTATACATTCAGGGTTAGCATATACGCAGTTTTTATGAGGCGAAGTTGCGTATACATGTGGAAACGAACGCTCCAAGTCGCGTATGCCTTTTACGCTCTAAAAAATATGATACCTAGGGGCATTACCATGGTATTGACCGATTGTATTGAGCGCTGGATTATCTATTTGATCCCGTCCAGGAATACCATCAGCTTTTGAGTGGTTTTGACTCTTGGTATTGATAAAGGCTAAACGTATATAAGGAGAAGAGAATAATAGTGCAAGAAGCGCAAGAGTCTGGGTTTTAATGAATACTTCACTCTGAAGTATATCTGAATGAAAAGGGTAATAGTATGTTGATTGATCTGCACCTATGAAGAAAATGATGAAGAGGGATCTCTAGATCTGAAATGTCTATGTATTGTCTAGATTTGTTGATGGAATGCTTAGATCTATGATCTAGCGAATCTTTGCTGAAGTAAAGGATGAGTTCGAAGTTGTTTATCTGATCTGAAGAGCTGCACTGCCCTAAAATGTTTGAAGATCTATACGCATGTTCGTCGAAGTAAATTTATATGCGCGAATTTACTTATTCTAAAAAAGTAGCGTATACATTGTCGACATTATATTTATCGGTTCGCACTTCTTTTGGGTATTTTCTCTTGTCACATACGAGCGTACATGTATACATCATTCTTACATCTTTAGCACATAGGTTGCTTATCATAGGCAACTCATCAAGTAGGTTTCCATCAAGGACAACTTCATCAAGTAGGTTTCCATATTGCATCAAAGTAGGTTGCCATCAAGGACAACATATTGCATCAGATTGCCAACAATAACTAGATTGAGCATAGATAAGGTCATATTTCAAGGCTATTTACAGGGCGGCTTCTTCGGTTTGGGGAAATTTGGATGTGACATATTTGCCAATGGGAGGTAAGAGAGAGCGAAGGAACCAATTCATATAAACCCGATCTTCAAAGGTGGGAGCTCAACATAAGCTTTGTCTTCTTCGCCATTCCTGGACATGAGTGGAAAGGCGGGTTGAAGAGGATTGACAAAAATAAGTCAAGAGTTATGTACCAGTGTCGTATCGGAGAGGGAGGTGGAAATAAGATCAAAAGGCTTGGGCAATGGTTGCAAAGGTGGTATGGGAAGAGGTGGCATGATCAACATACCATTTGGAAGCTTTGCTAGTAAGCGTGCGTTGGAACAATCTAAGACGAATGGAATCATCAGTAATGGAATTGGATGAACACCACATATGGAAAGATCGGATATGGTTGAAGGGATATTCACTAGCAAGGCCTTCAAACTTGGGATTGTCGAAGGGGAGCTTGGTTGGCATAGCAGGCCAACTAACATCGTGGTGGATAGTATCATTGATCAACTGATTGAAATCAGGGAGACTGAGACCGGCCATATAAGGGAGCAAAGGGACAGTCGAGGTAGTTCCCGTAGTGGTTCCACTGGAAACGGGCCCAGAAGTAGAAATAGGGTTGCTGCTAGCGCTAGGTCCTAAACTAGACATGGTGAAGGTAACAAAGGGAGAACCAAAAGTAGGGGGAGAACCCGAACAATCAGAAGAAGAGTCGGAGTGCGGACTCGGGGGAGGAATAACTCGATGATGACGGGCAGGAGGAAGTCGACCAACCAGAAACTGAGGGTAAAGGCCAAGAAGTCTCCAGGATAAACGCCTTGGAGGCGCAATGATGACATGAAGAAGAAAAACTGACAAGGGCAGGGAGGGGAAAAATCAAGTGATGTCAATGTCAAAACAAGGGCAGAGAGGTGCAGTGTCAATTTATTTTAAAGTCTACGCCAGACAGTGTTAACCAGGCTCTTCTTCACTTAGGGTCAGTGTGTGGCGTGCGTTAATTTTAATTTTTAAACCCAGACGTTTTGAGAGTAAAAGAAAAAGTGTGCTGCATAACTGAAAATAAATCTGCAATAAATAAGACTGAAATAACAGAAAATTAACATCTAACAATGCATCAATCTAACCTAAGAAGGCGGGTCTCTCAAAACTAGTCGATAAGAGGGAAAAAATCTAATCAAAACATGCTAAAAAGAGGCCAGTAGATCTAAGGTCGGAGGGGACAGGGATCTAAAGGAGAAATCTGCTGAAAAGAGGTGTAGAGAACAACAAAGAGGCAGAGGCAAGGTTGCTACTACAAAGGAGAGGATCAACTAAAGGTAGAAGGGACAAGGAGGTCACCCTAGAGATAAACCCAAACAAAACTAAATGAGGTGATTTGAAAGGGAGAAGAGCTGATCTAGAGGGATCTAAAAATGAGGTATCAGATCTGAAAAGAAGAAGGCTAAAACTCTGAAAATTCAGACGTCTGAAACAGCTAAAACTCGCCCACAAAAATTGGAGCGTACTAAAGCCTTAAGGGGAAATATTCCCACTTATTTGAGTGAAAACAGATCAGAAACAGGTCTAAATGGGCAGAGAAGGAGGCTGGAAAACCCTGACAGAAGCTTCAGACAAACCTAGAAAAGTTGTTGGAAAATTGCAGAAAAAGTGCAGGTCACAGGTTCTGACCTATTTTCAGTCCAGGTCGCAGTTTTGGGGCAAAAAAGTGCGCCCTCCAGTCCAGGTCACATTTTTTGGGCCAATAAGTGCGACCTGCAGATCTGGGTCTCTCGGCGGAAGATTTCAGAAAAAGTTGTCGTCTCAGCTATGGCTGATGTCTATCACCTACGCAATAGGGCCAGAAACACACGGAAGTTAAAGATTTTAATGTTTGAGGGTTTTTGAGGTGGAAAAAACCATAAAAATAGGGAAAAAAAAAACTGAAGAGAAACCCTAGGGTCTGAAATAGCTGGATATGCAGGAATATATAAAACAACAGTGGTCGCAAAAGAAAACCCGTGTGGAGTCGCCAATTGTTAGTATGAATCTTTCGTAAAAAAAGACCACTTTAGCTACGCATAACAAATAGCTCTACCATCAATTATGGCTGCCAATATCTTTGAATTTGCAGTTAGTTGATCCAAATAATGCTGCATAAATCTAGATCTAAGCATAAAAGACATTAAGTAGTAAAAATAAAATGTAGCTCCATGCATCCAATAGACAAGACAAGAACAATGTATTTGAAAGAATTTTTTATATTAAAAGGGGGCACCTGAGAGGAAAACAAGAAAGGTGTTTCTGATTCTCCTCAATGGGATGGGTTCTTGAAAGTCCTCAGCATTTCAGATCTAAAATTTCTCTCTCTTGTTGGTGTAGAAAAACCAGACAAACATAGAACTCAAAGGGAGCTCACAAAGCAAAAATGGCGAATGTGACCAAGTATAGATCTAGAGTGATCTATTGCAATGAAATGTGACTAATGAATGGGAAAACCCTTCTATTTATAACAAAATATTAGGGCGGTCTAGAACTTGGTGCATGAACAAAATATTATTAATCAAATTCTAGAACCACCCTTTAGGAATATTTTATTATATTTATTGGAGGGAAAAGGATTTTTGACTTGGGTCAATTCCTTTATTTATAAATAATAAATAAATAAATGATTTATTTATTATTTTAGGGAAATGGTGGGAATATAATTAAATAAATAATGATTTATTTAATTATTTATAAATGATTTAGTCAAATTTAACTAGGAATATTATTTAAATAGGGATTTAAATAACTTATTCCTAGGAAATAATCAAATAAATAAGAATTTATTTAATTGATTTCCTTGTTTTGGGTTAAATATGACCAGGAAATATAAACCAATATAGATTTGTTTATTATTTCCTTTTGGGGTTTCCTGTTTAGACCATAAACAACTTAATAAAGGTGTTTTACTAAGTTATTTCACATAGTGAAAGCAATTTTACTTAGGGTAAAGTTGGTCTTACATGTTGTACTTGGGTTCATCTAATGATAATATGTTAGATGACCAAAAAATGGTGTAACATGTGTCAACCCTAATTGGGTTATGCTGCCCCTACGCTACCCTGGCTGGGCTTGCATTAGCCTTGCTGGCCTCCTGCATAGCCTCTGCGTAGCACCTGAAGCTCTCTACGCTACGTAGATGCTGCTCCCTATGCACTGCTTTGTCTGCTGCTTCTCTACCTCTTGCTACACTCTTGGCCTGGGATTCGATCATCCCTCTCTCCAATACTACCCCTCGCTGCATCTGAAACACTTCTAGAAATTCTTAGCAAACCACGCCCTAGAATTCCAGCTTAGTCTCAGTGATCTACCACATTGTGTGTTATCTAACTTTCCCCAAGCCTTTCCTTTGTAATTTTCTTGTTGGGAAACCAACGACCGTGATCTAATCTTGAATTGATGGCTAAGATTAAAATAAAGCTTGATCCATGTGACTTAAGTCATTTCCATCACATGTTTAAATTAATTACATTTAATCTTTTAATTCTCCTAAGTTAGACTTAGGGTCCTTAATTAAAAATATTAATTAATTATTTTTCTCTTAAACATGATGGAATTTCTTAAATCCCTTTCTCGGTCTTGGAGATCTCATGTACTCTAGTCCCTCCACAAATTTTGGGAGCTAGAGCACATCCGAAGCTACCCCAACACTAAAAAATCTCAGCACTCCCTCTTAGCGAGGAGTGTGCTATAGAAGAACACCTCACCCCGAAGTTCTACACTGATACCTGATGTGGGTCTCTGCGCTAATGCTTGGCCTGCTGCCCTCCATCACTGTGTTGCTACTTCTCTCCTGTACTATTTACCATGATGCTACCACCTCCAATGCCACATATGTACTACAACTCCCTCTCAATCTGTTGCATCGTGTTGCAAACTGCTGCGCTACAACTCAGTTGCTGAGAGAAACAACTAAAAAACACCTGCCCAATATTTGACAGACAAGTCATTTGGGTTGCATCCTCATCACTGGCGCTCCATAGGTTGCTGCTCTATGTTGTTATCTGGAGGTTGCTGCACAAATACAACTCTGCACTGCATAAGAAGACCTCCTCTGTGTTGTTGAAGTCACATCAACCCCTCTACATTGAAGTCCCCTACACTGTTGTTACATTGCGTTGTCCTCCTAAAGCCTCTACACTACTCCAGATCTACTCTACGTAAGCAGGCCTGCTATGCACTGGTGAAGTCACATCAGCCCCTGTGCTACTTCTGCTACGATACTGCTGCATCTGCACTACGCTTATCCCTTCAGATTCCAGCTTTGCCTCTGCTCCATCTGTGATTATCTTCACCCATTGCTCCACTTGTCCCGCTACTGTCTTAAGGCTCTCGTATCACGGATGTAATCCAAGATTTGGGATACTGAAGGATCCCGCCACCACTCTGTAGGTGCTCTATAGATCCATGTCTCCCCACTTTCATGATTCATGAGCACTCATGGCTATGTCATCTTCAGAGCCATCGTCTACCACAACAGCCTTGGAGCTAGAATCTTCCTTGTACTTCTTCTTCTGAGGAAAATTGCTGGCGAAATTTCCTAGTTCTCCGCATTGGAAACAATTTATATTAGACATATCCCTCTTCTTTCTCCCTTGCTACCTCTTTTATGTTAATGTTGCATCTTCCTCTTCATCCTTCTTTAATTTACTCGACTTGGTACTGAACTACCTCTTGGTGATCTGACAGATTTCTTCTTGTCAGAGGATAGCCCACATATTATCCCAATTGGGAAGGTCTGCTTTGCTTAAGAGACTTTGGAGAAAAATTTCCCAGCCCTCTGTGACAACATTTAGAGTCATCCTCATCATAACATCATCCTCCACCTTCATGCCCATTCCATTTAGTTGATCCCAGATCTCTTGTAGTCTAGATAGAAAAGGATCGATCTCCTCTCCCTTGGCCATCATGAATAACCTCAGCTGGTTCTCCAGAAGTACTTTCCTCTGGACAAATATTCCTTCATATAGTGTGGTTAGAGCTACCCACATCTCATGAGCTATTTTCTTCTCAAATATGTGTGGGAACACATCATCTTTGACCTCGTCCATTATGAAGCACTTGGAATGTGCAACTGCTTCTTCATGCTTCTCCAAGAGATGTGCATCGATCGGCGTGGTCAAGAATTTCTCTGCATTATCCCTCAGACCATATGCCTCCATGAATACCAGGATTATGGCCTTCCAGATTGAAAAGTTGGACAAGTTGTCCAACCTATCCAGATCACGTAGTCCGTGAGGTGCCATCTGCTCAGAATAATTGCTGGAATGAATACTTCTATTTATGCTAGATACTTGGATCTAGGATCCTTGGTGAAAAATTAATCCTCTGCTCCCTCTGACAACTAAATTCCTCTCTTGGAATTCTTCCAAATCAACAACTAATTATCTCTCTTCGATCCTCTGATCGATCTATAGATTTATTTGGCTGGAAATCTTCTAAGAAGATGTTCTCCTCCCGCCCCTTGTAACAATTTTTTTTTTAACCCCACAAAAAACTACCGAAGGTCTGCATCACAAATTCTGGCACTCTGAATCAGCTAACATCTTCAAGACTACATCACCCTAGCTCACCTCTACGTGACGAGAAAATCCCAACACATATTTTGCGCTGCCTCTGCGTAGTAAGTATGTGGGCCTACGTGGAGACTACGTGGACTCTGCGTTACTCTTGCCTCTGCGTGGATCTGATTCCTTCTGTTGCTACACTCCCCTCTGTGGTCTAAATTTTTGTGGCTTCTGCTGCTTTCTGCAGTAAGGATTCTTCAGTCTTCTTGTGGGTGATTCAACTAGATCTGCAATCACTCTGATACCATGTGGAATTTTTTAAATATTACTTATGTATAAAACCTATTGTTAAATATTGATTTACTTCTCCTACTTAATCAATTTAATAATCTGAAATATTCAATATTAACATCGAATTAAACACATTAAAGAGCTACACAATGTAGATCTGAACTAAATACATGAATAATGACAAAGTGACACATAGGATTTTCTGGAAAACTTTCCCCAGAAAAACCCAATGTGGGAAAACTGGTCTTCTGACTGCTGGAGGGTTTTTATTATTAAGTAGATTATAAGTACAAAAAATCTAGGTACATTACTAGTTAAATCGACATATAAATAAACAATATGAAAAAATACCTCTATTCCAGAGAAAAAATATCTGACTGATTCACACCCTCAAACGAGATTTACAGAACTCAACCCTTTTCAGTCTTCAGAAAACCCAACGTTGTTCTGAATCCCTCCGTGTCAGCTCTTCTAGCTTGCGTCAGCCCCTACATTGCTCAAGAAGTGCCTACGTCACCCTATAATGGGTTACGTTGCCCGTACGCTACCCTGGTTGGGCTTGCATCAGCCCTGCTAGCCTCATGTTGCTTCTGCGCTTCCATTTATAGGCTTGTGTACCCTCTACACAGCACCTAAACCCCTCTACGTTATGCAACTGTTGCATAGCTATTGCTCCCTCTACGCGGCTCTGTCTGATGCTTCTCTACCTCTTGCTTCACTATTGGCTTGGGATCAGATCATCCGTATCGCCAATACTATCCCTTGTTGTAGTTGAAACACTTATGGAAATTATTAGCAAACCATGCCCTAGAATGCCAGCTTAGTCTCAGTGTTTTTCCGTTGTGTGTGTTCTCCAACTAACACCAAGCCTTTCCTTTATACTTTTCTCATTGGGAAACCAACGACCATGATCTAACCTTGAATCGATGACTAAGATTAAAAGAAATCTTGATCCATGTGACTTAAGTCATTTCCATCACATGTTTAAATTAATTACCTTTAATAATTTAATTTTCCTAAGTTATACTTAGGGTCCTTAATTGAAAAATATTAATTAATTAATTTTCTCTTAAACATGATGGAATTTCTCAAATCCATTTTTGGGCCTTGGAGACCTCATGTACTCTAGTCCCTTCACAAATTTTGGGAGCTAGAGCACATCTGAAGCTACCCCAACACTCAAAAATCTCAACACCCTTAAACCTAGGAGCTCTAAGGTTCAATTCCTCACCCTGGGAGCTTAGAAAGGGGGAAGAGAATGACTCAATGTCCTTGATCACCCGGGACGCTTACCCAGGAGGGTCACATCCATCAGTCCAAGCTGCTCTATGTATGCAATATTCTCATTAGTCAAAGTATGACATAGTCTCATAACTCCTTCTACATCATATCACATATGTAATGATATCTAATCTCAATTTGCTTGGGCTTGTAATAAAACAAGAAATTATCTACCAATCAGATTCCACTCTTGTTGTTGCAATATATCATTGTTGTATCTAAGACCCACTAAAATATTTCTTCCAAGCTAACAATCTATCTTTATTTGGTCGTGCTTAGTTCTTACTTATCCATGATAGCATCATAGATCCCAAGAAACACCCAAATGTTCTCTTCTTGTCACTAACGGTTCCATCCCAATCATCATCAGTGTATCCATGCAATCTCATATCTCTAGAAGTGTATCTCAGACCAATATCTTTCATCTCAAACTCAGAAGCCAACTCCTTCTTATGCTCAATCATCAAAGGCTTACTACTTGTCAATAATATACCGTCAATATATAAAATCAAAATCAAATTCATACCTTAGACAAGTTTGAAGTAGAGGCTCAGATCGACACTGCTTCTTATGAATCCAAGCTTCACCATGTAGCAATCAATTTTAGCATACATCAGAGAAATTTTTAAGTATAAAATGGCCCCCCTATTGAATATTATAAAATAATAGTAGAAATAATAGAATAAGATTAGATTACCTCATCAAGTTTTGGAGGAAAAAAATAATTATTTTTTCCAACTCAGATTTTCATCTTATCTCCCTACAATTTCAATCAAATTTTGAGTGGGAGCAGTCATTGGATGTGGAATTTAATTTTTCATCAAAGGAGTACCCATGTTGCATACTTTTGATGGACCCTACTAAATGAAAAAAATTGAAATACATGAAAAATTGTGATTGCAATAATGTTTTTTCATGTATTTCACATTTGTCATGTAGTAGAGTCCATTGAAAATATGAAACATGGGTGCTCCTTGGATGCACAATTAAATTATGCATCCAATGAGTGCTCCCGCAGGAAATTCAAGTAAAATTTTAGGGAGATAAGTTGACAATGTGAGTTGAAAAAATAGTTTATTTTTATTTTTATCTTCTTACCTTTTACTCCAAAAATGGTGAATCATCCCCCATGGTTGAAATCATCATATTGAATCCTTTTGGTTCTTATAAAGTTTATTTTTGTTGTACATTTTTGTTTTGAGGCCCATTTTTTGATTCAAAATTTCTCTAATACGAGGCTCAGTGAGCTTGCTGCAAACCAAATAATTATTTCTTCCATCTGCACACGTGATACTTCTTGTCATGTACTTCAAATTCTTGACGCTGCTCAACACATACTTCTTCCTTGTACTTTTGAATGCGTCCATCTGCTTCATGCTTTATCCTATATAACTTTTTTGAAGTTGCGTCAGAATTTCCTTGAAGTCTCATAACAACATCCCATAATCATTCATCATAATTTATTCTTCCACCATAACATCCTTCCCAACATGTTATTTCACAACTAATCCATTCTGTTTGGGGTTATCATTGGTCATGATCCCGCTAGAAGTGTATGGTCCCCTTGAATTTTTTTTACTTGAGTGCCATAACTCACTTTGATAATTAGTGTCATGGACCATTGCTAGAAGAGGTTTTCGATTGACTCTACAGAGTCCTTCAACACTAGATCCCAATGTAAAAGCATCTCTCCTTTGGGATTCTTTGGCCATGAGAGGACCTTTCCATTGATGAAGGCTACTCTCATTCCATTGTCTTCCAAGGAAGAAATATATATGAAGTTTTTCTTTACTTTCAAAACATACATTACTTCATGAAGAATAACATATTCTCCATAGTACAAATTAAATTTGATAGTACCAAAGCCCTTCACTAGATATGTAGTGTTTTCCCCAAGAATAATCTTCAAAATTGTCACCCTCTCAACCGGATTTGAGAGGAATAACTTATAAACATAGAGATGTCTAGAAGCCCCACTATCTACCATCCAATGCCAAAGGAGAAGAACCAAAAAGGGCTGAAATAAGAATGTATTCATATTGACTAGTAGCTATGTTACTTTCACACATAGAGATTCTTGAATTATTTTGACGATGAGAAATTTATTCAATATCATCCGAAGCATATCTTCTCTTTCTATCATTCCTTCCTCTTCTATTATATCCTCTTCTTCTATCATCATTAATTCTTCTATAGTTGTCATCTGATATCATTTCCAACCTTATTTTCCAAGCAACAAAATTTGATGAGTCTCCCATCTTCTTAGCTTCCTTGAAGTATGAGGTATTCATCTTTACTTATTCATATATATTCCTTCACTTTTTCCAAAGATGAATGCTCTAGCTCAAGTATACTTTAGGATTTTCCCTCACCTTAGCTCTGAAACCATGTTAATTGTTCACTACTCTATGGTATATCAATTACTTTATCCCAATTCAATTCTTAACTGAACAATATTTTCAATAACAATTAATTCTTCCAATGATCAATAGTAATTGAATATATAATAATAAATGCAATGAAAATAAGAGACAATCAAGAGAATTAACAAGAGACACCAATTTGTTCAAAGACCAGGAAAAAACCCCTTGAAAATTCTTCTTCTATTAGGTTTTCTTCAACTTTTCAACAGAGAGTACAATGAGCCAAATTAAATAATAAGAGTCAAAGTCAAAGCCTTGATTTTACCAAAAAATCAACCAATCAAAAATAAATATGCCAATGATGAAATGGTAAAATCTAGTCAACTATCATATGTTAGGATATTCTAACACAGGAAATAGTTAAGAATAACTTAGTCTAGTGTAGAGTTAGGTAAAGTGTGTTTCTTTACCATGTACATTTTTAACTTATAATATGATGGTCACGATTTGTAGTGATCCAACGGTTATCTCTCACCTCTGTATTAACGGCACTTGATTCGTGGCTTAACACCCGATTGGTCCATGATCTCTATTTAAAGAGCATGGAGGGTCATTTTTCCAGTAACCGTTTATGAGAGAAACATATGTAACTTTTCTTTTATATTAATAAATTCCCTGAAGTGGCCGCGTTGGCTCAGGGCGTGGACTGTTTCCCTCTTTGAGGGATTTAACCATGTGATTATACTGGTGTACTGATTTGTGATCTGTTTGTGAGCGATGACCTTTGGTTCTTGATCTACGGAACTACCCTGTAAATTCCTACATGGTATCAGAGCTATTTTGAGGGTTGTGTTTGTTGTTGATCAAAATCTGAAGCCGGTTTGACTGCATGCGAATGTCGTTTTGTAGATCTACTATTTCTGAACATTTTTGGGCTTGGATAACTGCTCGTTGTGTCCGGAGCGTCTGTTACAGTGAGGAACGCCTTTTGTTTCATGCGAAAAGGTTTCCGGCTGCCAAGTTATGTCAGTTTAGATCTGGAGGTATAAAGCATCTATTTTGCAGTTATATTTGTTAATAGTTCTGCTTATTTAGGTTTTTTTCATGTATTAAGGTTTTATTTATTTGCCGGATCTATACCCTCTTCTTTGTGTATGCTCTTTATTGTGTGCCCTATGCGATCTCGGAAAATCAGAAACAGGAAAAATATATTTTTTTGCTACGTATGCTCTTTCCCCGCGTCTTTGTGCGATCTCGGGAAATCAAAAATAGTGAAAAAAGTGATAGTTGCTGGTAAGGCTAACCGAGAATCTAACATTCTGCCATAAGGCTTTGCATTTCATTTCTTTTTTTCATTTTTTGTGCAGGAAAAGGCACGCACACCTCCAATAATAATAATAATAATAATAATAATAATAATAATAATAATAATAATAATAATAATAATAATAATAATAATAATAATAATAATAATAATAATAATCCACCCTTCCTCCTTTCTAAAATAACATAATCCTTTTACTATCTCACTTGGTGAGGGGTTTGTTTATGAGAATAGAGGTCTTGGGTTCAAGTCTCCTTCTGAAGCTTCTTTTGTAAAAAAAATTTGTTCAAAGGGGTGGAATGTTTTTTTAAAGACCCGCACTTCATCCCGTTCCCGTAACTATTCGATATCTACAACTCAATTTTTTTCAAAAGGCATAACTTCTTCATTCGGAAGCCGTTTTTCGAGCCGTTTTTTTTTAAACGGCATAATTTTTTGAGATCTTTCCATTGGAGTAGTTAGTGTTAGCTTTTCTCAGCTTTAGTTAAAAAAAAAAAAATGGAAAGTGCATGCCTGGTTATTCTTAACGGCACCAATTATTTCCAATGGCTGCCTCACATGGTAGATATACTTAGAAGTGAAGGGATTTATAGAATAGCCACAGGGCTAGAAACTAAACCTTATGATGATGATAAAGTTGCTAAATGAGAAAATAGACAAGATCAAGCACGAGGGTTGATAGGAATGTCCATTGCTCAAGATCTTCGATTTCATATCCTTGACATTGACACCCCTCATGAAGCCCTAGACAAGCTAAATACTGTCTTTGGCATTCAAAATAAAATCAGGGCCCATCATCTTGAAAATGAGTTACTTACTTTGGACCCCAATAATTTCTCCTCTATTGAATTTTTTTTGTCCAAATTCAAGACACTCAGAGTTCTTTTAGAAGGTTGTAAGGTCAAAAAGGAAGATGGTAGCCTCATCTATTGCATTCTTACTAAGCTTGGCCCTGCATACTTTGTATTTGTTTCCGCCTTCCATTCCACTAGAGAAGCCATCATTTCTTCAGGAACCACCTACAAGAATCCCTCTTTTGATGCCTTTTGTGATTCTTTGATAAGAGAACAAGAAAAATTTTTACACCTTGGTCTTATCACTGCTATAAACGCTTCTAAGAAAGCCTTAGCAACCCAACATCAATCATATAAAAAAGATCCCAAGAAGCAGTATCCTAAAAAGTATGGTCCAAAACCAAACAAGGGTCCTAAGCAATTTCAGCCACAAACTGAAAAATCAACTCACCAAAATGATAAGGCATATAAAAACAAAGGAAAGAAGATAGATAGAAATTACAACTTTTGCAATCGTGATGGCCATTTAGAGTCCAAATGTTTTAAGAAGATGGAAGCCTTAGAAGCAGCAATGAAGAAGCACAACATCAATTTGGAGCACTCTTCACCTTCATCTTTAGGCATGGCACTTTCTTGTGGTTGTCAAGCATCAAGATATGGTTATGCATTAAATGTATCTTCTTCTTCTCCTTCTCATGAGTGGCTCATTGATTCTGGAGCTTCTTACCACATGGATAAAAATAAATCCATGTTTTCTTCTTTAAATGATTATAACACCAAACATATTTATGTTGGTGATGATAGATCTCTTAGTGTTGTAGGATCTTGAACCATTCATCTAGATAATGGTCAGTTTAATGATGTACTATGTGTTCCTACCTTGTCATGCAACGTTCTATCTATTTATGAGATAACTCATTCGGGTGAAGGGAAAACAATAGAATTCTCACCTCATGATGTTGTAATCAAGGACCTCAAAGATCCTAAACATATTTTAGATATTGGCATTGCTGATGATTCCACAAGGTTGTATAAGTTTGAAAACTTTAGGTCATCATCTCTTCCCTCTTTTTTGTTGCTCATAATGATGACGTGAGCAAAATTTGGCATGAGCGATTTGGTCACTTAAACTATTGCTCTCTTTAAACTCTGTGTAAGGAAAATATGGTGACGGGTCTTCCAATGGTATCTTTCCGGGATGGTGTTTTCTCCGGATGTGTACTCGGAAAACATCATCGGGATATTTTTGACAAACGTGCCTCTTGGCACGCTTCAACCCCTTTTTAGCTTGTGCATAGTGATTTATGTGGTCCACTTCCTGTTGTTTCTTTCTCTAGTTGCAAGTACTTCTTAACCTTCATTGATGATTTTTCCAGACGCCCTTGGGTATATTTCTTAAAACTCAAGAGTGAAGCTTTTAACATGTTCTTGGCCCTTAAGGCCTTTGTTGAGAAACAATCTGGACATCAAATTCTTAAGTTAAGATCAGACAATGGTGGAGAATATGTTAACAAAAAATTTATCAACTTCTGCACTGAGCATGGAATTCAATTGCAACATACTATTCCATATACTCCAAAACAAAATGGTGTAGCTGAAAGGAAGAATCACACCTTAAAAGAAATAACTAATTGTATGCTTCAACCTAAAGGACTTGGTCTCAATTTTTGGGCAAAAGCCATTAACTGTGAAAATTACATAGTAAATCGCACTCCTACTAAGGTTTTAAAGAATATAACTCTAGAAGAAGCTTGGAGTTTAATCAAACCAGATGTAAGTCACTTTTGTGTTTTTGGAAGTGATGCTTGGGCCCATATTCCAGATGCGAAACATAAATCCTTGGAACCTAAGAGTGAAAAATGTATTTTTTTTGGATATTCTGAAGATGTCAAAGGATATAGACTTCTTCAACCCAAATCCAAAAATATAATTATTAGGAGAGATGTAAATTTTGATGAAAATATATCGGCCTGCGAGCCTAGTTCGGCGGGTATGCCACCTTTGGCCTGCAAGCCTGATTCGACATATGTGCCACCTCTCTCTCTCTCTCTTATATTTTTAATAGCATTCCTTCTAGTTCAAATGATGACATCGAGGATGAAAATCCTCCTCTAGCTCGTGAAATGGTTCCTTATACTCCGCCGCTTCCAAGATGGGTCCGCTCTACTCAGGATGCAGCAGGTTCTCTTACACATGACCTTGTCGATCGACAACGTACACGTTCTTAGTTCGAAAGAGCCTCTTCCTTATTGGCTCAAGTTCCAGAAAAACTTGATCCAGAAACCTTTGAAGAAGCTTCCGGTCATCCAGATTGGGATGAAGCTATGAATGAAGAGTATCGTTCCTTATTGGCAAACAATACTTGGGATCTTGTTCCTCTTCCAAAAGGAAGAAAACTTTTCAGATGCAGATGGGTTTACAAAACAAAGTTTGGACCAGATGGAAAAGTGGACAGACATAAAGCTCGTCTTGTCGCTAAAGGTTTTTCAGAAGTTGAAGGCATTGAATATACTAAAACCTTCTCCCCTGTTGCCAAAATGAATTATATCCACCTTGTTCTTTCCCTTGTTGACTCCTTTAAATGGGAAGTCCATCAGATGGATGTTAAATCCACCTTCTTACATGGAGATTTGCATGAAGAAATCTACATGGAACAACCCCCTGGATTTATCCAAAAAGACTCCAGCCTTGTTTGTCACCTTAGGAAGTCTCTCTATGGTCTCAAACAAGCTCCTCGGGCTTGGTATGCCAAAATGGATAGATTTCTTAGATAATGGCTTTTCTAGGTGTCATTCCGACAACACTGCCTACACCAAGAAGGCAGTGGAATTCCTTCACCATCCTTTTATTTATGTTGATGATCTTATCCTTACTGCAGTGATCCAAACCATATAAACCATGTGAAGTCTAGCCTCGAAAATAATTTTGAAATGATGCCGTACTTAGGACACTTGCATTATTTCCTTGGGTCTTCAAGTCTTGCAATCCAAGGAAGGCATTACCCTTTCTCGGCCCAAGTATGCCTGTGATCTTCCACACCACTTTCACATGGAAATCCTAGAAGTTCAGCTTCCTTTGGCCTTTCAGTCTGGAGTCAAGATTTCAGTCACTTGTACTACTCCTAAAGTTGATGCTACCTTCTACCATCAACTTGTTGGTAAACTTCTGTATCTAACCCATACCCATCCTGAACTTTCCTTTGTCGTTGTTCTTGTCGCTTGGTTTATGCACCAACCTCTTGAAATTCATTGGAAAGAAGCTAAAAGAATACTTTGATATATTCGAGGTACAATTCAGTTCGGGATTCATTACAGTGGAGGAGCATCTCCATTGTTGATTGGTTTCATTGATTCTGATTGGGCAGGTGACCCTAATGATCGAAAGTCTACTACAAGATATGTATTCACTCTTGGTTTAGGACCTATTACATGGTCTTGTAAGAAACAAAGTGCTATCTCTCTTTCTTCAGCAAAAGCAGAGTATCGTGGTGCAGTTGAAGCCAGCAAGGAAGCCATGTGGCTTCGTCAGATCCTGTCTGAATTTGGTCTTCATTAGCAGCATCAACCTACACTTTGGTGTGATAATCAGAGTGCCATTAAGCTATGTAAAAATCTAGTTCAGCATCAACATATGAAACACATTGAACTCCACATACACTTCATCAGAAAGCTCATTCATGATCGTGCTCTTGAAGTGCAGTATTTTCCGACCAATGATCAAGTAGTCGATATCTTTATGAAGGCTCTCACAGAAGCGAAGTTTACCAAACTTCGATCCATGCTTGGAGTTCAGGAAAGTTGTCATTAAGGGGGGATAGGCTCTAATGCCTCCTTCCTTCTCCTATTGTGTCACTTTTTTAAATCCTTCAATCCTATCCCAATTTGTTCTTCAGGGGCGATGTTAGGATATTTCGACACATAGGAAATAGGCTCCTTTTGTGTCACCTTTGTAAATCCTTCAATCCTATCCCAAGTTGTTCTTAAGGGGGGATGTTAGGATATTCCGACACATAGGAAATAGTTAAGAATAACTTAGTCTAGTGTAGAGTTAGGTAAAGTGTGTTTCTTTACCATGTACATTTTTAACTTATAATCTGACGGTCATGATTTGTAGTGATCCGATGGTTATCTCTCACCTCGGTATTAATGACACTTGATCCATGGCTTAACACCCGATTGGTCCATGATATCTATTTAAAGAGCATGGAGGGTCATTTTTCTAGTAACTATTTATGAGAGAAACATATGTAACTTTTCTTTTATATTAATAAATTCCCTAAAGTGGTCACGTTGGCTCAAGGCGTGGACTTTTTCCCTCTTTGAGGGTTTTAACCACGTGATTATACTGGTGTACTGATTTTTGATCTGTTTGTGAGCAATGACCTTTGGTTCTTGATCTACGGAACTTACCCTGTAAATTCCTACATCATAAATCTACAATTTTGTCCAAGTCAATAGTAGTAAAAGTGTGCCATAACCAGTCCACAAATTCAACTGTAAACCCTTCCAAACAACTATGCCAAATTAGAAAAAAATTCATCCTCAAGTGCTGGTCAAAGTCAACCTAAAAAATTCCAAAGACACCCAATCAAACTCAGTCAAAGTATTCAATTTTATGTGCAGTCAAACCAATGGTAAACCTTGAAGTCAATTATAGTCAAACAACCTAGATCACCTTATTTTTATGCCAGTCAAATTGGCCTTAATTAATTGAAATTTTCCCAGTAAAATCAAGTCAAATGGTGACATCAAACTTGGTCAAATAATGTCAAAGCTTCCAACAAAAATTCAACACAGAAAAATGTCTCCTAGGACCCTCGCACATGTGGAATAGAAGCTACCTCATACCTATACGAACCATTTAAATTTTAGTGAGAAGAATATAAGTTGTGTTTATATGTCCAAAAGAGATTTAGGTCACTTGTATTTATATGCATTGGAGGAGGAGAAATTTGTCGTTAGGCGGACCTTGAAAATTCGAGTACATGTGGGCTTGTCTTAAAAAACGCACTTTCCTTTATCCAAATTCAGTGCTTCAAAGGTAAATTTTAGTCCTCTCAGTGTAATATCCTGTTAATTTTAGTTAACCATGGTATTTTCTATGCTTAGAGTAGTTTAATTCAATATTTCTTCTTATTACCTCGATTCAATTTCAGATTAGAAATCACATAATCATTGAAAGTAAATGTTGATAAAACATAAAATGAATTGACAGAAGGAAAGCAAATACAAGAGACAAGGATTTTTAATTATTATTTTTCAGCAGAGAGAGAGAAAAATGTATTTTACAGCTGTCAAAAAGATGCCCTAGCCAACAAAGGCTTTGTTGGTCAAACCAACCCGTAAACCTCCAATCAAGTTCATTCAAACACTTACGAATTCAACCTTCCTTCAGTGTCACACACAACCCAAAATCAACTCCAAAAACAATCAACACAATAGTAAAAATTTTGTGGTCAAACTAGCCAACGCTGAAATTAATGTTGCAGTCAAAGGTCAACGTTTGACCTCAATTTCTATGCCTTCAAATGTGGCCTTCCAAGGTTGGATTTTCTAATCTAAAACTACAGGCAAAAAATGTGGGTTGATCCAAAGTCAATGTTGTCCATATTTTCCCTAAACCAATTTGATATCTTCAACTTACCGTTTTCACACTTGAATGAGAGAGAAGCCTATAAGGATGTACAAACCAATCAGATGAGAGGGATATGTGTGAGATGAGTGAATGATGAAATTGGCACCATGTCTCTCCTTTTTATATCCATGACTGTGGGTGTGTGACACATATTTTGGGGCTTCTGAGGCTACATTATAATTCTTGCTGACCTTGACAATTTGCACATGTGTGGAAAAATAAATTCAAAATACAAGTTCCGCTCATCCAAACAAGATGATATTTAGATAAATATTGTACCTCTTCGAAAGAGGAATCCAAAAAAATATCATATCCATCATATGAGCAATGCAACATGGCGTTTGGCCCTAGTTTCCAAATTTTACACTCCCTCTCAACTAGGGAGAACTCCATCTATCCACATGTGCAATCTTGTCATCAGTACCATCATGTACTATCATACATCATCATCATCATGCAATATTGTGTCATCCTATTGTCTCTACTTTTCTGGCTTTGATCTGCTATATAAGAATCATAATAAAATATCATCGAGAGTGAGTCACAAATACTTTTCCACTCTCCACTGACCCAAAGTCAGTTTAGAGGTAAAAACATCATCTAGACATACTGACCCGAAGTGACTTTAGAGGTAGGAACCTCATCAGAATTGATCCCAAATAAAATTGTTGGACACATCCCATCCTAGACATAGAGAGTACATCAATACCCAATGAGTCCATCGGTAATGCTATTTTTATCTATCCTCATTTCCCAACTCATTGGAAAAATGAGAGGTACTTCCCATGAGTCTTGGATTACATGGGTAGGATGTATGCAGGGCATAGATCAAAGAGAGGGTGAACCAAATCAATATCATAATGGTTGGGAAGAAGCACACCAACAAGGTAAGGAAATCCTAGCCCTATGGTTGCTTATATCTCCCAGTAGCTATCCCTAATCCCCCTGGAGCTCCCAGAGCTCATAGTCCAACTCAAGCGAGACCCTCACAATAGGGTATGTCCACGATATCAAGCTTCTCATGAAAGGCTAAGAATTTTACCTTCCCCAGGGGAGTCATGAGAATATATGGGACCTGCTCATCAGTCCCAATGTGATTCAGCCTTACGACGTTTCGTTGTACCATGTATCGGGAGAAAGTGGTAGCTGATATAAATATGCTTGGATCGGTCGTGGAACGGGGGATTCTTAGAAAGACGAATCCCATTTTGGTTATAAAAAATTATCATGGTGGTATCCATCACACGTCCAAATACCTCACTGAAGAGATTTCTCAACCAAAAAAATTCACAACATGCCATACTTGCTACAATGTATTCGGCCTCGGAAGTGCTCAAAGCAATTGATTTCTGATTCCTACTCATCTAGGAGATCGAAGCAGAACCTAGAGTGAAGCAACATCCATATGTGATCTTATGATCCACAACACTTCCTGCTGAATAAAAATCGGTATATTCATGGAGCCTCATTTTCCCAGCAGTGTATCTCAGCCCATGGTTGATTGTGCCTCGAAGATATCTCGAGATATTCTTGGCACCAATCCAGTGAATGTGATGAGGCTCGACCATGTATTGACTCAATGTTTTCACTACAAAACATATGTCCAAACATGAGTTCACTAATAACATCAAGGTCCCCATGATTTGAAAATACTCGATGTGATTTGCAAACTTGGGCCTAGTAGCACTTCCACACAAATTCTTAAAGTTTTCCATCAGAGTAGTCACAGACTTGCAGTCCACCATCCCAAATCTCTCCAACAACTTCACAACATATTTTACTTGAGAAATGAAAACCTCACCTAGCTTTTGCTAGACCTCCAAGCCTAGGAAATAGTGCATCAGTACTAGGTCCTTCATCTGGAACTTGGAAGCTAGCTCCCTCTTACATTGATGAATGAGAGGGTCATCACCTGTTAGGAAGAGATCGTCCACATAGAGAACCAAAATGAGAGGCTTGTCATTCTCAACCTTAAAATAAAGGTTTGGATCAAAATCATTTCAAGTGAAGCCCAAATTCATCAAGTATTTATTGATCCTCTCATACTAAGCCTTGGGGGCTTGCTTCAACCCATAAAGGGCTTTCTTCAACCTTCACACATATGTGTCTCTATCTCAAACATTGAACCCTAGAGGTTGTTCCACATATACCTCTTCCTTGATTGAACCATGTAGGAAGGCAATATACATCCATTTGATGAAGAATTCATCCTTGCGTTGCAACAAGGGAAATGATAGATCTAATGGTGGTGTAGAGAGAAACAGGTTCAAATATTCCATCATAATATATGCCTTCCTTCTACGACAAGCCTCAGGAAAAAAATCTTTCCTTGAAATTTTCAACACTTCCATCGGCTCCATACTTGATATTCTAGAGCCATTTCGAGGTGACAACAGATTTTTCCTTCGGTCTAGGGATCACATCCCAAACATCATTCTTCATGATCAACTCATATTCCTTGTGTATAACATCCTTCCAAACTTAATGCTTTACGACTTCTTCAAATGTTCTAGGTTCAAATTGTACAATAGTGCTCATGGATGCTAGGCACCCTTGGTACCTATTCAGCGTCTTACTTTCACATAATGTTCCCATTGGAGCAATATGTCTCTCGACATATTCGAGAGCATCTATAAGCCATGAGGGTATTCTTTTATTTGAAGAAGGGGGGTCTATAGGATCCATCAGTCCTTCAACTTTGGGCATCGGTTCATTCTTCGGTTCTTCCTACCTTCCAACTTCTTCTTCTTTGTATTCCTTTGAGATAGGAAGATATCTGAATTTCCTAAGGGTAGCATCTTTGTTGAAGGTGACATCATGGAATATATCCACTCTTTTACTAGGCACATAGATTCTATATTCCTTCTAGGTTTCACTATAGCCCAAAAACGTTCCCTTCTTCCCAAAATCATCCAACTTGCTTCTCTTTTCTTCCAGCGCATGAAAATAAACGAGACTTCCAAAAAGTATAAAATGAGAGACATCGAGCTTCTGATTAGAGAAGACTTATTTGGAAGTTTTGGAGTCCAATGCAGAATGTTGGCATCTATTTTAAACATACACAGTGGTGTTGGAAGCTTCTCCCCATAGGAACTTTTGAAGACCTTGGTCATAAATCATGGCACAGGAAGCTTCCAAAATGGTTCTATTCTTCCTTTCAGCAACACCATTGTTTTGAGGAGTATGCACGGTAGAGGTCTCCCTCTTAATGCCAGCTTCCCTCCAATAGTCATTGAATTCATTCGACTCATACTCGGTTCCAGTATCGATCCTAAATTTTTTGATCATCTTCCATGTTTGATTTTCAACCAAGGCCTTGAACATGTGGAATGAATTGAATTCTTTGTCCTTCTTATTGAAGAAGTATTTCCAATTTTTGCGGGAGAAGTCATATATAAAATTGATATAATATAAGCATCCTCCCAAGTATGTTACGAGAAACATACCAAATATATCAAAATGTATCAATTGCAAAATATCGGATGTCTTTGTGACACTTGAGGGGAATGGGCCCCTTGTATAATTTTATTTGGAAAAACCCTGACATACACCTTCGTGATCATCTTTGAAATTAGGCATCCTTATCACCACTTTCCTTGCTTCGGGAATGGCTTTGTAATGAAGGTGTTGAAACCTCTGGTGCCATAGCTCGGATTGAAGAGTTGTGTCACATGTCATGGCTCCCAACGGACTTCCTCCAACCTGATAGAGTGTGTAAACCCTGAACCCAAGAGTAAATGCTTATTTTAATTTCCTCTTCCAAATGCATACTTTTCCATCAATGAGTGCCACCTTGAATCATTTCTCTTCCATTGCTGAGATAGACACTATATTCTTCTTCAATTCCGGTACGTACAACACATCTTGTAAATTTATGACTTGACCTTTATTTAGATGAAGGATCACAAACCATTTCCCTTTAATAGGATAGGTGGCCATGTCTCCAAGGATAATCTCCAAGTTAGTATCATTTTCAATCAAATCAAATATGGATTCGTTATATCCAATGAAGTGCCTTGAGGCACCACTATCAATCAACCAATTTTCCAAGGTGAAGGAGATGCAACATAGAGGGCATATATAAGAATATATTCATTTTTTTATCAACAAAATTAGATTCATCATACCTGGAGTTTCTTGACCTCTTGAAAGGTTGATCATTTCCATTCCCATTTCCATCAAAGGGGGCCTTTATTTTTCCTTTGAACCTATTGTTCCTTTGATTCGCATTCCCCCTGAAATTGTTTTTGTCATCATCTTTAGGAGAGTCCATTATATTAGGGCACTCTCTTTCATAGTGACTGAACTTGTTACAATTGTAAAATATTCCTTTGGGACCTACTCTTCCATGATTTTGATTTCTAGGACCAACATTTTTCCTCTTATTTGCATGAGAAGTGAAGGAAGTAGGGTCACTTCCATTCCCATTAGAGGGATGGTCTCTCTCCATCATATTTGTCTCCTCTTGAGTGCATCTCATCAAAAAATCATCGAATTAAGGAATTATATTATTATTGAGAATAGTATTATTGAATACATACCATGCCTGGGGAAGTCCTCCAAGAGAAATGTGAGTGAGCTCTTAATCAGCTATGGCCTCTACAATAGCTAAGAGATCATTTTTGATTTCAATGATCCTCATGAAGTAGGATTGGATGGACTCTCCTTGTCCATCTTGATGTTCTTCAACTTGTTCTTCAAAAGAGAATTTGATTAAAAATTAAGCTTGCTCCAACATGATAACCATCTTATCATACATCTCCTTATATGTGTCCAAATCAAAGATATAATCAAATCATGTTTATTAATAGAATCCATGATGATATTTTTCACCTTGAATTCCCATTTTTTGTAATTTTGGTCTTAGTGGCAAACATAGTATTTGATGGAGGCTCAAAGGATCTTTCCCAAGATAATCCATGACATATTTTCTTTTCTAATGTCAGATCCAAGGAAACTTTCCAAGCATGATATTCAGACTTATAATCCAACTTATCATCAAATTTTAAACCCTTATATGATGAGGAGTCCATTTATCCCAATCCTTGATTGTTCAACTTCTTCGGTCATTGATTTTTACTTTTACTCGGTCTTTGTCTTAATTTTAACTTTGATACCATGTTAATTTTATTTAACCATGGCATGTTCTATGCTTAGAGTAGTTACTTCAATATTTTCTGATTAGCCCGATTCAATTTTAGATTAGAAATCACATAATCGTTGAAAGTAAATGCTGGATAAAACATAAAATGAATCGACATAAGAGTTATGCTAATGCAAGAGACAAGGATTTTTAATTATTATTTTTTAGCGTAGAGAGAGAAAATTATATTTTACTATAGTCACGTGATGTCCTAGCCAACAAAGAATTTTGGACAAACCATCCCTTCAACGTCCAATCAGGTTCAAGAAACACTTACAAATCTGCCTTTCCTTCAAAGGTCACACAACCCAAAATCACCACAAAATAGTCAATGCAGTAAGTAAAATTTTTTGGTCAAACCAATAAATGTTGCAATTAATGCCATGGTCAAAGGTCAATGTTTGAATGAGATTTATGTGCCTTCAAATGAAGCCTTCCAAGATAAAATTTTCTGAGCTAAAACCAAAGTCACTAAAATGATGTGTTCACCCAAAGTCAACGCTAGTCAACACCATCGAGATTTTCCTAAACCAATCCAAAATATCACTACTACATGTGTGGAGGAGAGAGAATCCTCTAAGTACATGTACTAACCAATCATATGAGAGAGAGATGTATGAGAGATGAGTAAATGATGAAATGAGCATCATGTTCCCTCCTTTTATATCCATGGTGCAATACATATTTTGGCCAGGAGTCATATTTATTCTACTGTATCTCTAACGATTTTCACATGTGTAGAAAAATATATTATAAATAAAATTTCCTTCTCATCCAAAAAAATATGATCTTTAGATCAATATTTCACCTCTCCAAAAGAGGAATCCAACAAAATATCGTCTCCATAATATGAGAAATGCAACATGGAGTTTGGCCCTAGTTTTAAAATTTAACTGATTCCAAATTGATTAAACAATAATACCTCTCAAAGTGTCACACATAAACCAACGATTAAAAATAACACCTCTCATTATACCTTCCCCAAGATATGAACAAATGTCTTAAACATTTATTTTACTCCAAATTGTATGTTTTAATGGTTTATTTCTTGTTATTGTGGCTTTAGTCTATTCCAACCATGGCCTGCGCTACCTCTCCTTGAGCCATGTGATGCCTACCTCTCCAAACACTCACGCCGCCTTCTTCGTGCCCCCTCCATAACCACCTAAGACCAACGGTCCCACCGCTAGAGCCAAACTTTTCCTTAGTGACTTTAGGGAAAGGATTGATTTTGGCCAAATGTTATCAGGGTCCCCTACCCACTTTATGTGGTGGAATTCTGTTGTTAGAGGGTAAGTTCAGAGATCAAACACCAAAGGTCACCGCTCACAAACAGACTAATAAATCACATACTAGTATATCACGTGGTTAAAAACCCTCGAAGAGGGAAATAGTCCAGGCTCCGAGCTAACATATCTTATTTCAAGAAGTTTATTAATAAAAAGAAAAGCTACATATTTTTCTCTCATAAACGTACACGAAAAACTACCCTCCATGCTATTTAAATAGAGATCATGTACAATCAAGTGCAAACTGCATCAAGTATTGCTAATAACAAGGAGAGAGGCAAGAAAATCACGTGATCACTACAAATCGTGACCGTTGAATTATAGTTTAAGTAAATGCACATAGTAAAGAAAACACTTTACCTAACTCACACTGTAATTGCCATACTTAACTATGGCTTCCTATGTGTCTAAATATCCTAACATCCCCCCTTAAGAAAAACTTGGGATAGGATTTAAGGATTTACAAAGGTATACAAAAGGAGCCTATTTCCTATGTGTCAAAATATCCAACATCCCCCTAAGAACAACTTGGATAGGATCAAGGATTTACAAAGGTGACACAATAGGAGAAGAAATGGAGGCATTAGAGCCTATCCCCCTTAATGATAACTTCCTAAACTCCAAGCATGGATCGAATTTGGTAAACTTTGCTTCGTATTCTACATTATCAACAACTTGATCATTGGTTGAAAATTATCAGAGTTCAAGAACACGATCATGATTGAGCTTTTGGATTTATGGATATGAGTTTAATGTGTTTCATATTCGATACGCTAACCGATCTTGCATAGAGCTGGTCGGGAACCATTATTACACCAGTTATTGATGTCAAATTCGTATACATTCGAATTGTTGCTTTTGTTGGATCTCAATGCGTTTTCAAAGTCGAATAGATGTCACTTTTTTCTTACAAGAGGTCCCAACCAAGAGTGAATACATATCCGCAAGAGACTTCAATCATCATGGTCACTGTTCAATCAGCTGAAACTAACAACAAGGAGATGTATACCCCCGCATTCATATCGAATCTAAATGGAACTGCACTGAATATATTGCCTATTGTCTATTTCCGTTGACTTTCATAGGTTATGCATAAACCGGCGGTCAAGACCAAAGAAAAAGTCAGATGGGTATCGCTTAGATATTTACCAACAAGTTGAAGGTATAGGTATCATAAAATTCGTGGTAGTACAAGTGACTGAAGTTTGACTCCAGACCAAAGGGAGAAGGGGCAAGCTTAGTAATATTCCATGAAAGTGGCATTGGATCATTAGCATACTTGACTAAGAGCGTAATCCTCTTCTGAAGACTAAAAGTAGCATGGCAGTGTCCTAAGCTCGTCATTTTCAAACTTGTTTTAAGTTCCAGATCGCCACACGGTTTATATGGTTCGATAAATACAAGCATATAATATCATCAACATAAAGAACAAGGATGGGTGAAGGATCTAGTCTTCCACATAAAATAAGGATGGGTGAAGGACTTGGCTAACATAAAGAAATCTTTATCCAGCATGGCCAAGCTGGTGAGCATTTTGAGACCATAGAGACTCTGGGGTGAGTAAACAGTGTAAGCATCATTTTGGATGCCGTGATTGTCTCCATGTATATTTATGTACCTATGTAGAAGGCAGATTTGGAGATTCATCTGAATTCCCATTTAAAGGAGGCAGTGGAAGAATAAGGTGATGAATTCATTTGTCATGAAGGCTCAAGATTACCTTAAACTGTGTACCCTGGTACAAGAGTAGCCATTTTATATCTATCCAATTGACTAGCCCAAAATGTTCTTGTAAACCCATTCAAGACTGACAAGTTTCTCTTCCTTTGGAAGAGGAATAAGATTCCATGTATCATTTTCCAATAGCGAACGAGCATATTCATCATACTATTCCAATCTCCGATGATTCAGAGCTTCTTCAAAATTTGATCAAGATTTTCTGGAACTTGAGCCAATAAGGAAATTTTCGACAGAACGTATTGTCGATATCTACAAGAGAATCTGCCGCATTCGGTAGAGCATATTGGAAGATGTGGAGGAAGTACACAGAGGTGGAGGAGGATTTTATTCCCGCTGTCATCATATAATGAGAGTATCGCTAAAATAGAAGAGAGCAGAGAGGTGTCATGCACCTCGAATCGTAGCCGCAGCTGCGCGCGGCACACTCAATGAACTAGGTTTCAGGCTGATATTTTCATCAAATTCTCACATCTCTTCTAATGATAATTTTTTTGGATTTTGGTTGAAGAAGTACATATCCTTTGACATCTCCAATATCCAACAAAAATGCATTTTCACCTTAGATTCTGGGCTGCTTTTTCTATGCCTACATTTGGAATATGGTCTCAACCATCACTTCAAAAACATGAAAGTGATCTCATATGGTTTTAGGCCTGTGCTTCTTTCTATGTTATTCTCTAGAACCTAGTAGGAGTGATTTTCATGTAATTTTCAATAATTTCTTCTTACCTAAAATTGAGATTAAGTCCTTTAGATTGAAGATATAATTAGCCATTTATTTTAAGGTGCGACATTGCCTGGCCATCATTTTGTCAAGGGAGTATATGGGGCAGTATTATGTTGCAATTGAATGCCATAAGCTAGCTGCAAAATTTGATAAATTTTCACATATTCTCCATTGTTTGATCTTAACTTAATAATTTAAAGAACTGCATTGTTCTCAACAAAGGCTCAAGAACATGTTAAAACTTCACTCTGAGTTTTAAGAGTATATCTAGTGTGTCTGAAAATATCACGAAATTTAAGACGTACTTGCAACTGCAGAAAGAAACAACAGGATTAGACCATTACAACAATTGCAGACAAGCGCAAGGTTATGAGCATATTAAGAGGGCATCAGCTTGTCAAAATTGGTCTCGATGATGCTCTTCGAAAGAAGACACTTGTGCAAAGAAATTGTCTCGACAAGATGACATAGGAAGAATGTCATCATTTACATAGAGTTTGAAGAGAGCTTGTTACATCAAATACTATGCCAAAGTTTCACTCATCATTGCATAATGAAAATTGAGGGAAGATGATTATTCCTGTTTCTCAAACTTATATACCTGTGAAGTCAAATATTAGTAGCTGTACATTTAGATCTTTGAGGTCTCGATTAAATATCATGAGGTGAACTCTTAATATTTCTCACTTTAATGAGTTATTCATTAAACAGTAGTTGAATGATAAGGTAGGAACATTGCAGTACTTATGTTCGAATACATCTTGATGAATGGTTCCAAATCCTTGCTACATTAAGAGATTATCACTAAATATAAATATGTTTTAAAATGTCATCATTTAAGGAAGAAAAACATGGCTATATTTCTGGCCATGTAGAGGTCTAATAATACTTCATGAGAATGAGAAGAAGAAGATATTTTTAATATAATTGAAGGCTACATACCACAAGCAGTGACATTCCTAAAGATGAAGTTGAAGAGTTCCCGTTCGAGGTTGCCTCCAAGGCTTCCATATTTAAAGACGGGAAATTTATGTCAATAAGGTATTGCATGTCTGTCTATTTTTGCGAAGGTTTTGGTATAGGTTTTCAGCTTCACGGCTTCAATTTTTAGGACTTTGTTACGAGGCAATGATGATAATTTCTTTGATGATTTTGATATATTGTTAAAAATTTCGGCGTTTTCTAGAATTTAAAGATAAGACCAAGGTAAGAGCTCGGGTTTCATTGTCATCGAAGAGCCAGCGTACTAAAGGGGTTTCGTTGGCTGAGAATGATGGTATTTAGTGGAATGGAAGTTGGAGATAGTCATACATGTAGGACCAAGCTTAACAAGAATTGAGATGAGGGCTGTTTCATCTTCCACTAGTACGATTTAGTCGTTCTACACTTGCTGAGTTCTCATTTTCGTCGATTGTAAATCCAATTAAATCGCCGCGTATCATCGCTTAGGGGATATCGCCACCATTGATGAGGGTGTCACGCCGTCTTCCGATATGACGTTAACGCCGGGATTTGCGACGCTTACAGCGCCAAGATATGACAGAACAGAGACAGACAAAGGAAGTGTTGGTATTGCGATTTTATTAGACTGCTGCAGATATATACGCACATTTGAGATGTCATTTGCATGGTTTGGCGAACAGCATCATTACTGATACGCTGTTAGGGGAAGAGATGGCGATGAATGTATGACCGTCAGGATAGATTTAACGCCGATCTGGCGTATCGCTCGCCGTTATCGTTTGCTGGGTTTAATGAAATCATCACTACGCTAAAGCTAAATTGCTGTGGCGCGACGAATTTGGGCCAGACAAGGAATGCACTACTTTAGAAATGTTAACGCATCAAAATCTGCTGTTGTGAATAAGACGCAGACGGTGCACATTCGCGTTTTAATTACGCCATACCCTCGCGTCTTACCTTCGTACTACTGGGGCCAGCGCTGGGTCGTATTGCTCGCCAGGCAAGCCATATCGTTGTTGCGACGCATGTTCTTTGCGCATGCTGTAGCTCTGCTTACGCTTGCGCCTTCATTTAGACTACTGCATCATTTAATTTGAGGTTTTCCAGTTCATCCGGCAGGGTCGCTTTAGGCTGCCAACAGCTGCTTCAGTTGAAATCGCTTCGAGGGCCGCCCAAACGCCAAAGCTTGGGTTGTCACCATTGAGGGAGGTCGCATCAATTTATTTATTTGTATCAAGATAATGCGAATGCCAAGGCAGCTCGCTTGCTGGTTCTCATTGCTTGAAATGTGACGAGCCGCGTCATCGGGTGAGGGAGCGCCAGTTTAGTTTGATGGCGTCGTGACAAATTTCCGTTAAAGAGGACGCGACGAAGTGTCTGGCGCAACAGCCGCTTCCTGCGTCTTTTTGTTCAGGTTGGGCATGCCGTATTGTTTTGTTTGAGGGATACTAATTGGGACCAAGTCAGTAGGGTCGCGTTTGCAGAATGAAATTCGGTTGAGTATTACCAACGCATTTGGGTCGTCGTTTTCAGCTTGAGGGAAAGGACAATTTTTCTAAGTACTTGTATCAACGGGTAATTTTGTTTTGCGCGCCTATTTCCAGTTTCTCCTTGTTCATTCCGGCATTGATATTGCCGCTAAAATATGCTTGGTCAAAATTTCAGCTTGATGTCGGCCGCATCAAATTTGCTAATTTGTGCATCGTTTGCCTTTAATCTTCTTGTTTATTTCTTTGTGCTTTTCGTTTACTCTGATAAATGTGATTGTTGTATGGTACCTCAGCTTGTTCGCTGTGGTTTTTCTGTTGAGTTTGCAGCTTAGCTTTTGATATTGCCTAGTGCATTTGTCAGTATTGAATGTATAATTTTATCAACATAGCATTTAGGACTGAGACGTGCCTATGCACGTTTGTAGGTTGCTCTAGCTAGTTTCCTTGTTTTCATCTGCTGTGTATGTTGCAGCCGTGTTGATAGCGCCACTGCGATTTGGGTCAGCATGGCCTAGTTTGTTGGTTGTATTGCACGGGTCTTTGTATCTGCGATTGCTTGTTATTTTTCTCGTTTGTTTCACGTGCATTTTCGCCAGCTTTGTTTTTGAGGGTTTCGCTCTGTCTTGTTTGTAGTCATTTCATTTGAGGGTGCTCCGCCCAACCTATTTTTTTTGGGATTACAGGCACCGCCCAAATGCGCCAAATGTTGAGGGAATGCTGCATTGCTTAAGCTGTCGTTTGGGATGTCGATATCAAATTTTCTGGCACGATAAAATGGGTTCCATGCTTGCACGTCTATTTCAGCTTCGATTTTTTATTATCACGTGGCAATGCTGCATATATACCCACCCAAATGCTCGGCTGTCCTTCGTTTGATGGCGCCGCATTCTCTGGTTGTGACTACCCAAAATATATGCACCTGCTAAGCATTTGCCATTTGCTTCATTGCCGCAGAGCTGCATCGCTTAATTTGAGGGTAAAAGTAGGTCAGAGCTGCTATATACCTTGCCTGCTTAGGTCGGTCGCTTTGGGTTGAGGGTTCCAAGCGCTTGTCGAAGTCGTTGAGGTTTAAGTACTTATATTTAATTTCCGCGATTGCAGGCTCAGGAGCATTTTCCGAGCTGTTTTCTTGTTCTTAATAAAGGATATGTGATTACCAACGAGGGTTGTCATTTTGTTGCAGGCCGACAAATTTTCTTAGTTGCATTCACATGGGTGCCTTGTTGGGCTTACATTTTCCACGTCATTAATTGAGGTCATCTAAACTGACAGTAGGGGTCATTTCATTTGATATCGCCTCACTATTCGCCGATAACAAGAGATCGCTGCGCTGGAGAGGTTACCAAACGTGCTTGTCGAAGCAGGTTTGCCGACAAATTTTCTGTTTCAGACGACGGGTAAGCCACGCAGCTGTACATTTGTTTGTCTTCGCTGGCGCAGCTGTCGCCGCTATGTGAGGCACTGCCTAAACGCTTGCTGATAGTCGACGGCGTTATTCGCCCGCTTAACGCTTCGATCTCTTCGCGGCCTGGCTTGTCGTATTTATGCCGTTTTATTGATATACTGCTCCGCCAGCAAATGCTGTAAGCATGCCTTTCCACGCTACAGGGTCACTAAACGATGGTTGTCAGCTTTCGTTGAGGGTGTTGCTGTATCAAATTCTCTAAGCACAGATTAATCGCGACGTTTCTATTAATATTCGCTTGCTTCGCTCCCTGTTCAATGAAATGCCGCGGTGAGGGCTTCACTAAACGCTGCCAGTTGGGTCATTGCTGGATGGCGCCAGGAATAAATTTGCGCGAGCAGATCGACGTACTGCGCATTATTGCGTTTACTCTGCTTTCCTGTGCCTTAATGAAAACCGCACGCCATTTGAGAGCATCATCAAACGCATACCTGTCACGCTGAGGGTGTCTACTGGGGCCGCATTTAGCGTCATTCGCTAAGGGCTCAATTGAAATCACGTTAACTGTTTTGTTGAGCGTACTGGGTTTCAGTATCGCGATGGCCTGGTGACGCCCGGGGTGTGCCCCTGCCGCCTTCAAGTTTGTCATGCACGCCATGTGATGTATCAGCCCTGGGTCGTCGCTTTGATTGCCGCATCGTTCTGTTGTTGTGATCGACGTACTGGCGCACATTCAAGTACAGCTTTACTATCTTCTTCGCTTAATGTGCGCGCCAGTATCATTAGCTGAACACCAAAACGTTATTCGCCCGCTTCAGGATTACCTTCGATATCGTCGCTTTGGTTGAGGGTACTGACGTATTGGGTCGTCGCTTTGTTGAGGGTACTTGTGAGTCAAATATGCTGTTGCGACCGCATGGGTGCCCGCGCATGTTCGCGCAAATCGCGCTGTCTCTTTATGCCTTCGCTTCGGTAGGCCATACCGGTGAGGTGCCACAAACGCTGCTTAGGCCGGAAACGCTTGAGGACGTCAAGGTCAAATTTTCTGGTCTGCTGCGATGCCGGTAATGTTTCGCTCGCTTTCCATTTTCTCTGTGCCTTCGTTGTACGCTTCAAGAGGGTTTCAAACTCAGTTTAGTAGTCATAGATTTCACTACCTGGCTTAGTAGGGCGAAGAGGGAATTTATTCGGGGCGGCTGAGGGCTACCACAAACACGCTAGTCGCTGGTTCGTTGAGGGCGGATGTACTCTTCTGGTATTTGCACGACGGGAAATTCTCGCGTACCTGGGCAAGCGCCCGCTTCGCTTCGCTTGCCTATCTGCCATGTACATATCAGCGCCAGCCTGTCGTTTTTCGGTGCCGTAGTCGCCACCGCATCAAATTCTGCTTCGTTGTGATTCCACGGGCGTCTTATACAGCTGCGCTATCTTCATTTGCCCTTTCTTCTTTCAGTTTCACACCGTACAGCTTCATTGAGGGCGACTGTTCCAGCGTTGATCAGCGCCGCTCAAATCCAGGTCGGCTGAGGTGCCCACCAACATTGAATGCCAGCGGAGGCGTCGATCACTTTGTTGTTTGTATCAACGACGGTGTCTGCAGACATCGGCAGTCATTTTCAACAACGGTCAGGCTTCTTTACGCGCGTGGAAGGCCACAACGCCGACAAATGCCGCTGACATGCCGCATCAAATTTCAGCACGCGACGCATACCTTATGCACGCTCGCGCCTGCTTTACCACTTTGCCGCTTTGCCAGCATCGCGTCACCATTGAGATAACGCCAGCCCGCCAGTTCGAGGGCGCCGACAACTGCGCTTATCGTGGGCGTCGCTGCTGTGGCACCGCTAATCGCGCTTAGCGGGTCATCGTTGAGGGCATTCATATCAAATATACCATAACGAGTACTTCTGCACATCGTAGTTCGCCGCCTGCTGCTGCTGTATTGCCGCAGCCACGGGGCCAAGGCAGGCGCTCGCTTAGTCGTCGCCATTTGAGGGGGTCGACTTTCGCCAGGACGACGGATCGCCTTGAGCATTTGTGCCCGTCGTTGTTCTGTGCCGCTTGTTTTATACTCGCCCATTCAGAAAGGGTCATCTGATGGTACCAAACGCATCGGTAGGTCGTCGGCTGAGGGTGCCCGCCTGTTCGGTGGTCATTGCGCTGAGGTGCACTATCTGAACGCAGCTTGGGGTCGAATGCGTAGAACCATGAAATGTGATTTCAGGTAGTCGTCGGAGCAGAGTGGCTCATGAAATGTCGCAGGGTCATGTTGGGTCGCAGAGGGCGTTTGTAGACTTCGCCACCCTAAAACTGCCTCAACCAAAACTCTAATACTCATAAAATTATTGAAATATCAAACTGAGCCAAGAGATCAACAGGTTGAAGTAGTTTATGAGATCATGTTGAAAGGCGTTTATTAATTTATAGAAATATCATTCTTTTATAATATTTAGTTTTATTTTTTGATTTTTATCTTCATTTATTTTAATATGCGAAGTTTTATAGCCACATACAAATTATATAAATTTATTACATTTATAAAGAAAGAGTATTACAGTAGTTCAATAAAATATAAAGTTAACAAGGGGTGGGAGGGGAGTTCTCTAGTCCTATTTCGGAATGGGGCTAGTCCAGTTAACACAATTCACATAAATATGGGTACTTTTCCAGTACCTTCACTTAATGACGGTGATGTCTCTCTAAGCATCTTTGGGACTTCACTATTCAACACCTTCAAAAAAGTTTTCTCACAACAAAAATTTATCCTCCTTAGAAATACAAAATTATTCTCAAAGCGTTTGGTTACCACATTTTAAGAAGCTGTACCAAAGAGGTGGATATTGTGTCTTAAGCCTTCTTCTGAGGAAGTGGGTTAATGATTATTGTACAGTTGAAAGATATTCTACAGAATTTCACTAATATAATTGTCTCTATCTTCTGTTTTCTAGTTGGATATATGCACATGATAATGATTTTCACAGCTTCCCTCCTCTTCGTCTGTCTCCTCCTAGCATATATTTGTATCACGCATGCACATTTATATCGATCTTGTCATTAGGTGGTTTGTAGTATTGCCACACTCCCATTTACTTCTCATATGCGGGAGTTCCATGAATTGAGTCCCTAATTGATCCCTTCCTTCTTCGCATTTTCATCGATGGATACAGGCGGGGGAGAGTTAATGAATTTCGTGAGTTGATTTGATTCTCGGCATGGGAGTCTACTAGTCTAAAGGTGAACATGGTTGCGTTATGAAGGAAAAGTATTGCCATATGTTTGAGAGTCAAGATTAATTTAAGGGGCTATTATATGCTTCCAAATCTCCATCGATGCTATACCTTTTCAATTTATAATGTCAGCAATGTTGCCTTAGTCAAAGAGAACATGGGGAAATTATCTGTCTTTTCTGTTCAAGCCATGCAAAGAGAATTTGGGAATATTTTCCGCGCCAGTCAATGGATTCATTAAATCTCGTTAGCTCAGTTGGAATTTTCCAGCGGGTGCTGACTATCCCTCTAATTTTAAATCTTTCTTTCACCACCCCGTGCTGACCCCGCACCTTTCCATAAAAATAGTGCCACATAAACATAGCTTCATGCATCCCAGTCTCAGCACAATTTTCATACGCACAATTTCCCCGCATTAAATGTTTCACTTCTTGGTATTCTTTTAGGCCTGCATCTTTGGTTTTCTTATTTGCTCCATTTTATGTCTAAAATTTTCCGTTCAGAAGTGTCCTTGCTTGTGTGGCCTGCCTTCTTTGTGCTCTTATTCGTTTTCAAAGAGTGTGAGCTGCCTAGTCTAGCAATGTTGAGAGGGTAACCGTATCATGAAGATGTTGTGACGTTGTGTTTGTTTGTCGTTTTCCTGACTTCATTGACAGGAACGCCATACTGCAAGCTGTTGGGTCATTTCATTTGAGGGTGGCCGCATCAAATTTGCTAGTTAGTGACCATATTGTATCTATCATTAGAAATATTCAGTTTTCTCTGCTTTCCTTGTGTTGTTTGCAGATCATTCTGTTTGATAAAAACTGGCCCAAAATCATATTTGTCGGTCATTTTGGGTTGAGGGCACCCACTCCAAATCATTATCTGTCAGCCGTTTCAGCAGGGTGCCTGCCTAAACATCGCCACAAATACAGTGTTGGTGCCTATATCTGGTAATGAGAGGAGCGCATTCTTTTTAGTGTCGCCTGCTTGCCAGTTACCCAGGTTCTTCATTTGTGGCTGCCAGAATACGTCATGTGAGGGTTTGAGACGCTGGGAGCCCAAGTCAGTTTTCATTTGAGGGCACCGTATCAAATTTCTTCTAAGTTAGACGTAGGTGTCTTTTCATACTTGGTAGGCTTGTTTGTCATTTTTCGCTTAGTCAAGGTGGTGCTCGCTGAACGTTGCCGGAATGCAATCATTACAGGCTTAAGGGTGGCTGTGATCAAACTTTCTAGTTAGACGTGCAGTACGTTTGTTTGGTTCCTCGGCTTTCTTTTTTTTCTCCTTGTGTCTGTCTGGTCTAAGCGTGCCATGTGAGAAACACTGCTGTATTGCCAATGGTTTCCGTTGGTGGTACATTGATAACATGCAAATTTTATCTTAATACTTATTAGTTTGGTGAGCTCCATCTGCCATCTGTATGGGTCAGGTTGACCAATATGTTGTCAGTTTTATCTTATCTTCCATCTTCAAGATGCTGATAATCTGGTTTTAATTTTCTTACTGTTTCTCTCATACTGCCTTTTCCTTTCTCTTCCTTCTTAATTCCATGGGTGAAAACTTGCCATTTTGGAAAGCCTTCCTAGAAAACAATACCTGGAGTTCGAACATTAGAGACACTGAATGACTCACTTTCTGCAACAGGTGGGGAACCCCTTTCAAAGCTCCATAGAAAACACACACTTGTAGTTTCAGGGGAATCATTCTCCAAGATCAAACTTTTATTGTCATTTATCGATATTAATAAGAACACCTAATTCTAAGTAGCTAATCTATAACTTATCTTATTTATCAGAATAATTAATTATCCCTTTGTTAGTGTATGCACAGATCCTAGATCCTAAAGTGATTCCCGTGATAAGATATCCACTAGGTATTTGTTATTAAAAAAATATGCATGGATAGATGTCCCATTTATGTCCAAGTCTCCAAGGTGGAGCCTGATTATCTTGTTTACTTTATATCACAGTTGTTGACCTCGCATCTTAAAAGGGGTGGCAATGCCGCCTGCATCAACGCTGTAAATCTTTGTGGGGGCCGGCGCGCTTTTCGAGCCCTCTCGCGGGGGTTTGGGGGGCCAAGCAAATATATAAAATTACCTGTAAAATTATAGTAATTTCTAAAGAATTGAATTGCCAGGCAATGATTCACGACCAACTTGGCGTTTAGATTAGGTTTTTCCAGAAAATTTCAGAAAATAATATATATTGCATTTTGGCCGTAGTATTATGTATTATTAAAGGAGAAACAAGAGAGACCGTGAGGTGTATAAAATGCAGGATATTATTAACGAGACTACAAAATTTTGGCCTCATTTTTGCCGATAATTGAAGAGGATGTGGTGGACGCCTAAATCGGTGAACCAATTTATAATTGTCTCTTCGTTTTATGTTTTTGTGTGCTTGTATCTACATAGTTTTATTAGTTGTATTGCTCCATAATATAATTTTCTTAACAATTGGTATTTGTCGGTAGTAGCATTTGGTCGAAATTTGTGATAGAGGTTTCGAAGTGGGCCGGTGATGCATGGTGGCTGTATCGAGAACAAGAAAGACTTCTCCACAAAAAGGGAAAATTCGCATGGACAGAGATCGCAGCATCTACATACGTATATAAAGAAACGTGAATGGAACATTCAGAAAGGCACTGAATTGTATTTGGCATTTATAAGTTATTCATTTCACATTTCAAGGGAAACAACAGAGAAAGTTTAAGGATGTTTTTAAATCGCATTTTTGTAGCTCGTCTTCAAACAAGGTATTTGCGAAACGAATTATTTAATATGAAGATGTCGCAAGGCGGGATCTGCGTATCATTTAAATAATTTAACAAGGCTAATGGCCAAATCTGTTATAGAAAATTTTTCAGACATGTTATTTCAGCATTTTGTACAATGCCAGAAGAAGTTAAAAATATTACAAAACTCGTCTTCAAATCTAGTACTTTAAAGTTTGATGATCTTATTAATTTGTTGAATGCTATACTGAAAAATCTTCTAGTGAGATGACAGTATGTTGAGTGAGTCTAGGGAAGTAGCTGAATGGGAAAGAGGAAAGAGCCGAGGACATGCTAGAAAGGCAGATTCAAGATCGCGGATATATGCTGGCCCGCGAAAGAAGGACACGGTCAGAGGATTCCGAGCGGAAAGCAAGAAAAATAACAGAAGTGCCGCATAGTGATGTTAAAGATGATTTGATACTTTTCAAAATGTTACCGATTCTGCTGTGGATTCGCGTTTCATCTCCATGCCACACCGCACATTTCAGACTATGTTCAAGGAGATTGTTTTTTATGATATAACCTCGTAAACGTTTAGTTCGCAGTTCTGCAAACAATAATGGAACAATTGGCTACCAGCGATGTAAGGCATGTTCCAGGATGAAGAAAATCGATTTCAATAGGTAGCAAGCTGATTGTGCGACAACTTCTCACAGAGCGGGAAATTTATACCGTGAGCTGCAATAGCAAAGGTGAAAGTGGTATTATCCGTATTTATGCAATGGTATTTAACTCGCTATTTAACTTCCCCAGCGTGAAGATGCAGCATTATAGACGGCAGGGGCTCGCATATGAAAGGGAATGAAGATTCTTCACTCAAAGAAAATTTGTTGCTCGTGTTTGAAGAAAGATTTACGGCAACATTTATGGAAAACGTTATATTACCTCGAGCAAGCAGTGCATACAGAGTGGCGGGTACCGGCCAGTGAATATCTCTCGTCTCGCTATTAGCGTTACATTTATTGATGATGCAACTAGAAACTTGATTTATTGCACTGCCCCATGTATTTGATACTTTCAAGAAATGGAAGTTTGGTTGATATTGAGGCAGAAAGAAGCTGAAGTGTCTCGCATCGTGACAATGGAGTGAATACAAAGAAAGAGCCTAGGCCGTTGCAGCATACAGAAGGCCTAGCATCACAAGAAAAATGTGGTGTCGTAGTGATGAACAGTCAGGTGTGTATATACTGTGATACAGATGGTGCCTTTGCTATGGCAGAGGCCATGCCAAGTTTGATGGTGGTAGAGAGCAATGACAGGTAAAGGTAAAACTACACTTTAAATTTTTGTTGTGAGGTCTTTGTCCATATACACAGAGAATTGCAACAAGCTTGAGGCAAAATCAAAGGAAATGTACTTATTGGATATAGTTACCAAAAAAAAAAGAGCAAGGAATATGCTCTGATGACTGTGTGCAAATATGTACTGTACACCACACCACAGTCAGCCAGTCAGACACTAAAACACTGAGTGGTGTTAGAAGATCTACTGACTCGGCATACTCCTTCAGAGCATCTGCCATTTAATGAAGAAGCAATGCAAAAGTTGAAAGCAGGAAGAAGTGGGAGCGCCATGAAGAGAGAGACTTAATGCAGCTGGGTCAGCTAGGGGGACTTGTCAGCCTGCAGGGTAACCACATTGCAAGTAATAAGGGTTTGAGCAAGTTGAAGGAAGATGGAGAAATAGAGAAATGTTAGATTCCCAGGTGAAGGGGTTTTACAAAGAAAGGTATTGATTTTGATGAAATTATACTGTTGTTACATGAATTCCAAACAGAATCATCTTAGTCTTGTATACACAGAGATTTACATCTTGAACAGCTTAGGATGGGGTATAACATTTTCCCATGGAGATTTGAAAAAAAAATACTGAAGTGTCACCGTATGATATGAGGTAAAGGGAAAAGAAAATTGCGTGCAGACAGCAGTTATTATGGTTTATGTTGTTCAGCAAAATTTGGACATGTTCTATAAAAACTGAATAGTTGCATTAGATGTCACTGAATACTGTGTTTATAGGGATTTGAAAAAGGAAATGATGGCAAACATATATTATAGTTGTTGTTGTATGTAGATGACATGCTTAGCTGTAGAAATGCACATGCAAAGAAGAATGTGCCTGTGTAGCCTTGGAAAATTCATTTGCAATGAAGGACTTGGGAGCTGCAAATCAATTTCACTAGATAGAAACAAGAATTGAACACTGCTGATATGTTGAAAAGATGCATTGAAAATGCAAACTGCTTAGCTATGTTGATTAAAACTTAAAGTGAGATGTCTGCCAAGAAGACATGGATTATATGTTTAAAGTTCTTTACAAGTGCATGTTGTTGAGTTTAATGTATGAAATGGTTCGCACAAGGATATTGTACATGCAAAGGAGTTGCAAGCGTACATGACACCAGAAAGAACATTGATGGCAAGAAAATTTGATATTTGGAGAGGTACTCACAAATTGAGTGATTATGTTTAGTGGTTCAAATTTACAGGATATGTTGATGCAGGTAGCAGAGAGCACTAATAAAGATACATGTATTTGCCACTAAAATCAGTGTTGTTGCATCTGTCATGAGTTGGTATTTTACGTTACAGAGGTTTGTTACAGTTTATGGATGAATTAGTAAGAAGGCTATTCACATTAAAGTGCTATTTCATGTAAGAACTCAGCATTTCATTCCAGACTCAAACACACATCTATACCATTTCATACGGGCAGCATTGAAGATGCAGTTGGAAGCCGGAAAGATACACTAAATATAACTCGGGCAGCATAGCGCTAACAGTAGAGAAATCAGAACATGCCGCCATTGGTTCAAGGATGACGATGAAGTTGATGAGAAATCACCAGGTCTCGTTATGGTCATTTTCCAACAAATGCAGCTGATGAAGGTCGCTTCCAAAGGGTTGAGGTGGAGCTCGATTATCTTGTTTGTTTTGTATCATTAAGTATTCTTTGTATGAAAAGGCGTAACGCCACCTGGGGAATAATTGGGTACAGAACGCCAAGCAAATGATGGGGTTCGTTAAAAGAGTAGAGCGAATATCTGCCGTTATTAGGCAAATGATCTAATCTGCAGAATCCAAATAGATTAGGTTTTTTACAGAAGGCACCCTTGTATATATGAGGGCATTTTATTGCAATGTGTATTATGTGTGTGAGTTCTGAGAAACAGGGAGATCAGAGAGAGAACAGAGCTAGCAATGATTTCCGCCAGAATGGTCTCATTTTGCCGATAATAGAAGGAAGGACTAAATCAAGGGGAATCCTATATTTTGTCTCTCTGGTTTTATGTGTTTGTGTTTGTATTATTCAGCATTTTATTGTTGCATTGTCTCCATAATATATAATTTTCTACAAGTCTACTTGTTCCTCATCTACTAGTAACTACATTACATTTATTTCATGACAGAGCCTTTACCACCAGTATCATATTCTGATGTCACACAATTTGTTGGGTTCATGATATATATTAGCTCTAGATTCACTCTAATGTTATAAACCACAGATATGTGTTCTTTCTAAGCATAAATTCCTTTAAGTATCATCATATTGACTCGCTCTAAAATCATGGAAAATGTCCAGCAGATTTATTAATTTACTAAACTGCGGTTCTCATTGAAAATAATTCATACCATAACATTACTACTTCCATTTTAACCACATAAAATTTTTCATAATTCATCTTAATATCACATGGCTCAGATTAAAAAATGTCTCAAAATCCCTAGTTTATGAAATGAAAAATCTCAACAATTCTTATATAATTAATAATTTGAATAGTCGTCTTAGATCTTAATCTCATTAATAATTATTTATAATAAAATACCACTTATTTACCTGTAAACCCTTATTAACTCCAAAGAAAAAGTTCACATTTTATTTAATGGAATTTGAAAATTAAAGACATGCATTTCATTTCAAAATGTCAAAATTAAATATCAAAATTTTCTGCTGGATATTTTGAATTTCCTCATTTTCGTTGCATATTTGTCTAAAAGGAGCGAGGGAGGATGTAGTTATAATGTCGCCAATTTGAGGAAGGATGAAACCATTATTGCAGTGAGTGATGTACATATTATCACAGTTTTATGCGGCAAGAAATTGATCCACATGAATACTGATACATTTGGTTGAAATCGGGTGATGATTTCTTCGATAGGTTATAAATTAAAAACTTCAGCTTGTGCTTATGATTCTGCCTTGTAGTTTCTAGTAGTGGTACAATAAGAAAAGAGCACCGGAGGTTACAAGTCCAAGAGTCACTGCATTGCATCACCCACAGTTGAAATGAATCTTAGCCCATCATTATGTGAATTCAACTTTATTTGTAGCTAGTTTCTGTATTTTGTCACATTTTCAACATATCGGCATATGATAATTTATAGACTTTATTTTCCATTGAAATCTATTGATATGTCTAGTCAGGAAATAGAGTATATTAAATTTTGAATAACTATTTATTTGCTCTAAGTTTTTACCACGGTTGTCAGTTAACATATTTCATTCGCATGAATTATCAGATTAGCTAAGATGTACAGTTAGATTTGGTATACTGGTCTTCACCTTTCCACCATTAAATTCAATTCATTGAATATATTCATTTCATTGGGTTTTGTGATCTATCTCCAACAAATGAATGGACTATTTTACCTGATCACCGCACTGGCCTAATAATATATTTCATTACGGTAATAACTTGGGTATAGTGAATTTCAACTAAAGACATAAAATTGGGTTTGAATGCTTCTATCGGGGTTTGGCTCAGCTTGTAGGTTGAGGTAGTAAAATACAGCTAAAGTTACAAGAAGAGCAAGTTCTAGTTATTTGAGGTAGGAAATGCACATGAAAGGAAATTAATATACTACTCAGCTTAGTGCCAGACTGTTTTTACTTCAAGATATTTCCATTCAGCTTTTATATTCTTCACTAAATGTCATTATTATTTAACTTGCATGTATTTTCGATTGAAAGAAATTGTTTCATGGCTGTTGCCAATGATGCATGGTAGATGAGTCAGACTCCTCCAGCCTCATGTTCACTTCCTTGTATTGTAAATATTATGGGCTTTAGGAGAGGTTTCATGCTCGCAAAATTTTTCTCCAACATTCTTATTGCAGTGCTTGCAGTAGGGCCGTCTCAAGAAGGCAGAGTGATTACAAACATAGAGCGTTTCTCTTTAGTCAAATACTATCTAGTAATTTTGAATTTAGAAAATAAAATTATCCATTTGTGAAAGAGGTTGAGTAAATCACACTTCGTGGGTTTCAGGATAGACTCCTTTTCCTCCGTATTGCTTGCTCAGTTAAGTTGACAACCACAAAGGGATGTTCGGCATGCAACCATTACACCTATTGTGATTTCTGCTGTTTATTTCAAAATTGCCGAATGTTTTTCTCGGCGGTTAATATGAATATATTCGCGATACAAAATCACTTGCCTAATAGAAAATGCGATAAGAAATACGCTTCATCATTTGTGGATTATATGTATATATATATAAAAAATTAACATTACAATGGCTCATTTTATGTTCAAAATTCGAGATATAATTTTAGTCGAAGTTGCAATGGTCAACAAAGGCTCGATGGTTTTTTTTGATTGTGGCTTATACAAACTTGGATCCTAATTTCGCGGATGCTCAATGCGGTTCCGCCACTCTACTATTTAATTCACGTGAGATCATTATTAAAAAGAAACATAATTTCAAGACTCGTATTATTTGATGATTATTGCAAGCGCTAGATGTTTTGATCTCATCTGGTCATATTTACGTCAAATTTTGTGTTTGCGTTGATGATAATAAATTGTATATGATACTCATTAATAAATAAATACGCTTAGATAATAGATGGAAAAACACAAATTGATCTTGTGTGACGACACGCTATATCACTTGCATGCACTAAGACTAACTATAATCTGACTAATACACTATGTTTTCATTGAATATATATATTTCTCGCCGCCGGGTATGATGATTCATTATATTTGCCTGGAAAGTCATTTAATGCTCATTTATTTGGTTGGCAATTATTATAGTGACTAATATAATATGCAAAAGTCGCACTAAATTTCCATGGGGGCTGGAGACGCTTTGGCATCTATAATTTTTCTCGCGGAAGTTTATATATGTTGCTGTTTTATTTTTTTATTTTTTTAAAAAAATATTCTTATCTTGTAAAACAAGATTTGGCAAAGGCGAACGCGCTGAAAGAGTGACGCATTTTTTTTAAATATTTTTACATTGCCGAAGAGCGACGCTTAAGCGTCGCACACACCGATATTTAAACGTCGCAAGAGAAACGCTTTATTTTTTAAATATTTGTACCTTTCATGGGAGACCGAGGCTAGATGTCTTTTGCTATATAACGCCGACATTAGCGAATTTTCGTTTGGAAAATTGATAATCGCCGGTAAGATCGATGTTTTAAACATCACAAGAGACAACGCCGGGAACGTGATGCATAAGTGATTGGAAGAACGAATTTTTGAAAACGCTGGGAGAGAGCATGTGATTGAAAATGTCGGAAGAGTGACGTTTGAAAAAGTTGAGATTGCAACGCCGAGGGGAAAAACGCCGAAGAGTTAAATAGCTTGTTTGGAATGTTGGTGCGTCGCTTTTCCGAATTTTGAGTTGAAGTGTTCGAATTGCGACAGAGCACCATTATTTTTCGGTTTGCGATGTTTGCGTGTCGCACAGGATGTTTTTGCCTGGGCCAAATATAGGTACTTTTACAGCACCTTCCAAGAATTTTGGGACAAAAAAATCTTCATTGCATATCAGTCCAAAGTTTAAAGACTTTCATTTTCGCTTCGGCAAGAATGTCACATTTATTTTTCAGTAGTTTTCGCGGAAAATTTCAAGGATATGCAATCAAGATCTGAGAAATCGACACTCTCTATCACTATGCTTGATATTGTTTATTCTTTATTCCATCAATATTTAGTTTTGTCCCAAGGGTTATTCTATAAGTTCTTTACTTCTAAAAATTTGCTCATGTGAGGTGTGCTCATTGAAGAATCAGCCTAAGAATCGCAGCACTTTCCATTTTTTAAAAACTCGAGTTGAAAAGGTTGATGTCTAATGGAAACATCTCAAAGAGTCCCATTAAAAAACGTAGCTTGAAAAAATGCGTTTTCGATGGAGAGTTATGCCTTTTTGAAAATTTGTAGATGCCGACAATATTTTCGTGAACGCCGTTGAAATTTGATGATGAAGTTCTAATTTAAAAATCCTGTAAAACCTTTTATAAAAGAGTTTTCGAGAAAAAAATATATTTTTTTTTCAAAAAATTGTCATACCTCCTTACGAGCTAGATTTTTAAGTTAGCCTACAAATCTCATTCCTTTGCTATTTTTGATTTTCTGAGACGCATGTGATTTGGGAGAGTTGGCCGCCATAGCAAAAAGGATACCTGCTCGGTTTTGATTTTCGCACGTTATATAACAAAAAGAGAAAATAGCATACAGAATCCGAGTAGGAAAAAATAAACTAAAATTAAATATAGGAACACCAAAAGTGTTAGAAAATGATTAATAAATATACCAAGTAAACAAATATTTATACTTAGGATCTAATGACATAATTAGCAAATAATATTTCGCGATAAACGCTAGTTCTCATTATAGATTAGATGTTTTTAGATTGTTATTTTCAGTTTACTGTAAATTTCAGAAATAGTAGATCTAGTACAAATCGCTTAGGATTTGGATCAAAATTTTCAAATACTGCATACATGTAAATTTACAGTAAATGTCAATTGTAGCAAAATCAATTAAAATAGATAAAAAATAGTACACAAGAGACAACAATGCGATAAAAAACAAAGAAATATCTTCAGACAGTCTAAATACGTGACATTTCAAAGAAATTCTATTAATAAAAAGTTACAATACTTTTCTCATAAATAATTACTAGAAAATGAATTCATTGCTCTTAAAGACATCAGACAATGCAAAAAGGTCATATATGTCAAAAAGCATGTACGTGAAAGGAGACCTTCAGACAATTACAACATACTTTGTTTAACTCTAATTGCATCAGTATATTTAACTATATTTCGAATATTCTAATACTATTTTTAAGTTAAATCTAGAAATGAAAAATTAATCAAAATTTCAATATTTCATTGGTTGAAATGATAATTTGAAGAGCTATAAATTTTTCCTTTAAATTTTCAAGCAATTGTAGTAAAGATATAGATTAAGAAATTTAAATTTTCGGCGGGGTGACTTCATCCAGTTAGTTCATTCTGATAGCTCATTTTCACGCCAGGTAAAGCTCGGTATCTAGTCTGTGTTGAAGCATTAGTCGCCATCACTGTATATGGATATTATAGTCATCGTTGTCCTATTTTTCGGCATGCCATGGGAGTGCCAGGATTCGATTTCATAGCGGCCACTCTCTTCGGAATCAGCAGATATGGTTTATTTGCATGGTAATTTCAGCTTCTTATCTTCTCTTTGATTCAGCTGCAGGTTCCTGGCGGGATGAAGTGCATTGCCCACTACCTCTCTACGAATCTCCGCCCGCATGTTGAAGTATTGCTAATCTCTGCCCCAAGTTGTTCTTTGAGCCCCGAGGATATACCAAATGTTTTTGGATCAAATCCTGGGCTCGGGGCTCCATTCCCCTGCCCATAACATCTAAAAATGTTAATGCATCATGGCCCACATAAATTAAACCATTAAATGGTACATACTCAATACTATGGAGTGATGTTGTAGCGCATCTCGGCCTAACGCTGTCTCCCCGCGCAAAGTAGTCTCCGACCCACTTCATCCCCATCTCCCATCGCACAGGTTGTGCTCGCGTATGTCTCATTCAAATCTCGCCAAAATCCTCCTAGGTTCCGTTTGTCTAGGTTATTGACTATGGGTTGAAGAGGTGTAGGTGGATTGCCACTTCGTGATTATTCCACCGAGAATAATATTGCTTAAATAGTGCATACTTTATCATCTATTCACTACGCCCAAGATGCAGATTCTGATCAGTGTGGTGCACCTCGAGAAATCCATCAATATGCCTCTTACTCTAGGATGGAAGAGGTTGCATCTGTTTACAGATGGGTCAACTCCCCTATTCCTCTACACTCCCGGGATATTTCAGAGAACCACCTCCCACTCTCTCACTGAACAACCTCGGTGTCTGATAGTGGTGTGTTGCATGTAGCATCCTTCCTCCAATTGAGATTTGGATAAAAAGCCCGACACAAATGACTATCCTTGTCATTCCATCCATCCAACACCTTGCATGAAAAATGGTCCTTCGAGTACTCCACCAATATTACGCCTGTAAATCTACTCTTTTTCCAAGGATTAGTCAGAGAGGGATGTTGACCTCCGAGGAAAATATTGGTCATCACTCTTCTTTGAAAAACTCAATGTTACACTGAATCTTGATCTTTACAGAAACTTCCTGGCTAAATGTTTCGATCTAGAAAATTGTCGTTGTTGCATCATTTTAACCTTGAACCATTCTCCAAATGTGTGAATTTGCCAAAGGTGACCACTTCGATGGCCAACATACATTTTTCATATTGTAGTAATGTTTCATGAGTAAGATTATGGCTCAAAAAAATGAGGTGATTATCCGCATTAGTACTACCAACTCCTACCTTCGATGCACAAGACTCCAAGATAGTCGGCTTGGTAGGCCAAGGAGGCAGATATCACATCACTGATTGAGGTTATCGTAAACTATGATGTCTCCTCATCAAATTTAAGGGGCGGTGAGCACCGAGAGAGTCTCCTTCATTTTAACTCTCTGTTTAATAGTGAAAATTCTGTAAATCTCTTCATACGGCGGGAATTATTAAATTCGACTCAGATGGCCTCGATCTTCTCCTCAGAACTACATCCCATCTCAATCTATAATGTGGCCAAAGTATTTATCTTATCCTTAACTCACATTGAATCCCTGGGCTTCACATTGGTATTCCACATGATGTGAATGTCTCCTCCATGTCCGGATATATATCATAATTGTCATCGAAAAAATAACATGAAATTCTCATTGCTAGCTGAAATACAAAGAGCTCATACAGGATTGGAAGGTGTATTAGATGTTGTTCGAAGGGCATAAATCTCGCTTTCAAATTGCCTATATATCAAACATTGCCTTGGGATTATCCTTCCTCGAAGTTTGATGGTGTTCATCAAAATCTATTTTGGAGAAGAATTTCAAATTCCATTAAATTGTTCTTATCTGCGGGATGGTTTTCATTTTTCTTTATCTCCGATACATCTTCTTAGTGTACCATCATTCAGCTCACCATGACTGCACCGATGAAGCAAAAGGGGAATGGACCCGCCGGGCTGCACGCTTCATGTATGTCCTCACTCATCCATTTTAAATGTTTATAAGTAGAGAGTTGAGATCAAAACCTAAATATCGTGCCCACCAATGGTGATCAAATCCTTGTAATCGGTACCAGTGAATGCCCCGAAAATCCGTGGATTAATGATTGAGTATGTATCTATTATCTAGGTTCATCCGCTTGAAGTAGGCCCGAAACAACTACCCATTTATGTCCTCCGCTCCATCCTATGTAAAATGTTCAGAGGTGGGTATGAATGTATGTTTCCCCAAGCATCACTAGCTTTTCTGCGTATTGGAACTCTAACACTATGTTGGTGTTTGCTTAACCACTAAGAAATGATATGTCACGGGAAGTAAGTCCCATGGTCACTATCAGATGGAAGAGTGCATGGATCGAGGGTCTTAGCTCCCGCATTTCAGAGAATCCATTGGTCTCCTTTATCTTGATGTCCCATTCTCTACACATATGGGTATTAGAAGTGATGCAGTTCCATTACTAAAGCACTAAGACATTAAAGTCCCGAGTTATCACCCTAATCCTTAGTAAAGTATTTGATATCCCTCGCAAATATGAAGGATGCTGCCGCGCTGAGGGAGTCTTTCTTCTCCTCGAGATACAGTTGTCTCATCTCTCATTCAAAGAGGCTTCTTCAGCACAGAATTCTCAACGTATTTACATGGTTTCATTGGTTTCGGCATGTACTAGTCATTATTCTCTTATCTATCACAGCTTGGGTGTAATAAGACTATTCTCTACTAGAAATGCTGCAATGCACTCTAGTGATCTGGAAAATTTCATCTGCCTGTGATAAGGATGATTTGACTACTAGCTCATGCATGGATTTACCATATATAACATATATTCTCAGATTCAATGAAATTGAACATCACTTCACCCAAGGACTCGTGAACAAGGCTAGAAGCTGCTTTGTCAGCTTCAGCTCCATTTTCAGACTTCACAAACCCCACACTGCAAGTCATCATAGCAATAATTTACATGACGGCAATTTTCACCTATTTGTTCAAATCATTCAGTGGGCTGTATTATCTAAATATCATTTGATTAGTTGGATGTATGTATCCAACTTTCCACCTGCTTTAGTCATTTGAGTCAAATACGGAAGGAGTACAAATTATGTTGTAGGTCAGTGTGTTTCAAGGTTTATAATTCCTTTGGTTTAGAATGTTAACATGAAAAATTACTGGAAGATGATGGCCCTTCCAGTGGTTCTAGGATCAGACATTAAATACATAGTATTTCTAGCTCGGCAGCTTCTATTCACAGAATTTGGGGAATGGTGAGCATGCTGTGATGAAATACATTTTTTGGGATTCCAGTAATATTTTCTATATGTCTGATTCTGGGAACTGCATATGGGCCCACGTTGATCATTACCATCTAAAGAATTCTCCACTGGAATAGGAATAAATTCTCGGGTTTAGTGAACATGGAGAACCTTCAGATTTGTGATCAGAATCATTTTACTACGTGATTGATTCCACAACCAATAATCTTGAACATGGGGACTCTATCAAATACCTAAACCCATCCAAGCTTTAAAACATGTTCTATTCGACAGGTCTCAGGTCACCCAATGTCTCAAATTCCATTAATCGACACGTTGATCCATAGTTGGAATTTGCATCTGCCGAGAATCAAATGACTCAGAAAATAAACTGAAAAACATAAACATAGCATTTCACCAACGTGATCCATTAAATTTCCATTCACAAATGGAACAATACATCAACTCGATCATTCATAAATTTCACATTGAAAATGCATATTCTATTCTTATACCCATTCTAACTCAGAGCACATCATATATATATTATATTGGGATTACACAATTGGCCACCCCTCTTAAAACATGTCTATATTTATATAAAAAATATATCATCGGCAATGCATGATCTATTCTTAAATAAATCATTACCATCCTTAGACCTACTAACTAATTTAAAATCACTGACTAAGTAGATTCCATTTAGTAGATCTTGAAACAAATCATATCATGTACATCGGACAGTTTGAGGGAACAGTTCCATCATTTTTAGAAAATTTCATGGAATTAGCACTTCTTTTAGATTGTTAATTTTATTCCTCTCCATGTTTTCAGCTTATCCCCAATTTGGAAAAGGGTATCATGGAGTGACTCCCCCTAGCTATACTCTTCTTGGTCTTTTGTAATAGCACTGGTGGAGTATTTTTTTAGAGTCTCACCCTACGATTCACTACGCTCTAAGCTCGCATTTATGGCATCTCTCCTGGTTCTCTCTATGGAACAAGATGGTTCCCGTTTCAGATGCCGCAGTCATTCTGTCTTCCTCGCGCACTACATAAAAATAGCAGCATCATGTGCTTACACCAATATATTTCTAAAATTTCATTGCAGTCTTATTCTTCGAGCGGAAGGAGTACACTATTTCGATTCAAAGATACAATATTTTGCAGTTTAATTGACCTGTTATGTAAGAGTTTGATGCAACAGCCCATTACACAACAAGAATGAAACCTGCTCTTGAAAGCAGTCGAAATCGATCCTGCTATAACATGTCCAAACCGAACCTCTCAGATAGGATGAGCAAAGGGGGTCAATGGTACCAGATAAGCCAACGACATTGAATTGACCACAACTGATTTGAATCAATCTTAGGCTTTTAAACCTATTATTTGCCTCCGACCCACATCAATCGTTGATCCATACTGAATTTGCTCTACTATCAGTAATTGTACAACTCAGAAATAACCGAAAACATAAACATAGCTTTATCTTCCACTATTAAATAATATCAGACGAACACATCAAATCCTGAACATATAATATTTCACAATTCATGAAATTATGCCCACAATCACATATATATTGCCACAATCATCACTCATTATTACAACTTATTTATTGTAAATACAATAATATCAATAATGACTATCTTATCCTAAATCACAATAACTCTAGAATATAGTAATTCAATTACAAGAATACTGTAATACGATGATTACATATCTTCACATGGTAGATTTTGAAACAAACTTGAATCTTCTAGACATCACTCACCTTGAGGGAAGCCTTAGCCAATTTTCATGGATTTTTCTCAAGAGTTTGAATTCTCAATTTTAACTAAGGTTGTCGATACTCCTATTATCAAAGTGGATTGTAGGGTATGGTTATAAGGGTAGTGGGGTGGCCTGCCGTGGGGTGTCCCTCTTCGAATATGAAATTCATCCTTGAATTCCTCCTTTGGCTATTGCCGGCTTTAATCCCATCTCAATCTCAAATGCTATTGCACAGGAAGGTGAGAAAACTATTATTCCCATTCCTCTAATCATGTATTATCTCTGTCTTCCAAAACGCTACCAACTTGATTCGGGAGTGATTTCGATCCTTCTTCTTCTTACTCCCGTATCTGTCTCCGGCTATTCTCTTCCGGGAATAAGTATTTATTCACATATGAGTCAGAATATAAAATTGGGATTAACAATAAATACAAAGAAAATAAACTGTACCAGCACAACATTTAAATACAGTCGAGACATTTTATCTAAGTATATCGAAAGAGTATAATGAGGTGTTGTATTATTTCAGATTCTGAGATAATTTAACTCAAACTAAAGCAACACTGCTGAAGAGTTTCATGGTTAACATTGTTGCTTCTGGCCTAGAGGGGTTGTTGTTGGCTACCTTGCTGTTGGTTGTTACTTCCTCACAATAAACCCAATTAAAACCCGCGAAGGGTTTGTTGTAGATTGACCGTGGAAAACTAGTTCTCTTAAATTTACACTACTGAAATTGAGTTACTAGATGAGTATTATTTACCCTTGAAGGCTATTAGGCCCAGGTAGAAATTTTTTCCTCTTCTCTTCTTACTTTCCGCACCAACACTCTAATTCAGCATCATGTTAAACACGCATTTTGTTTACTTTATAAAATTTACATTACATGGGAATGACTATACTTAAATGCCGCAAGATGTTGATGGTTAATCATCCAAAATGCAGAACCTCCAGAGCACTGGTCTCCGAGGTAAGGCCGAGACTTCGCTTAAAGATATCGCAGCGAAAAAAAACACTATAATTTCCTCGGCCAAGTGTGCTTAGTCAAACTGGAAAATAAGAAATAATATAAACGAATGAAAAGTGAGGAATTTTCCCTTTTTTCCATTATCCTGCATTCTTCGTTTGCCTAATTTCGAGTTAACGTCGCCGCTTTTTCATGTTTCGCCGTTATTTAAGATTAATCTGAATTTACCACTAGAGTAGCAATTTTCCTCTAGTGACTTTAGGAAAGTTTTGTTTTTCCAAATTTTATTTGTAGGTCTCTATCTACTTATTCGCCTAACATTAGAAATGCAAAATTAATCAAAATTATTGCTATGAAATTGTAACCCAAAAATAGAAGAAACGCTTGAGGATCAATGCCTTATAAATTGTTGCCATGTAAGTTCTATATGCATTACATAAATGGCCAATTATTGGATGATTTCTCCAAATTACTAAAATCTCCTCTTTCTATATAGTCTCATGCTCATATAATCCTATATCCGAATAATAATAATAAGGGCACACACACATGCGGGTTACAGGCAAGGTCATACACAATGCAAATAGCACTAACAAAATAAGGACTACACAATATAGGGATTATGCACATGCTCCTCTCCTTCAAAGTGTTGTCTCAATGCTGGTAATTGCAGAGGTAAATTATTCCATGTAAAGAATATTTAGTGGGTAAGTCTTCCAGAGATATTTCTGGAATGATTCGCAGTCGGCCGAGCTCAAGGACTACTTGGCTGTTCTAATATGATTTTCATTTCCTCACTGAAAATTAAATGGAAAGTTTTCACTGAGTAACCTTCTTAATCATAAACATGGAAAATCGGGATGCACCAAGGGCTATTTAAAGCCTTTGTTTGCAGTTTTTTTATAGTACTACATTTTGTCACCTGTAGTGTGACTATGTTTCTGGGTGATAATTTATTATCCTTCTATGTTGCTTGAGGGACATTTTTGGTATTGGTTTTTACTGCAAAATGCCTTGCCTCCCTACATCGTTTCTTCAGGATGTTTCAGATTTGCCTTTGTTTCAAATTTAGGCTATCTCCTTTGTTATTTGAGAACTTGTCGCATGTTCGATGTGATTTTCCACTTCGAATTCCTCAACATTTTCCTCTAAATAGTCATGTGATGACATAGCGCCATAGTCAGTCTTTTTTCAGCATGGAAGGAAAGGGCTATAAATTAATTCAGCTCCACCACTTGATCTTACTGTGTTTTTTTATCAGATACAAAACAACGAAGATATCCTTCCAAACATCTCACTATTCAGCTTGTCCATCTAACTGAGGATGATAAGACGAGCCATGAATCCGTTGGAGTACCTGCAATTTCATCCAAAAATATCCAATGCAAAAATGGGATCTCCGTCATCTACAATAATTTTTGGGTTTTCCATTCCAGCTTTTGAATTGTGTAGTAGCAATTGTTTTTAAATGGATGAGAATATAATAAAGCATGCATACTTGCAGCCAACTAATAAAGATGATGAGTCCTTTCCCTTGGACCTAGGTAAACCCGTGATAAATCCATCTCCTCCCAATGTTGAATTCAATGGATAAAGGATGGATCTAACGCCTAATATGTTTCAAATTTTATTCTTCTAGAAAACCAAAATTTAGTCATGTACTGAATATCAGATTTAGTCATCCAAAAAAATATTTTTTCACCCCGTGGTAAGTTTTGTGTCTCGCCAGTTATGTGTAATTTCAAGTATAAATATTTGTTTTAGTTAAATTTATCTTTTGTAATATAAGGAATCATTTTCCAATCTAAATGTATCATATGTATTTCAGATCTGCCGCAAATTTTTGAATGAGTGTCCACATTCTTCACTATTTCCTTGCTGCTGAATTAACTGCTGATAGAAATGGCACATTTACCTTTCACATCCTTTTGCTTTTATTTGCAATAAGATTTACTTCCTTTGTAGATGATTTCCGAAAGTCATAACAACATTATTTTAATCTATTTGATGTCTTATGAATATAGTCGTGCGTTGAAGACTATCATGATAGTTTGTACTTGAGTGTCTTCCCATTAGGTATGTCAATACTTTACTAAATGTATTAGTTACCATTCTCCATAAATAGATTTCAGAAATAATTCTTTGATTGACAACTTCAAAAGAAATGTTTTCCTCTACAAAACAGAATATCCACCTATTTCTCGAGGGCATTACATTCCATTACGCCAAATTTTTTTGTGAAGTTCCGGTGTAGTTAAGCATCAGTGTTGTAGTACATTCTTTTAAGATGTTCATAGGCCTAGTTGCTTCAGATTCATGAAAATGCATATTTATTCCACAATGTTATTAGAGGTGTTGTTTCACATATTTCTGAATTCAAATTAAAGTATAATTCTCAGCAACTGAAGAAACTCTAAATTATTTGTGTATTGTATATTCTTATTTTCTTTACTGGTTTTAATTTTTATGTCTACATTAACACTATGAGCATCATTGCATCTGCATATTCCACCTCTGTACCCAAAGAAACATTTGAGGTTTTTTATACTGTTTTCTCATCCACAGTTTGAACACTGCCAACAATGTTGAACATGATCCTTTCCAAGACCTAATGTAGATTAGTATATCATCGGTAAGAGCACACAAATTTTCGCAGAAGGGTTTGAAAATGGGAATAGAAGGCATTGCAGTAGGAATTACCAAAAATATAATGACTTTCATGAGTTCACGTTGTTCTCGCACACTCAACGCAAGATTCAACTTGGCAAAATATTCATCTATTTAATTCACTAATAGTTCGCCAGGAAAATTGCCTTATTTACATTGAGCTCCCTATAATCCAGACATTTACCATATCCATCCTTTCTTAAAATTCATTATTACTGGAGCAGAAAGAACTTGACTAGGCTAAATTATACCAAATTCTAGCTCTCGCATCATATCGCCCAATTTATTCTTTGGGATATAAGAATATCAAGGGCGCTCTGATGTTTGGAGGAGTTACTTGAATCGTCGAATAGCATGATCATGATCATTAATAGTGGAGTCTTGGAGCTAGTCACCTTGGAATTATTGTCCAAGAGTCCGAGACATATCTTTTGATGTTAGAACTTATAGTGCAATTGTACAATTATATTCATTGTTATTTTCAGTTTTATCACATATTTTTACATCTTCAATTTTCGCTTCCTCGGGTGATTGCCCCGAATAACTCTTTCCAAAAAAATTCAAGAAAATTTCTGAAAATTGGCCTATCCAAAGATAAAATTTTCTGCACTCATAGTACAAATATATAGACAAAGAATTGGAATATTCAATACATATTCCCCATGGTTAGCTTTATTATGGTGATTTTCCAAAGAAATTTAGAATTCCATTTGCATTATTTCCTCGTTTTAAAGAACGGGAAATTTGGCTACCTATAATGAATATTGTAAATTATGGGTGTTAATTTAATCAATTATTACATTTTTATTAATTATATAAACTTTCTACCTTGAGAGTTGAGGAGTGGTATTCCTTCCAATGCATTACGAGAGGTCGATTCATTTCTTTTCTCGTTGTCTCCGTCCTCTTATTTGTAGTTTTCGTTCATTTTCCTTCATACTTATGCAAAATAATTTTCAGCATTAATTTATACCCTGTAGTGTATTTTCTGTCATTGTAATCGTGAGTTCTTTCCTTTTTCTTCAATTACCTTGTAGGTTGTGGAATTCTGTGAGTAGAAATATCTATCTTTATAGATGTGAGAGGCATTCTCAATTTTCCTTGCCAACTCAATGCCTTCAATAACAGCTCCCAGTATTCTTGGCAGTTCACGTGATCCACATTGAACGTAGACGAGCACTGTTAAAGAAGGTGTTTCCTCTGTATCGCCATACCGTGCTAATACTGCAGAAATTGATCTAAGGAATTTTACGAAGGTTTTCATCGAGCACATATTGCATGTATTTCAGTTGCAATGTATGTCTTTTTGTATGTTTTCATATTATTGAGATCAAAATATTGCCCATTCAGTATCCATATAGATCTTCAAAATTTCTTCATACGTGATCTTGGATATGGTAATTAATTCACATTAAAGTTATGAAAAACATAATAAGCATTTATTTTTTTCATCAATCATTTCTAGAATAACTTGTCCTCTAGTTCTTCTTATGTCACTTTTAGATCATTCACTGTTTTCCATAGCCATCGATCTTAGCTTCCATGTCATTAGTTAGTTTCCAATACCTCTTCAAAACTTCCATTTGATTTTGTTTTACAGAGCAAATTTGGTATTACTTGAATTTGATATATTACGTTGCACTTCTTCATATTCATGAGTCATAGTAGAAAATTTCAGGGCGCTTATCGGTGCTGAATTGCTTTAGGGGAATTTTAGAAGCCCACACGAGACTTATTTCAATTATTCCTTTGGACCCACTAGTCTGTTTTTCAAACAAGATTTATAGTAATCTGAAATGCACACCTTTCTCTTTGAGGAATTGAAATCGAATTATCTATGTGACTGATCTAATACTCCGAAAATTGTTCCTATAGGTCTCCTCTGTACATTTCTACTGCCTGCTGTTCCGACTCCGATTTGGATGCACATGGTGTACATGCCTACCTTCACACAATGACCTAATATGATTGTGTTCAAAGAGAGAAAATCCATATGGCATGCCATTATCACTGCCGCCTTCCTTTTACTCTAAAATTTGTAAAAGGAGTTTTTCATAATCGTAATTTCACAATTTCTCTGTTAAAATTTGTCTGATACGGGAAGCTATGGTGAATTTCAAGGTCACATCTTCTGCATTTGTGTTCAGAATTTCCAAACCAGCACCTACAGACAAGGTCTTCAGGGCCAATATTGAGAATCAGTAATCTCAACTAGCCAGAATGAAGCTCAGTTTCAGTGTACATTTTATTTCAACCTTCGCATAAAACTTGTTTAAAAATACCACGATGACTGTTAGAGGATGTCGCAAGTCCCTAGAGGCCCAAAGTTTGTAATATGAAATGCTATGAGTCTCAGCCTCCAAAATAGAGACTGAGAGATCAAAACCCTCTGCCATTGGTTGCTCACAATTTCGAATGATTCAAATGAAAACTACTTATATATAGAGTTCATGTGTCACAATTTTATAGCACATATGGGCACACAATAACAATATAAAATTACAGGTAACAAGATTTCACAAGGGGTTAGCACTACACAATAAGGACTACACTAGTAATGTGGTATGGACCTAACAATTATATCTACTAGTTGAACTCTAATTTGGAATATTACTAAAAAGAGAAATCTAACCTCATGAATGAATTTTATCAAGATACCACTAATAGCTTTGCACCACACTCATACTGAATTTTGACATCTTCCATTATAGATTCATCATGACCTTGTGAACCACAAATCCCGAGAGAATGACATCGCATTTTTTGATTCACTTTGTTGTTTCTTCTTCTTCCAAGTTTTACAAAATGTGATAGACAGTTTTTCTTTCATGGAATATTTTCATCATGCGTCTTTCATCATGAGTATATTCCCATAATATGGAATTTGTAACATTCAATGTCGAGAATCTACATATAATTTTGCCGAAAATCCATTTTAAATTTGTGTTGTGTGATCCCTGAAACTTGTTTTAGTAGCTTTGGATGAATATGTCAACTATAGATTATGTATCCTTTACCATGATTCTAAATTAGAAGATGAGAAATAATAACTCTGTTTTATATTAGGGTACCTAGATATATTTATCTTTGTCTTGATGATATTCTCTAGATATTAGTTTCTTTGGAGAAGTACACTCCGGCTTGTTGAGTCTTGTTTGGGTGTAGCATTACTGCTAATCTTCTTCGATCTTGATTTTTTCTTGAAGGATCTGTTTTGCCATTCTTTCAATCATTTTGTGGGGGCTTAGCTTGTGCCTTCATTTTATAGGGCTTCATTCATTTTCCTAATCTTTCAATTGAGTAATGATATTTTTCCTTTTTCATCCAAAAATTTTCTCTGCCATTTCTCGAGTTTGCTGGTTTTAGTTAGGGGACTTTTCTTTTGAGAAATATTTTCCTAAAACTAGATTTTAAAGACAATTCTTCTTTTCTACCCTTACTTGTTTAGATATATTCTCTTTTTCTGTTTGTTAAAATTTCATTTACCCTCTGTCTTCACTTTCACTGGCATCTTTTATTTCATTTTCAGATAAAGGCATAAAATTCTTTAATTTAAATTGTACTGATAGATTCATCTACTACTTGTCATGCCTTTTTCTCAGCCCCCGCACCCTGAAGTCTTAGAAGGAAATTCTCTGAAGTATTTGATTTGCTTCCTTTGTTTGTTAAGAATACATAAGGCACTAATCGTATTCTCCTCCATACACTCATCGATTTTCATCTATTTCATTTCCAACCAAATCAAAATCATCATCTCATCTTACTTACATGATTCTTGAGTAGATATCATGGAGATTTTCCAAATCACTTTCTTTTCGAGAATTGCTCTAAATTTTAGTTTTTAAAGGTTTTTAAGAGATATTTATAGAAATTAATTTCTTGTATTTGCACTTTTGCAGATTCATCGCATAGAGATCTAGAAATACGTAGAGAAATTACGTTGAAAATTTAAAGGAAAAAATATTTTCTTATGATGATAATTACTAAGATATTCTGTTTTATTATTAAATTTCTTATGTTACATTTAATATTTACTTCACCAAGAAATTATCAAGTAAAACATGAATATCAAGGACAATTTCAGATGTGTGTTAAAATCCGTAGGAAAACTCCTATAAAAGGGAAACTAAAATAAAAACTCTTCCTTCAAAGAGGATTCATATGACAATGAGACAACCAATACCATAGACCAACATTAACTTCTCCTCCACTCAGGCTATCTTGTATGATAGAAACCTCTCATTATATTTTGAATAACCTGTCAAGATTTGTCTCATTCAGTTGATCATCTAAAATTTCATCTCCCAACAAAAATAGATTCAACTTCACACATGAAGCACAAGAATTTTGTTCCTAAATTCACATGCGAGAGAAATATAACTCCAGGATTCTTTCCTTCCGGTTTCCTTCAACAATTAATTGACGCAACTAGTTTATTGAGCAAATCGCATTCTGATGAGAGTGTGAAATATATCATTTGAGGCCGACTTGGTGGAGGAGGCCTAAATGAATCATTTACACATTTTTTTCGATAAATACCACAAGAGTACTTACAGTAACATATAGAGCATAATTTGACATAAAATCTATTGAAGGTCTGGTTAATGGAGGTCTTACTAAAAACAATCACAATGAAATCCATGCTTTAATAAAATTTATATAATAATAAAATTTATTTTCTTTGATAAATATATTTTATGACTCACCAGCAATTATGTAGAACGAAAGCAGTTGGCATTTTCAATCACTCCTCTTAACTAGGGGAGCTCATAATGAGCATATATCTATAGAGATTACATGAAATATCTAAAAATGAACTACTTAAGAGTTTAGGGCACAATATACTATGTCCTTGGACGTAGGTCGATCTGGAAAATTAAGATATCAGTTTTCAACTTCTTGTATGTTCAATGGCGCTTACTACTTCACCATGTTCCAAGGAACTGTGCGGGTAATGGCCGGTTTCCCATGACCAATGCCACTACTACCCGGTGACATTGTCATTGCTGACAGAGGCCCTTCCCAAGGGACATACGCCACATCTTCGATTATTCAATGGTATCTTCTTGATAAAGACGTATTCAAGTAGTCATATACTTCCGTGTCTCGAGATATTTTCTCGCATTAAACACCTCAATGCGAAAAAATTTCAAATACACATAGTAGTCACACTTTCAGTCTTTCACCGCCTTGATCTTCACAGTTTCTACAATTTATCATTGAGACTTACTGAATTGCATTCTCTCACCATACAATTTTCCTACTTATGCAATAGAAGATTTCGCCAACATTATTTACCGCACCATTTATTCATCCATGAAATCATAGTTGATCTACACTAAAACACTCATTGCTGACCAACAATATTCTCCATTTCAAAGGACATATATCCTTCTTATCTATTCCTCTTTCACTTATGGATATCAACTGGTTTCTATATCATCAAAGAATATCCATACCTTTCATTCATTATTATCAAAGTTAATTTGATCATCATCATTCATATAATCTCTCATCATGGCTATCACTGTACCAACTTTACTTACAAATATCTTCACATCTTGAAGATTGTGTACAAGAAAATTTGCAAACAAAAGAATATATAGAAACAGAATTTAACAATGTTGCACAGGGAGCATTAGAATTATACATTAAATACATAAACTTAGTTAGTTTACAACTGGGTCAAGAGATTATTGTTCTCATTTCAACTTCTTGTTATGGCTTTGTCATTATCATTAAAATTTAAATTTGTTTCACCAAGATGAATTACATATATATGGTCTCACATTAATTTTAGAGATATGCTAGAATATCTTATGATATAATGAAAATTGTTATCACCCAAACAAATTTCCAAAATATCATTGCGGGCTGACTCGCTTATCATTAAAATGGGTTTGAAAAGTTATTTTGAGGTTTTGGTTATGGTAGCTACTTTATAAGTTTAGCAGCAACATTAACAATGTCTGGACTATTTCATTGTCAAAGAACTATACTCTCTATTTGGGTTATCTCATAGTTTTACTAAAACTAAGAGTTTAAGAATTCATATTTTCTAGTAATGATTAAAGCCAACGCTTATTTGCATTATGAGTGCTAATATTTCAGGTATTGGGAAAAATAATATTCTTTTTCGAATTTCCGCTATAGAGTTCAAGGACGCTTTCCTGTAAGGAGGCAAGAAACAACTGATTATAGACTTTCTCAGCAGAGGGGGAGAAGCTCAAAGAAATAAGTTCAGGTGTTTATTGCATCTCCCTTGTATCTTCAGAAAGATGTCACGAGAGAGTTTACAACAATACATGAATATAACCATGAAAAATATGCAAATTCGGCATTACTGAAATAATAAATGGAATATATTATTATCAAGGTATATTATTATATAAATATGAAGATAGAAATATAATGAGGACAAGCCACTGCTACTGAACACTCATATCAATATATGAGATAATATTATTTAACTATAAAATGCCATATATGAGGCTGCTGTTATGATTGCAGTTATACATGTGAAATGGCTGATATATAAATAAATAACATAAATAGGGAAGGATTTACTGGCTATTTTCTAGCTATTCCAGGCATTGCTGTCAAATGCAGGCCGTGAAGCAATGCGACAGTTTCAAATTGTCTTACTAGAAATACTCTCCGGTACAAATGGTCACGTTCTCCGAGAATAACATTGCTTTCTCTCTAGACGGATGTGAGAGATGGTGAGTGCTCTGCCTAATGCCAAAGATCTGAAATGAGCTCGGTTTCCTTAATTACTCATCCAAGACATCCAAGATCTTCACGTAAGAATAAAGACCTGGAAGAATACAACGCTGCTGTGAATAATAAGAGTTCTAAGGATAGTTGAAAATTCGAATGAGGAAATAAAGCTCAAACTCTCCTTCCCTGAGGATGATGTAGTGTATCTTCATCATCTCTGGGTGAAGAACAAAGAACTCCAACAACAAGGATGCAAGTCTTTAGACTCTAATTAAAAAATAATAATCCACGCATAATGAAATGGGCTGCCATCTCCTCCTATAAAGCAAGCACCTTCACATGGGCCCTAGCCACACCTCTGTTTATAGGCTCAAGAAATTTAGGTCTCCACTAAATTGCTGCCCAAGTAGGTTCAATAACTGACAGCTGACTTGGTCAAAATGACTAGATCAAGCATGATACCCAACTGCTCAATACCATGTGGTGCTCATTCAGCTTTCTCTTATTCTCCTTTCTACAAGGAGTGTTATTTCTCCATAAAAATGTAGTTAAGGTAAAGTCTCCTTTACCCATTTTATTCAACAGTAAAATATGCAAACTATAATGTTCCATTTAGCTTGACACTAAAATTGGGAACATTGAATCCCTCTCCAGAGGCTGCTGTCCTCAAGACAGAGAGAAAAAATTTTTCAGACAATACTTCACACGCCAGATATGCCTACCTGTTCTTCGATACCTACTTCGCAAATCGAATGGTGTTCATCATGGAAAGATAGAAGGTGTAGGTGGAAATCTTCCGCCAGATATGGCTCCTTCAAGGTAGAGTGATGAAATGAGTTCCCAATGATATCAAAATAAAATTCAACCTTCTCTCAGTTCATGCATGTGTTGGGTTGACAGAGTTGGGCTTTTGATTCCCTGTATCTCTCCATTTTATGGTATACATGGAGTGACCACAGTCTTCTGGGTTGATGGGTCTCCAATAATTTTCCTTGTTTCATCAAGAGTTCTTCCTACAAGACTTTCCATGGTACTCACAGGTAACATGTAGGAAGAATGGGGAATGACTAATGACACTAGTCACTCTCTCCAAATACGTCCTCATATGCAAATATTGAAATACAAGGAAGAAATGTGAAATGAGTGCTCAAAGCTCGCCATAGAGCCAATCGAGAGTGGTTCATAGTCTCCCATTTATGGAACCAAATGAGTGTACATTTACCGCATCAAAACAGAACACAGTGTTTTTCCCAGCCACTTTTTCACAAACATATCATAAGGTGAATACATGAAAGTATAAATTGCCAATGGCACAATCATATATGCTCTCATTTCAAACAGAATGATGAAAGACAGCTCCCATCACAATGGGCCATTATGCACAGAACGAGCATACCATGGCTCATCATCCGTCATATGCAGAAGGTAAATTGCATGAAAAGATATACTCATATACTGTTCTGTTAAAATGGCCATTTGAAAGCTCAATTTCAGAGAATGGTTGTGCCACCTTCCTAAACTCATCTAGGCTATGCATCTATCCATATGCTGATATATATCATGATGAATTCTCCCACCTCCTCTAGCAAAGCAAATATGCACCTACAGTATACAGGAGTCTCATGCAAGCTGCATGCAATAATTTCTCTGAGACTATGAGTCCTAGTCAAGAAGATCTGCCATAATGAAATATGACTATATCATCACACAATGCCATTCTATCATGTCATCAAAATTCATGCATGCATCTAGGATCTTGGAGTATCAGCAGGACCAAATTTCAGGCATGGCAGACTCAGAATGATGCCTTCTATGTTACAAGCTGTGTCTATTACTTTGATACTTCATGCCAGGCCACTAAATACTGCTCATGCTCACAGGCCGGTGATCCCGGGAGTTAGCCTCCCATGAGAAGCTGCCATCCAAAGGAATCTCCCACCCTAGCTATAAGATGAGGTCCCCGCCTATCTCATGTGTGAAAGATTCCTCCTTAAAGGAGTATCCTCTTCCCATGGAAGATATGGAGAGCTCATCTAGAATATTTAGATGGCATCCTTCCATTCACAGAGTAGTCTCTTTCGCTGACAAGAGGCCATGGAGTCAGATGAGAGTGGTTGATACGAAAATGAGAGCTAAGGCTGACCACGCTGTTGGACTCCTCCAATACATTCTTCGGAATCCAAGAGGTGAATACAAGATGCCTTCATCAACTCTAGATCAGAATGCCTTCCATATAGTGAGAATCAGCGTATAAGAGACTAATTTTCCCTCCCTAACCTATAGTCTCCTCTCCCCATCTTCTGAATAGATAGCGGCGGATGTTGACTTTTCTCCTCCATACTTCACAAGCCAGCAAATGACCCCACATACAGCTAATCAAATGGCTTTCCATGCGGTGATGGATTTCACATTCTTCATCATCATGTGAGTATGTCTCCTTTAATGGGAGACCATGGATTTTGGTCTTCTTCAAAGAGGGATCCCATGTTGGTCATTGTCATTGAAGAGTGCCCTTCATATAATAGATCTTACCTTAGCAATTCATCACAATCTTCATCCCTCATGTCATGGAATGGAGTTTTTCATGGTTCTTCCAATGTATTAAAGGTTTGATAAGCTCTGACACATAGAGATTGCTGATTTTCATCGGTTCTTCACTCACTTTAGTGAATCCATCATATGATTCTACTATGACAATAGAAACATAACAGACATGAGCCATATCTTGTTGGGGGCATCTTCCAATGGCCCTTTCTTCCTCCATCCTTTTAGCAAGTGGATTAATAGACTTGCCGGACTATGTGCTAATTTCACTGCCAGGGGGAATAGTTGAAGTCTCAAAATCTTCCCGCCATTCCCACTCTCTTTCTCCTCAAGATTCAATGATTTTCCAGGTTCCGAAAGAGAGGACATTCTCTTCCGCCATTCATCTTATTTTTCTTTGTACATCTTCCTCTAAAATGATTTGTTTCCTTCTCTACTAGCATATTATTTTAGGTTACATTTAAGCATCGAGTTCCTTTCAAGAATACTGTACTATATCTGTGAGTAGGCATTTACTATTATGTCACCTTGAAAAAGAGACTAGAGAAGATTAGCATCAGACTATCCTTTCATGGATTCAACACTTTGCTTGAAGCCACAGTTGAGCTACATCTTGTTTTCGATATCATTGTAATATCTTTTTTCAAAGAATTTCGTCGATACATGAAGTGTAAAAAAAATTTAAATCAACTTAGATACCTTCTTTTACCTTCATACATTCCAAGATAATTAAATAAATAAATCTAGAGGGCTTATACAGTATTTATCCTAAAATAGACTTAGAAAATGCTCAATGAGAGCTTACAACAATACATGAACATAACCATGAAACTCGAAATATGTACACATATACAAATGGAATATAATATATCCATCATTAATATATGGGTTACAATATAAAGAAGTCATCTTGATATCGAATATCTCCGATGATTAACACATGAGATACAGCATTAAGCCGCACCGCATGCTGAGAAGCCAGAATGGTAGCTGTTTCAGTAGGATGCATTATAAAATGGCTGATATATATAGATGGGTTTAATACAAGATTTCTCTATCCATCTAGAGATTGCTAGAAATGCCGAGTGTCGTAATAATGTGACAAATAAATTGTCATTGCAACGTGAATCAAATATAAATGAGGTTGCAAGATTGATATGATAATCTCTCCTTTCCGATAGTTAATATAAATTCTGGTCTCTTTACTTAACTCAGTGGTCTTCAGCACCTTCCCCATTTAACGCAATTTCTGCTCCTACGCCGTGAGAGATGGGTGAGTGTTTTCAACTGTATGAGGCTCGACTTTCTCTTCTTAATTGGGGTGAATACTAAGGTCTCTCAGCTGAAGAATACACTCAATGAGTTCCTCCTGTTAGGCACTAAAGAACACAATAGCCGCCGCAGGCACGCCGTAGTCAAGGAGCATTGAAAATGCCACTGACAACCTCTGAGGATGAGGTAGGGATTCTCGACCAGAACAAATTTAACACTACAAACCCGCTTAAACCGTGATACGCAAGTCTTGCAGTATCCTACGAAAATAATAATCCAATGCATAATGAAATGGGCTGCCATCCTCTTATAAAGCTAATGTAAAAGAAACTTTTATCACCAAGGGTCCCATTCACTTGCTCTAGCCCAAGCAAGGGACCCACTAAAATTGCCAAGCCTTGGCTTAGGTTCTTAATGTATTTGGACAATTTTAGTTGACTTGTCAGACTAGATCAGCATATCCAGACTCACATATCTGTTTCTGTTTTGATATTCCTCCTTCGTGCTATTTCCATCAGGCTATGGTGTCCGCTACTCAATAAAAATATGCAAATTATAATGTTTCCATTTAGTTTGAGGCTGTGTAACTGGGAACATTGTTGCAAAAACACACTACAGCGCCTATGAGTGTGGTTTCTAATTATATTACTCATTTGAGCTTAGGAATGTCAATTCGTTGGGAAATGGTAGGTTAGGGGTGTATGATAGGTCAATTAATTATGAGATGACAATGTTACAAATATCATTGCCATGATAGGCATTTATTAATTCAATTATGAGATGACATTTCAGTTCATTTTTAATTATCATACATCATTTTGTCTTCCATTCAGTAATCTAAGCTTTGGAGTATCAGTTAAACTTAGTACAGTGTAATAAAATTTTTTATCCATCCTATTAAAGCGAGGTTGATAAATCCATCTAAGCGAGGCCGTTTCATATAATCAGCTTTGTGGATATCATTTCATTATATGCATCTGCTGCAGGTCGATAAGTTGGTGGAGCATGGCAGAGAAAAGAAGTTCATAGAGGGGGTGACATCAAGCAAGATATAGAGCCGTGAAAATATGAACGCCATAGTTGAAGATCTGTTGATGGAGGCGGCTCAAAGAAAGTAGGTTGTCTCTCTACTTTGTAAAGTCGCAGGTTGCCACATACAAAACAATACTGCGATAGGCTTCCGGCACCACAGTTGGGATAAAGAATGTGCTGCCTATGCGATGTTTCCGTGATTAAGAGGTAGAGATTCTGGTTTAAAGGTTTAAGTTTGACATGGAACTACGCAGGAATTCATGAAACTCGAAAAGGGAATATGGACCTGAACAATGGCACGAAGCTTCAGACAGATTACCTATGCCAAGTTACCGCCAATAAGGAGATATTTTACATGTGAAGGATATCATTTCAAGCTTCTTCTACTACTGTAATATTTCACTTGATTTTCTTACTCGCATAGAGTCTTGCTAAAATGGTCATAAGTACAAGCCAGTTTGATGGTTGCGAAATATTGTTTTTTCACCATGGCCTGAAGGTTGCGCTGAATGAGCTTATAAAATAAGCAGGATTGTCTTCTTCTTTATGAATGTTTTTGAATCCAGAAATCCTAGAAATCTAAACTCAAGGAAATTAACACTAAAATGTCAGCTCGTTGCCGCAAAATCAAAAAAGAAGAAACCGTTGGGGAAAAAAATGATATTGCACGTCGTAAAATTTCTCAGTTTCTCTTAGCAACTCAGCTGTAAAATGTGAAAAGAGGCAACAAAAAGAAAATTTCCAAGAAGAAGGAACAAGAGTTGAGTGCACGGAAATAGTTGTTTTATACAGGAAAGGATGAATGGAAATTTCTAGATGACATTCTTCATGCAAGATATAGAATAGTCACTTCCATTGTGTAAGCTGATTATTGGAGTAGATGAACACAAATCAAGTCAAACAAAGAAACTTGAATTTGAGGGTGAAAATGAAGCCTTCAAGCAAGGAAATCCTTTAATCCAGGGCATGTTAAGAGTTTCAGTAGAAAAAGGAGTTCCAAGAAACTATTGAGTCAGTGTCACACCTGAAGAGGGACTTCATCACAATGTTGGAGAATGCAGCTAGGGGCAGAAATGAAGGAAAGAGTGACAGAGTCAACATCCTCTGAGGAAATTGAGGTTAGAAAATCAAGAGATTGCCATGATGAGAAGAGGTTTAGTTACAGTGTTGGAACATAGTTCAGAGGTCAACTGCTCCAGGTATGACTTACAATGCATAACAATTTTACATGGATAGTCTGTCATTTCATGAAGAAAATTTGTCAAAGTGATCATCATCATTGAGAGCCAAATAGCAGAGGCAAGAGATTGTTTTAGGATTTGGGTGCTTAGGCCGAATCGACTTAGGATGAACTAAAAGGTGCAGAATGAGAAATTATTAAAATTGTTATTAGTTCCAAGGAAAATGAAAAATACTCATGAAATTTGCCTTTAGTTCATATGATCAGCTTGTTTGATTAAACTAAAGGTACTTAAATTTGGTACATTTTGGTTTACTCTTGAAGGCCTAGATAAATCGCCACTGCATTTGTAGCAAAGAACATATGTGTGGTAAAGGTTAAATATAGCACTTTTTCAATCTCTTTCTAATAAAATTTTGGAGTGAGTGCATTATGACCTAAAATTCTGTAAGTTGTGCTAAGTGAAATGAAGATAACAATAGAAAGAAACAAAATTCTGAAGGAAATGGGCTGTGCAAGAGCACAAATTGTGCTATTTTCGCATGCTATTGCTGCTATTTTATCAGTTTATGATTTTGTATAGATATATTTAAGGATGATGGCATATAAGCGTTTTCATTTTAATAAAGAAATAACCTCGAAAATTCATATCGAGTGTGTCACAAAAGAATTCTAGTTTGTAGTGATTAATTTCTAGTTTGTAGGAGATGTCAATATTAAGGTCATAAGTGTTGGAGATTATCATCTAGGATTCAAGTAAAAAGTTAAATTTAATCTAGTTTAGATAGCTTGCATGAGTAGGAAGCTATGAGTTCAAGTCCTATTTAAATAGATCAGTTTATTAGTGTTTGTATTTCATTTTGCAATAAATTGTTTCATGGTTAAAGGTTAAAATTAGGAATTCGAAGTGCATCTACCTAGATAGCATACTATGCTTTAAATGTCTTATAAAGATGAAGAAATGAATGTTGGTATTGACATTTTTAGCAAAATATGTTGATGTGGCATCTGTTTTAGTTAATTATTGTGAGTTTTTATTTAAATAATCAAGATTATAAATGTTTCTAGTAGTTTTCTGTGCCTTAATGGCATATTTTATTTCATTCTATTAGTGTGTTTAAAGCATATAATTAATATTGATTCTTTGACTTTTCATAGATTAAACCGATTTTGAGTTTTATATTTACATGTGTATCTCTAGACTAGAACTATGATATGCCTTGACGCCTGCAAGCTGGGCAGATTGTTTGTTTTGTCTAGTTTATATGACTATAGCTCAATGTGCTAATTTACAACACATTCATTTATATTCTTATTATTCACACATAGTCATCTATACTTATCAAAATCATTAACTTTGTATTCTCAAAGGAGAGGTTTAGCTCAATCAAAAGGTTAGTCAAATATTACGAGATTGATTTGATTGCAGCTCAGGCAATATCTTTTGATAGCACAGTCCTTGTAGAAGAAATTATAATAACACAATTTTCATAATTTATACGTTATAATATACTAGATTTAATGGAGACACTAAGCCTAGATAAACATCAATCATATTAATGTAAGGCTTCAAAATATTAACAACTTGGGTACCATATTTACTAAATTCTAGATTTATCATCAAATCTAAAGAATATCATTATATCCTGTGAAAAATTTACTAGGCCTAGTTATAAACCTTGAGAATTTGACACTATGAGGAATCAATGATTGTGTTGCTACTTACATATATATAGGATTATAATCATGTACGTATATCATATCAAGACGACTAATAAAAAATTAAATACAAGTATCAATATATAGTTCTTGATTAAAGAAATGATGATTTAAATAAATATACCTAGGCTCTCTTCCCTAACAAGCATTCCAAACATAGTAAGGGCTTTTCATAAACCCTAATTTACTAAAACTCTAAGGTCTGTGGACACAACAAACCATAAGAGGACTAGGGATCCTAGTAATAAAATTCTAAACATCAAAATACATTTTCTAGATTTCATTAGGCACCCCAGAATAGGCTTCATTACTAGCATACACATAATTCTTTGTGTTGGCCTTACAGCAGTGAAAGCTTTAGAATTTGCATGGGAATGATCAAATGTGAATAAAGATCGTGCTAGATTCAATATAATGATTTAATCACTCCAAATGGATTCAAATGCTCCAGGACATAACAATGTTAGTAATGTAGAGCATAGGCTATTAAAAATACTTACTATATTATCATGAGGAAAAACAAATCTTATGATCTAAGACATAGATCTTTGAGTTGTTTTATTGTAGATTATCTCTGATGAACTTCTCTGAAATAAGACTTTTTTCATGCCTTGTTTTATGAGGTCTCTTCTGTACTTTGGAGTTATCTTCAAAGAAGCTTTTCTAAACAGTATAAATTAAAATGGTTTCATTAAGTATTATACATAAACATATGATAATTGAAATAGTGCACACCATACCCTATCAAATACCAAAATTTTTCCAGCATGTTATATCAAAAAATAGAACAAAGTATGAAGGAAAATTCAAACTTGAGTAGAAGGATATGCATGTGAGGTTCGGCATCTAAAACTTGTTGTAGCAAATGATACTATTCTTCTTAATGGTTAATTAAAAAGATTTTCTTTATAAGTTATGAAACTATTGAAACAAATACATTGCAACCTTCAATAAAGAAATTGAGATACTAAAATGCTGGAAGAAATGTCGCATGACTACAGACATCAAGATTTTTGTATTGTTCTAGAAATCCTGTTGGAAACTAGAATAACTGGCGTTTGGATAAGAAAAGAGTATATTATGTGATAATATAGTGTATTTATCAAGTTAAACGAAAACAGAAGACCGCAATAAACTAGTGAGAGAATTTCAAGCCCACAAGGATCATATTGACTTCATCTAATGAGTCGCCTATACCTCTCGATGAATATCATCATCATACAAGACAATTCATTAAAGAAACCACCTCTCACATCTTCTCACCACTATCTATAAAACTATACCGAACTAATGTCCATTACAAATATCATTGTCTGTACTACTTGATCCTGAGATTCTCCAGCTACGGAAGACACCTCTACCTCTTTTCCTCGCCCATTCATCTCCTCTACAAATTTTCGAACATTGTCTATAAACCGTTTTCAGCGTCGCCTTGTTTTGTACTGATTGCCGAGCAGCACATATTTTCATACTACATCCCATCACTAGACTCGTTGAAGTCACTCTTTTATATATGTTTCAGTTTGTTTTTTCCCAAGGAATAGAACTACTCCAGTTTGAGTGTCTGTTATAAGGAGACCTTCCTTCATCTTCTTACTGTCTTGTTGCTAGACATAGCTCAGAGAATAGTGAGTGATTGTTTGTTTTGAGAATATTGAGATCTTAGACCTAACGCAGTTTGGAAATATGACTCGCCGAAGAGACTCACATCATATTTGTTATGTTCCCAATTTTCTTACTATATATGATACCCATGTTTATCTTCCAATATTGCTCTATAATGATATTTATAGTATCTTTCACAGTTGTAGATAGGTTGTAATTGTTTTATTTTGCCGTGATTTTACGCTTGCTCGTTGTATCGAATGTTGGAACAGCTTGGAGAAGAAAATGTCAAGAAGTTTTTGAAGGGCCATATAAGAGCCGTGGTCAGTAGGTCATTCTGCTCGGCCTCATTTTACAATCTAGAAGGTAGATGTTGCAGCCTGTATAGGATCTAGAATGCCATAAGGGATTTACTTGGACAATTAAATTGGCTTATCTAATAGGAGTTTCTATTTGTCACTTTTATAATCTTAGTCGGCCATTGCTTGTCTCTATGTTTTCTATCAATTGAGTCTAGCAATAGGAGCCTTTCTTTATTTTCAGTGAATTGGCGCTTAGTTTTTTTAGTTATAAACTGCGCTATTGGGCTATTGTGCTATTTCAGCTCCTCTAAAGTCACATTCACTTAGTGTGTGTAAAATTATGTTTTTTCTGTTCTTATTGTTGTGTTCTTCTTCCATGATGTCTATAGATTTATACATTCACTGGGGTTGGGTTTCCATTGGTTTATTTGCCAGTTTCTGTCTTTTGTTGGGAAGTGTATCCAGCATCTTATTTTTCTAGATGCATTCATCAGCAAAGCTGTAGACCTTCGCCTCTGTCGGATATCGCCTCCTCTTTGGTGAGCTATTGTTGATTGTTTTATTTTTACTGATGAGGATCAAGTCTCAAGTGTCTATATGAGTTCATTTGGTCTACTTGTTCTATTGTGAGTATAGATTACATTAAGCTATTGTTCAACTAAAAAGTATTATTCTTATGATTTTTATTGATGTAAAAAGGATTGAACACATACGATTACGCTGAAGTTCTTCTTGTGCTTGAACTCATATAATTTTGCGTAAATATTTTTACTTATTAGAAAAAACAGATTTTATTTTTCACAATGTTTATTGCATCCTCTTCATCAAAGGGAAAATTTCAGCGCCATTTATTTTTTCGCTCCAAAGTTTTTCTTTTCGTTAAAATGCATTAGATCAGTTGCATTGAAAGTAATGTTGAAATTTAATATTGAACGCAGATTACATTGTTTAATGATTAACTAAAGGACACATTGAGTGAATTTTCATTACAGCATGCATATAGACTTCATTCAATGCAAAAATCGCATTGAGTGCATTCATTCAAAGAGAAAATTGTGCATAGATTACATTGCATAAGCCTCTGAAAAAGATAATTTTAAATAGATTATATTGCACTACATCTTGGATTCTCGATTATTTTTGGATAGTGAAAAAGTCATTTAGTTAGAAAAATTTTCTTTGCAAGATAGTGTTTGTTGCCATTTGAGAATCTCCTTGTACTGATAGCATTGATTGAAAGAGCATTTTCTTCGTTTAATTTTAAATTATTTCAATGCAAATTTGAAACCTAATTTAATATCAACGTATAAATTTAATTTCACCACCTATGAGCATTGAAATCCACCGCTCACACTTAGAGGTCTAGGCTAGTGATTACGCAGGCCCTACCGCCGCAGTCTCAGTGAGTCGCCATTTTCATTTATATTGTCGCTAGCATGGCCTAGTTCCTTATATTGTTACAGAGGAGACTCAGGTTGCAACTTTGTTCTAGTTTGGGAGTCACATTCTTAGCGATATACTGGCCTGCGGAGATTCTACACGCATACTATTTTCATTTGATCACCAAGGTGTATATTGCAAGCTTCACGGAAAATTTGGCACACCAGGATTCTCCGGTAGTCATTTTGATCTTCCGCACTCTCTTAAATTGAAAAATATCATCAAGAATTTTCCTTTGAGCTCATTCGTAATGAGAGCAACTGAGTCGCTTTTATACGTGGACTCTTAAAATATAAAAAGGAGCATTTTTGCCCAAGATATTAAAATTGACGCTCCATCTTAAATTTCTAGTTAAAGCTATATTCCTTAGTGATTCTTTAGGTTGACGTGAGTCCATCAACCAAGGAATCCCTCATATGGGAATTTCGTCCTTTCATTTGGGAATCGCCTCCCATATATATAGTTGTTATCTCTCCTGCACCATTGGTATGTTAGTTTGGTTAGTTTTCAAATTCTTTGCGGTTTCAATATACAAATACTTTCAATCTGAGTTCTTCCATACAACCATGTCAACAATTATGTTGATAAGATTGACCTCACTTTATACTTACTGTGAAAGTCTAGATTGCAGTGGCTAAGAATAAGAAGAAGAAGTTGAAAAGATGAAGGAAAATAAGTTATGGGGGAATTAACTATTGAGCTACATCGGTAATTCCACTTCAAATTCTCTGTAGTTATGTGAGGTGAATTGCGGGATTGCCTGCACCTTAAAGGTGTTAGAAGTGGGTCATTATGGATATCTGCTCTTCACACACCTTTTGGAATCATATTGATGATGAGCCTGAATTAAAGATAATGAGAATCGCATAAGAGTCATAAATTCTATTCAGCAGATTGTGAAAACTATCCCATTCACTGCTTCTAGTATGGATGAAGTTGATAAATTTTCGAGCCATGGTTCTTCATTGTTGCCGTAGTTTTCTTGAGTCCTCCAATAGTTGGATCAGTTCCATTGATCGCTTCATCTCCAGCCGAGCCCTCAGCTTCTTCGAAAAGTGCCGTTTCCCGTCCATTCACAATTGGTTGAGAAAGGTCAACCTAATTTCCATCTACAAGCATCGTCTTTTGTTGAGAGTGGGTCTATCCCAGTCGTCTTTTGTTCTCTCGATTCCAGATAGAGGGCTTCATGATCTGCGAGGATGACTCATTTATTTTGCCATTTTTTTCGATTTTCCGTATCGCAGGGGATAATCCTCTTGAAATTTATGGCAATTCTCCATGTATTTTTGTTCAGCCTCTTTTATTGGTTTTATTCATAGATACATATTCCTTTCTACGCGTTCTCTGAGACACGTATAAAAGTCAGAATATGCGGTTTACCGCACGATTATAGATGAAGGCTTTTCTCGTAAGAGAGTTTTGTCTCAACTACATGGGTAGTTTTGGGTTCTACACTTGTTACTGTACTGCTAGTTTTTAATAGAGGAACAGTCAATCTCATTAGATTCTTCCGGTGTCGCCTATTACTTTGGGAGATTAAAACTATCTATAGTAACGCGATGGTTGTTCCAGGCTCCTTTGGTTAATTTACTTTGGGGTAGATATGCTTATGTCATGGGTGGCTTGCCTCTTCTACGGTGATTTAGTTTGACGGAAAATCAGATTGTACATTGATCACTATCTTTGTCTCGACAAGACAACTTTTTATCATTGCTTATCAATATGTATATCGATTCCTTGTTCATCGAATTATAAGTGCGGTAGTACATAATGTATTGGGGCATGTCCAATTCTCTAGATTTCCGCCGATATGTTCCTGTGCCATGACGGTTATTTTCATGACCGCACACAAGAAAGCATAGTTTGTTTTCTTGCGTCAAGATGTCGAAATAAGATTGTTCGAGCAGGTTCCTTTTATAAAATGTTAATATTTTTGTTCAACTATTACAGAAGACGAGCATGAATTGTTTACTATGAAAATAACTTAGCAACTACTTTTATTGTTTTTTATGCAAATCTACAAGAAATTACATGAGAAATATTAAATAAATATACATTTGTTTGATTTTCCTTAAGGAATAATTGTTAACATATTTAATTAATATTACATTAACTAAAACAGTGAAATTAATTAGAGGAACACATTTATCTATTATTTTAGCACATTGTTTAGTCTATTTAGCACATTTCATGACTAATTCACTTACTAAATACATTTATTTGATTATTATTTACCATACTTAAATGATAAATAAATCATTTATTTATTTATTATTTATTAAATAAAGGGATTGGACTCTTTTCTCCAATGTATACAAATATTCCATAGTCAGTTGGATGATTTGGCTAATAATATTTATCTATGCATTCACATCTAGATAATCATTTCACATCTGTTTATATAGAAGGGTTTTCATTTAATATTCTTTTGTTGTCTAAGATCATTTCTAGATCTAGTCTTGTTCAAAAGCATTGATCCACTCATCATAGTCATGCCATTTTTATCGTTTTGGCTGGTCATCAAGAGAGAGGAATTATAGATTTGAAGTGTTGAGGATTCTTATATCCATTCATTGAGGAGAATAGGGACACCTATTTCTGTGTTATATTAATACAAAAATTACTTATAATTCTAGTCTTGTCTATTGATGCATGGAGTAAAATCTGTTTTTTCATTGTTAATACTTACGCATGGATCTGTATTTTTGCAAAGATTTGGTCTTGATCACCTAATAGCGTTACTGCCAGTTAGGCTGTCATTATGTTTGTACATTTTTGTTATCTCACATGGGCTTCTGATTATCAATGCCGCTTTTCATCTCGCATAGATCACCAGCCGCTTCAAACTTGCACTTTCAACTCCTTGTTTTTCTTCGGCGTTATTTTAAACCTTAAACCCTAAAATTATAAAAATTATGACTTTCCGCAAAATTTTTGACATTAAGAAATACTATACTGAAATCTTACTAACTTTTTCTGAAACCTAATTGTTTAAAGTGCAGAAGTAGGTCACACTTTTGGTCTAAACTGAATTTATTTTGCTGCTCCAAAAAATCGTTATTCTACGGTAACAGTTAGAACCGGACTCGACTTTTTTGTGTCGGTTTTTTTAAAGCTTACTGGTTCTCTAGGGTTGTTCCGACGTCACTGCTTTGTATACACTTGTTTTGTTTCACTCAAATAGCTTAGAACCTAGCCTCTAGGTTTTCAGAGCACTTTTTTTGAGAGTTTTGCCATGTTAGTCTCGTCTCAAACTCTAGCATCTTCTCAAACATTTTCAGACTGGATTCTCCACCTCCGCCATCTTGATCGGGTTATCCATCCACCTCAGCCTCCATATAGCTTGTTTGGGTTCTCTCTATGGTTCACTATGTTTTCTCGAAGCTACACATTGTTTATGTTAACAATTTTTCTCTGATTTGTTGATATTTTCAAACCATTTCTTCCAGTTATGATTTTGTCTTTTAGATCCTCCTTGACCTTATATTCCATTAGTGTGTTGATTATGCACCACCTATAGACTATTTTTGAGAGACTCGCCTTGGGTTTAGATTATTACATTAGTCGTTTATTTCTATTTTTATATGCCTATATATTGTCATTTACTATTTGCTATATAACAACAAATTCTTTATTTACCAAATGCTTAAGTTTAAAAATTGTGTCAGAAAATTTTGAAGAGTCATCATCACTTAATTGAAAAAATGGCTAATCGCCAAGAAAAGACTCTAACATTGAAATAATTGATCTCAAGATTCTCTCAATTTTGCTCGACATTGTAATCAGTTGTCTCGGGTACTTCGCCCGTCGTCTTCGGATGCGTTTTTCACTTCCCCATTTTCCGAGACACGGACTATATGATTGCTAAATCACATCGTTGTCTACCCTCTTCCATCTAGTCCTCGATTACTGCATGCTCATGATGAGTCTCGACACCTTCAATCCGAGTGTGATATCACCTTAGATTTGCCGTTAGCAGCATGCCGCTTAGATGCTTCTTCGTCTCGACGAATTTCTACTCAGCTTAGGGCAGAAATTGTCACTAAGATCTTCTAAGGGGACATCAGCATCAGCTCCGCTTACCATTCGTATAGTATGCTCCATGATTTGGCATTGTCTCGCTGCCATCGATTTTAACTTCAAGGTTTTCACACTGTTTACTATCACGGGAATCAGACTTTCACGATGGATATTGTCATCCTCCCGCCACACACACACGCCGGCAGACATGATAGGAATCCACTGCAAGGGATTTTGTTTGGAGTAAATTTCGAAGTTGGATTCTTCCATCAATTTCGTAATGTACATCTATGCCCATTGGAAGCATTCCATTGTCATCTAAGGGCAAGACTATTCTTATATGGATTATTTAGAAGTCATAGATGCCCCTTAGATTACAACATTCTATTGTCAGAGTTGCATTTATGAGGAGCAGCCTCAGCAACTTCAGAATCCAGGCAATATCTTTCCTCATAATGAAAATATAGTCACATTGACAAATTGATTAGGCCAACGTAACCAAGTTCATTTTTGAAAGCCCACATTCTTTGCTGCTAACAAGAAAGCCCATCGATCCTTTGACCAAGGGTTTCAATTTGAGTCTACAAAGACTACTACTTCCTTCATCTGCTAAATTGAATATTTATATTATCATTTACTGTTGTAATGCTGTTGTCAGAATTCACATCAAGAATCTTCTTCCTAGCTGATTTCTTTGAATTCTGCCTTAAGATGCTATTCATGCCTATACTCTCCTCGGAATAGTCTTCAGTTTCTCCAAACATGAAATATTCCCACTTACTGTTGTATACGTTTTATTTTTGGCCTATGTTTTAACTTGTTATGGCCAATTTTCATTTTCCACTCATCTATATCTTGATCTGAATGCTAGCCTAATTGTGCAATCTGTAAATCTGTACCTAATTTGACTCCTAGTTCACCTACCCATGACTACAGAACTCTCCATACGCTCTCGGGGTAAGAAGGGCAAAGCTAAGAGGTTCGAGCACAAGTACACTGACAGAATGCCCATCGCTTCAAAAGTCCGTGTTTCTGTGTGATGTTCATTACATATATTGCCATGGGTTAAATTTTTTGTTCTCAGTCCTCTTCTCCTTCACCACAACGTATTCAGGCATTCACATCTAAATCACTCTTTATGGGCTGTGTGATTCCCATATTCTCACCATTACCTACATGCCCGCCAGTGTAGTCTAGCTATGAGATTGAACAAAATCAATCTCTCAACCAGAATTTTCCTGCACTAAATGAAGATTATTAACATCTTCACTTTGATTGATCATGACGGCGGTTTCGACTTTCCCCGTTGTTCGCTGACTCCTCCTCTAGCGACGACTCGCTGAAGACCGCAGGACTTCATCGCCAGGGCCGCCCGTCATCACCGCGACGATACATTATGTGAACCTTTCTTTCATGATTATCACAGTTGGTCACATCACATTCCATCTTCTTATTGCAATGACATCATGGAAGTTCATTTGCGTGCTCATGGTGAATTCGCATCTAGCACAAGTTACTAAAGAGGTTTCCTTACGTCATCTTTATTGCAGCCAAGTGGGTAGTAGACATCTACCAGACAATTCTACATGCCTTGACTACTTTACTTGGTTTCAAAGATTTTCATCATCCTTCCATTTATCTTGTGACACCTTTCATATGATCTGTTAATTAATACCTATTATTCGATGCAGTATTACCTGGTATCATTTTGATTGGGCCATTTTTACTTCTTCGCCAATGTAAAGCTGGTGATGTCATTGCCAGCACGCCGGTTATGATGGCTGTTTAGGTAGTCTATTAGCTGATTCTCATCTCATCCTTCCACCTTCATGTTCTCATTTAGATTTTCCATATTTGTCATAAATTGAATGGTGTCTATCGGTATAATCCTATCCTTTTAGAAAGATGATGAGTGAAGCTTTGGATGATGTAATGGCCACATAGTCATGTATTGTGAGTAAAATCATCATGTGATAACATTGTACAATACTTTAGATTGGTATCAGCTGTTTACCTAACACAAGACATGTGTCATTAAAACAATGCATATCCATAATATGTGTCAGATAATATGTTTTGTAGGCCCATCCTCCCCTGATAGCTATATGACATGATTATACATACAGTAAAACTGTAACCGGGGTAACATTCTGCCTTCAGCCACTAATCACTATTCGAGTTTCGCTCCTCGCTCTCTTGTATCGTGCATGCCTGCCCAGGGCCATGCTGCCATGCTTCTCATGATTTCTCGCCACTCGCAGGGTACATTAAGCCAGTGTGAACTGGCCAAATGGCTAAAATGGGCTGAATAAAATGTGTTTCCTCAGATTATGACGGGATAAGAGCGCATCTCACTGTGACCCGCCAGGGGTCTCGCGGGTTTCATACGCAGTCGCCCATATACGTCAGCTTTTACGCAGCACGATAATGCGAAATAATACATTACATACAATTTTTCAAGCATATATCAATAATTTGTCACTACTATCGTTCGAGGACAAATTGTGGTGTGTCTAGATCCCCACAATAAATCATCTCATTCATAGATATTCATCTATATAATGTATATTCAAGTTCCAATGAGAAGCACATTCGTCAGTTCAATTTCCTCTTATAGTAGTCACCATTCTAGCCTCTGCCCCCATTGGGATGAAAATAGCGTTAGGATATCTTCGAATGAGCACAAAATTGTACCATATTTACGCCATGATTCAATTGCCAATCTACATTAAAGGAGCCAACGTTGACGAGCCACCAAGCCCACCCATAGTAGGTCCCACTGAAATTCTCCACCAACATCATTCGATGTGATGAAGCTAGATCACGCACACCGCTTGCGGGGTCATTGCCATCTTGGGTTCTAATCTCCACTGAAACCATGACTTATCTGGTTGAATGGTGCCTATCCTATGTGATATCACTGCTGTAATATTATCGAAGATTTCTACCATCCGCTAGATACGTCATTATATATTCTACACGCCGAGTCGGATTCTGCACAGCGTCTGAGGTATCCAATAGCACCGGGCCAATAAGGGCTTTCCAAAATTCTCCAACAAGGGAATTCCTCCACAAATCCAGAACCCTAACCTAGCCAGCGTTGGTCGCTAGTGTACTGTCTTCGAATCCTCCCCGACGCCTGACAGAACGCCTGCGTCCCTTCTCTCCAAATTGACTGTTCTAATATATTCATCATATTTCTGTCATAGATAGAGCATCTCAACATAAAAAAACCCAAGAAATTCAAAAATAGCACCGTAGTGCCCTTCCTCGGAAATAGGCCAGCCCAAATTCGATTGTGTCGCAGCTCGCTGTTCGCTTCCAGTCGAATTTCCAAAAGTGTTCGGCCGCGAGGAGGAGCAGGGTTCATTTCACTTCTAGGGACGACATCCTGACCCATCGAAAAAGAAATATTAGGTTGTTCTTATTTCCAGAATCCGATAACTAATTCCCAACGTCAGTCATATGATCACCGCAAAGATTTCCTCTATTCATCATTAACCTCCACATGCAAATGAAATAATTTGAGGGAAACAATTTTATTAAAGATACAATGCATTTCATTTGTTTACTGTCCACTTTTACATTTGAGTTTCACGTTAAAATGGGTATTCATAGTTTTAGTGATTTGATATTTCACTGTGACCACATTTTTCCAAGAAGCGCCACTTCACTTCAAAATCAATCTCTTCAATTTGTAACATTTCATATACGTAGGCAATTTTCACTGTCCATAGCCATACCAACTTCTGGCTATCTTGTACTCATGTTTTATGGTCTCATTGGATGCTACAGAAAAGACATCGAGTCACTTGTTTAGAGCATCTGAGTCATTGCATTCATGGAATGATCCTAGTCCTCCCATCCTTCATTACTTTGCTTTCCATGCAACAGCATTATGGTTTTATTCTCATTTCATCTCATGATATGTTGCTGCTATATTGTCATCCATGCCTTTATGTTTCTGTATGGAGTCATCCATTCAAGCATTTAGTACCCCATTTCATCATCATCTATTGTGATTGCCAGCCGATTTTCATTTTCTTTCATACTTTCATTATGATCCCATACTGTCATGTATATGACCTTCTTCAAGGGGATCAAATTATTCCATTCGAGAACACAGTCTTTGAGGGCGTGCAGAGTCTTGCTCTGTCTTGTTGGTCTCGAACTGGACAGCCTCAAAGGGATTCTCATCACCCTTGACTTGATTAGGCTTCAGCCTCCCAAAAAAAAAATTTTAGCATGATCTTAGATCCGCATTTACTGATTGTTTAGTGATTTAGAAAGTCATTTTCTGCAGGTGCATCTCACCCAAGTGGCCCTATAGTTTCATTGTGATGAATCTCTTCATTACAGCCTCGATGTAGCTCCATTATTTGGATTATGTGTCAACAAGACTTTTTGTTTGCATATTTCCTTTCCTATTTTCGTGGGGTATATAGGATGCATTTATATCTCATGTACTGTGATATCATTATTTTGTCTTGCCGTGTTGCCCAGTAATACTGTTTTTATGTGAGATTATGTTGTTTATTCGCTCATGCGTTTATGCTAACATGTGTTATTGGTTAAATCACGTGGTTTTCCCTGCATGCCTTATTGTTTGCCTCGACCTTTATTTGCAGAGGCCTCTTCAATGCCAGAAGCACAGTGTCTACACTTACAGACACTCTTCCTCCATGGACAGTTTTCGTTTTGGTTCCACTTATATTCTCTCTTCTCTTTGACTCTACAATCTAGTGATTGAGTTCTGGCTGTATTCTCGGGTCATGTTTTATCATCTAATCCGCTTGCATGTTGGAACATACATACCATTTCTTGTCATCTATATTCACATTAGATGGACCCAGTATTGTTCATGTAAGCACTCACTTTATGCCAAGTAAATTGTGCCACTATAATAAATATTAAATAAATATACATTTTCATTTTCCATGAACAATTATTAAACAAGAGTTTAATTAATATTTCGGGTTATATTTGCATATCAGATAAATCATTATTTTTATTTTATTTTCTAAGAATAATTGTTTAAATCTTTTTATTTTAAATAATATTCTTTGTTAAATATGACTAATTAATTCTTTAAATAATTAAATAAATCACATTTATTTGATTATTATTTACCATTATCCTAAATGATAAATGTTTCACTCATTTATTGATATTTATAGCAGTGATTTAGGCCAGTTCCTTCTCCAACAAATATAAGGCTTAAAGCATTCCATGGTTGGATCTTGATTTGGTTAATAATATTTTAATCTGTTCACATTCTTGTATTAATCCCCAATATTTGTTATAAATAGAAAGGGTTTTCCATTTCCATTTTCTGCATCACTTCAATTGATCTAACTTAATAAGAGTTGGATCCATCATCATACTTTCATTTTAGTACCGGGTTTTCTACACCATCAAGAGAGAGGAATTCTAGATCTGAGTGTTAGCTGAATCCATCCCATTGAGAGTAACAAAATTTTCCAGTGCCATTAATAAAATTCATTCTTAAAATCTTGTCTGATGCATGGAGTAAATCTTGTTTTTTCTTAATGTTGTAAATTTTCACGCATAGATCTAGATTTTTGCAAGATTTATCTTGATCATTTAATCAAGATATACCATTAGGCTATGTTAAATGAAAAGACACGCTGGAATTAATATTCATATTAACAATGTCAGGTCAGAACAAGATCGAAAATATAGTCGTTTTCCAGGCAGTCTAAAAATTGTCGTTTTATGAGGATAGTTTGTTTGTTATGACAATCTTGTTAAAATTAATTAGTCTCATGAGATAATTTTTGTCAAAATATCCGCCAAAAATGAATTAGAGTTCCTTGCTCCAGCCTAGCCATCCAGAGAACTCGTCTTTTCACGCTAATTGAATCTCATTCCCATCCACCAAGCACTAGAGTACTCAAATTTTAGCACGTCAACGATTTCAAGATTTTTTGTCAAATCTGCGTGTGGCCGAAACTCCATTTCAGCGTTTTTCCAATTTCATCTGTGCGGGCCGAAATCGATTTCCAAGCTGAGCCTGATTCCAGCTTCGTGCGAAACCAAATTCCAAAAAGAGCTCGATTTCAGTTGCAAAATGAACGAGCCCTACTCTTGACGACAAGAATTACCGCCTTGTCTTTTCCCATTATCTAGTGCTCATTCCACGTCAAGGGATTTATCACAACCTCTTGGTTCATTCTCATCCACGAATGATTGTTACAATGTTCTCCTTACTTACTTTTCTGATTGTTCAACGAATACGGAACTGCTTGCCAATTGAATACCACTCATTCTCTAGATGGTCAACATGAGGCGACTCACAAGTGATGAAAGATTTCCATGAGTCTGTCTAAAGGCCCAAAATTTAATAACAGTATACTTATCCCATTTTACAAAATACGACAAAAGCGAACAATATCATTGAACATGGCTGCTGCTCAAACATTACTTCTGTCTCAGACTGGACACCATTGTGACCAGTCTTCTTCACTCTTTCAAATCCTCTAAACATAAAAATACATTGACATTCCTTTTCGCATCGCTAAAACAATGGGAATCAAAATTGTCACATGACTTCGCCGGTTCCTCCTTCTAAATGTACTAGGATTTCCAAATTTCAAGGAAAAATTATATATAATATGAGCATCATTGGGCTTCATGAAAAAATAAAGAGGTACTCGCCAAAATGGTGGAGAAATGTATTTGTTTGTCGTTTGCTGCAGATGTCACTCTTGAACATGACATATTTCCAGTTTCCGTAACAGTTGGGATATTCATCACAATTTTCCATGGGGTTGTATTATTCTCTCATTCAATTCACAATATTTTGAACATTCTATTGGAGTAAAATTTAGACATCGAGATGTTTTCAAGAGAAAACTTGTAGTTTTTGATTTGTTCTCTAATCTCTTGTTCTAAAGATTTTCAAGTAATGATGATAAAATTTCATTTGGATCATTTCTTCGATTTCAAATATTATTCAGTATTTCCACAGAGATTCCTTTCTATACTTAATGATACATTTCGACGAGCTAGATTGTTGATCGGTGGTCGCTTCAATTTAGTTAGCTCATTCCATGGATTTTATCGTAGTATCTAGTACATTAATACGTGTTTCTTCACTCGCTACTACGCATTGATCAATCAGAGATTTTTCTTGGATGTTTGACTAAATTATTTACCACATGCTTGTTCCGACAGTGTCCTGATTTATTCTCTAAATGTTGCAAGGAGATATGATTTATCTATGATTGGATACATGTTCTTTTGGGATGGGTACTCATACCGCGATTCTATATGTGATTCTTCGGAGATGGATGGTTGTTACGGTCTTTTACCGGTCGCTTTCCATACCTTGATCTTCATGGAGCTTTCTCATCGTATATCATTGTGTATAAAATTTTCATAGCCTATTTCAGGTTCTCCCACGATATTTGGAGTTCTCTGCACGACAGAAAAGAATTTCAATTTCACTGTCTCTGCCCCACTTTAGGGATTTGTCATCACTGCATTCTCGCCTCCGAGTCCTAAAGGACTCCATAAATGACTTGTAAGTTCTTCAGCATGGAATTACAATTTCTAAACCATAATTGTCTTTATCTATCTCCTTTAAATTTTCTAGAGCACTCCATATTTGGTTTCAAGGCCGGCGTTTGTCTTAGCATCTATTCTAGATAAGTAGACGAGATCTTGCCAAAAGGCTCCTTTTCTTAATGTTCGACTACACTGTCTCGTCTTTAAATTAAATGAAGATTCTGACGAATCTAGTGAGAGATGTTGTTTCAGATGGGATCTTGGTGAAATTTCTTTAAGTTTGTTCAAGGAATGGGAACTACCTTAAAGGATTATTTGAGTATCTCCATTGTTATATAAGGATTTTCATCTTCATCGTTTATTTGTTGTATTATTATAGTTTCCTGGAGACATAGAAGTGTGATTTTGTGTAGATAGTGAGCATTTGTGTATGAGAAATAAACGCATCTGTCGAATGAGATCCTAGTTTAGCGAATTTCACTTATCATATATAACCGATAAATTAATTTGCCGTATTTATAATGAGATTTCTAACACTTGATCAAATAGAGTTGCAATTTTGCCAGCGCTATGTCTTCGATCACAGATAGTAATCTAACATTGTAAGAAATAAGGCATCGCTTGAGAATAACTATATCGAAGTTTCATCGCATACAACAGCATCGCAATAAGAAATGATGACACGGATCCAATTTCATCGGCACCTCCAGAGCAGATGTATATGTTTCTGTAGTTCTTAACCCTAGGCTAGAGGGACGCCTATGTCTACAGAGGGACAAATAATTCGCTTCTGAGATGAATCTCACCTTCTCCCAGCAAGGAAGAATATCCCCAAGAAATTTATGAGCCTTTTGCACCTCTCCTCGCGGGAAATCACTACGTAATCTTCCGCCATCTCTTCCTCCTCTCACTTATCCAACCTCTCACTAACAATTCGACAAATCGGCCGCCGGGGTTACCGGGAGATCTTCAACAGTCAAATACTCAATCGAGTTTGGTGTCTTCAAGTCTCATTGATCATTCTTATTTCAATGAACATGATTAAATCTTAATCGATGGCTGTATTAATCCAGGGAAATTGATCATAACTTTTCTTGTTACCATTATTTATTAATTCCTTTTAATTAATCATATTAATTTAGTTTATGTAATTGTAGAAATATTAAACAAATACTTAATTTAATTCGTCCTCTTTCAAACGAGCTTCTAGGTATTGTAGAACGATTATAGTCTTCTTCAGCAAACCTAGTTGTCTCTAGTTTTGGTGAGAATTGCAGAATCGCCAAGCATAAATACACTTCCGTAGAATTCATCTTCCTATCACATTGAGTGATGTTCGATTCATTGTTACAATCCACCCATTGAGCATACTTGTGATACATAATTTGCATCTCAGGATTAATTGCCGCTAACACTACATTTTCACTTGTTGTTCAATGTTGTGAGCGGGGATGTTTTGGAAGTAGACATTGTATATCATTTCAATTTAGGAGGTCTTGAGTGTTTACTATATATATGTGTACTTCTTTACATTTATATTAAAAAAAAACATCCCAAATACCAAATTAGTTATAGAAGACATGAAAACATGCATATTTTACATAAATCAAGATATATATGATTATCCATGATTCTATACATAAATAATTACTATTATAGCATCAAATTATCTAGATTATAATTTTATTAATTGCAAGACACTTTAAGCATATTATGTCATAACATGACCATGTACATATGTACATATAATATTTAGCCATATTATGTACATATGTACATGTGCAGCATGCATATTCCAAGTGTATGAGAAAATTCAACATTCAGTCATGCCAAAATCAAATAATAATGCTTCATTAAAAATAGTAAAAAAGTTAAAATTCGAAAGTTTTCCAAGTCTAATCTGTTTAAAAAGTGGTAAATTGTATATATCTATTAATTCTCCTTCTACCATGAAAGAAAGGTAGAGGGTCACGTGGTGAAATGAAGAAGATGGTGGTTGTGAGGCTGTGTATATCGCATTGATTCAAGTAGTCTCATTGTTGGTGTTGACCATCGAATCTAGAAATTGGGACAGATGGGTGGCATCTACTGACTTCATCACTCGATACAGCATACTATAATTTCCACCGCAATATTCCATCCCAGTTCTCTTAGAGTCATATCAAAATTAAGGTCTTTATTGATATTTGTATCAACAGACAAACACAAAGTTGTAATGAACATGTTCTGCTTATTCATGTCTTACTAACCTATCTCCTTTAATATTGTAGGATGAAAGAGTAAGAGCTCTAACACTCAGGGACAGTATTACTTCACTTCAAGAATGCCTGTAGAAGAGTAGTTGTTCCTCCATGTAGGCCCACACTCAATAAAGGTCTTCGATTCGGCATTGAGTGACAAAGCTAAATGAAAGTGTATAGTTAACTATTTCATATTGCAGTAAATTCTCCTTTCATGATTATTCAAGTCAATGCAATCATATATTTTTCTAGAATCTCCGGGTTCCAGTATACTTTCCTAGTTATGTTGAAGATGATATATTTGTGTTAAAACATATGCTAATGTATTTCAATGGAACATTTAGCATATCCCATCATTTTCCACCTCTCGAAAAAAAAATATAATTGTATAAGGTGATATTCAACAATTTAATTTTCCAATATTATTATCCATACCTCCCTTGTTGGCTTCAATTCGATCTAAAACTTGATCATGTATTGCCTGTTTGGTGAATTGAAAAACATATTTAACGGACTGTACCAAATTTCAAGAATAGTGTCCTGGTTGTTATTAGCACCATCACTATTCTCCCATGATTAACAACACCAAATTTAAAGGTGAGAAGCACTTGCAAATCCTTGCTCTTCTACAACAGTAACTTGAGTGTTATATAGTATTCTTAATTCTTTGTATTTAACTGATTAAATGACCTAATGAGGTAAGCCTTCTCCTTGTGTCACATTAATCCAATCTACATTCTTTATGCTTCATATCTGCATCGTGCTGTTTCACTGTGTGCACCAGACAAGATGTGTGGATAGTCATCTCAATAATTTTTCTCTCGCCTTCAAAATTTTGTGACAAGGATCACTGGCATTAGGACTACACTTTGACTGATTGTAACATCTGTTGAGTTCATTGACGGAGGAGTCATGACATACAGACCACTAGCAAAATATTCAAGAATACATTAAATGTTAATTTATATTTGTTCAATACAATGGGATTCTCATTAATTCATTATTCACTTGTAAACGTGTCAAATATATTTGAATCTTTATTCTTCTCTTTTCTAATAACATTTTTCTAGGGGCTTTCATATTGGGGATGTCAGTTTCATTGACGGACTTTTCTGGGAGATTTAGCACATTGAGTCCTCAGTCCGAATTATCTTTCCATCATCTCATGTATTAGTAAATTTTTTTGTTATCTCATTATTATTTTGTTCTAGACCTTGCAGTACATGAGGAGATGAGATAAATTTCTGATTGTAGGTGTTTTTACAGAATTTCCTCTACTGATGTATTTTATTCTTTGTCAGTTGCTTTGTGTGGTGTTCTTATATCCCCATGACCAATTTTTTATCATTGCTCATCACTCCCACAAATATGACTCCTCACATACAAGAACTGTTATATATTTTCTCCATGAAAACCATGGTAAAACAAAACTTTTTCTCTTCAGTTTTGTCACATAGTCTGTCAATGTACTTGAATTTTCCAAGTGTTTCAAATTTATCATCAAAATCATCCTCTTCATCAGCAATGGGTCACTTCATATGGGGACTACTATTTATTCTTTTCTTCTTGTTATTTCTTTTATTTAATTTCATCATGAAAATCAAGAGTGGAATGATACATACAAGAAAAATATCATCCTGAATATGAATATATGGTGGAAAAATTGCAAATAAATATAATAATAGAATGGGGAAGTGTAGAGAGGGAGGAGAGAAAATACAAAAACAATGAAAAATGAGGGAGTTTAGGTTTGCCCTGCTAGCTCTGTAGATGGTTTCTCCATATTTGTTCCTCTAAGTTCTCCTCCTTCAGCCTTCCAAGTTTCCTCCACCCTATCTTCCAAGCTCTTCTCTCCTCCTCTTTCTCCTCTTCTTCTCCAAAGCTATTTCCAAAAAGTGAGAAAATGAGGGTGAAAGTGAGCTTATAATTTTTTTTCATCCCATCCTAACTCAACACTAAACTACACTCCACCATTTAAGCTGTTTAAAAATTAAAAACTTTTTAGTAGGCCATATTCTTTTCAGATTTGTTTCAGTTTTATGGAACCAACATGATCTGCCGTGGTGCATGGACTAAATATGTTTTCCATACACTATAAGTGATGTGGATCCCACGCTTGAAACACTGCATCAGCATGGTCTCAGTTGCAGAACCAATCTTTTTCAACCCTATTACCTCGGCTTTCTTTACGGTGTATATGACGGAAAGGATTTGGGAATTGGTGTTGGCGATGGGATCCTCGAAGAAAACAATTTCCTATTGCATTGAGAGCGCAGTGTCTATTTTGAAGTCATATAAAAATAAAGCCTCCTTATTGTATGGGATGATATTATTTGTGAATGTTGGAATACAATTGAGCTGGTTCTCTGGGATCATGGTATTGTAAATTATGAACTAATATAAAGTGCTGATAATTACATGGTAGGCAGTTTAAATGATAGATTCATTAGATGCATTTGATGTAATATTAAATTTTTAGTTAGATTATGTGTTTAAGGTTTGTAGTTGTGTGCATCGAGAAATCTGGGAGTCCGGCAGTTTAGCCGTGTGTGAGGGTGGAATCGAATGTATGAGAGTGATATGGGTAGTTAAGGAAGGAATCAGCAGATGTATCGAGGAAAGATGCATTTGTCAGTTTATGAATGTCTATGATAAATAAAGGGTTTTGATCGCAATTGAATAATGTGCCTTGTTTATGGTTGTTTCTTGAATGCATGAATACAAATATTATGTATTCGTGAGTAGTTCATTATATGTGTTGAAAATGTCATGTACATTGATAGATATGATCTACGAATATCTGATAAGAAGAAATGCCTAAATCCACAATTTTCCATTCATTGATGCAAACCTAGTTCTAGTATCTGCATATCTAAGTAGATCTCTGATTTCGGTGACACAAATAATAATGGGGCACGTGTTTGTTGGATCAAGCACTATCACTTTAACATGTAGCTCCAGTCTTACGTGTTCATAGACCGAGATTTGATTGAGGAGCTGATGCCGTATTTAAACAAAGAGATCAAAGATTGGGTAAGTCTAAAGAATGCAATTTTTTGGTGTAAGAAAAGAAACTCCGTGCATTTACAAAATATTGGTTACATAAGCAGTCTACATATTAGTGCTGGCATTTTTCACATTGTTTCAGAGTGATTTGTGCGATCAAGACGAGCTGCGTTGTAGGTCCGTTCAGCACCGCATGGACCCTGCATCGATTGAGAAGATGAAAATATCGATAATGAGATCGTGAAATATTGACATTGATAGACAACATCCTTGAGGGTTTATTCATATCAAGACTCGTGTTTCTGTGTTTTAAGAAGGTTAACTGTATTCTTCAAAGGTTGTAGAGGTAGCAAATCTATGAGAGTGTTGGATTAGGACAGCATTGTGTGAAAGGGGTATGTTAGGCCGCCATGTTGCATTGAGTTTGAAGAAATGTAATTGCAGCAGGCGGAAAATCGTTATAGACTGTTTGGGGAATTGTTGTCAATCTGTGTTCAGCAAGTATTTACAATAGTCCCTATACTATTGGTGACCTTTCGGTAGTTGTTTACGCATTAAATCTACCTGAAGAGTGCATAGAGGGTACTGAAGTTTCACACTTCGAGAGAGAGAAGTCAAGTAGTCTAATGCTGCACCTATTAGTTTGGTACAGGTATAGCGCATTTACCGTTAAATATGTTAGGTTATTATCATTCACAGATCTAGTTGAGCACTCGTGTGTATCAACAAGCATAGCACATATTATTATATACGCGCATCATCAATTTAATATGTTATACTATACATATAAAATATTCAATATAAACAAATGCAACAATCATCATTTCGGGTGAATGCATCCACGCCAGACAACAAAAATACAGTCAGATGTATACAAAAATATTTCACCATAATCTACATCCAAAAAAATATATAATTTACGCATTGTTAACCTAGTAGGGAGATGTGATTCTCCACGCATTATTTGCTGCCATTTTATTCTTGTTCTAATGACCCAACAATCATATCTGGTCACCTGTTAACTTGTATATCAGACTTAATTCTTCTGTTTTAAGACTCAAAATTTGCCTATTTGGCTGAATTAGTTTCACGCTGAAACTAAGAAACATGGTTTGGATCAAATTTCCTTTGACCATTTTAATGCATTTGGGAAGTTTGACTCCACCAAAACTCCCGCATTAGACTACAAGACCAAAAATAGCAAATTGCCAGGCCAGCAGTTTTTAGGAATCTAAATTTCCAATATTGCCCAACAGGTCTTGTGACTTTGTCCTCGAAGTCACGGTAGTCTGCAAGAGTTTGATCAATTCACTAGTGGGGGTTACTGTAGCGATACACTTTATTGATATTCACGGTTTATCGGCATCCAGACATGCACAAAATTAAAATACGTTTCTTTATTAGTCGAAGAAAAAGTCCAATCATCGTAAACTTCCATAAATTTGTGGATGAACTTGCCGGTTACAATTGCGCCAAGGGCATCTCCTTGAAATCCAAACGAATGACATATCGAAGACTTATCAGAAACGATGGCCGCGTGATCTTCGTGTACACTGACCGAGCGGTATCCAGAATTGCTGCCGGGTGAATGAGCATGTTTCCTCCTCTTGCTGATTTTGTCCAAGAACGGTGTAGGAAAGGGTCATGAATGTAGGCATAATTTGTTTTCAGAGTTCATCATTGCATCCATATTTCTTCCTTCGCCTTTTGAATTAATGTCGGATTCACCCAGTTCGATCAGTTTCCGACGTAGTTCGATGATTTGCACGAGAATTTTCAATTTCTTCGCTTAGGTATATAGCGCCGCATGTCATTGCACATATCCAAGTTTAATGTGATGCTTAAACAGATCCTTCTAAAAATTCATCGTCTTGATATTCTCAAGTGAGTAGTTTTGCAACGCTTTCCTACCCATCACAAAGAATCCAAAATTTTCATTCAACTTGTGTCAACGTTGACGCTAGCCAGTAGTTTCACCGTAAACGCGCATCTAGGCACCGCATGTTTCCTCCGATTCCAAGATAGAGACATTACATGGACCTCATTCATCTTCGATGGGCTTATTGTAGAAGTTTATTAAATACACCATTTTCGCTGATTTCGACAGTCTGCTAAGGTTTGCCAAAAACCCCTATTTTTCAGTAAATTTCACTTCCGAAGTAGCATGGAGGGTGTCATCTGCTTCATTATTCTAGAGTGAGTATCAGTATCCATCGCCGTAAATCACTGTTTCAAGACAGTACTCACACATTTCAGAATAGACCCAATAGCCGTATCAATAAAATAGCATTAAATAAGATAAGATACAAATAATTCACCATATCCAGCATCTACATATCTTCATTATTTTTTTATATATATATTTACAATTCGCACATACAAGAGATCGGTGATCTCCGTGTGTATTACGCTACAAACTATCCTAATTCTAACAACCCAAAAACATTTATCTCTAGTATCCGTATATTATATGTATTCAAGCATGCATATGTCAGATCATTCGATTCACACTATTTAATTTTATGTTAATCTTTTTATGAGGGCATTGCACCACACATGTGAAGTATTGTAACAAAATATCTCAATCAAGACATAACAGTTTTAATCCAGAAAGTTCGACTAAAAGTTCTAATCATATATATGTAACATGAGATCATATGATACCCATACAAACATAAAGTTTATCATTAAAGTTTTCGCAGGTGATGGTCACAGACTTCCATCAAAGTTCCACTTTGTGAATCTGTGACTGATCTTGATTAATTTTTCAGTTCATTTCCACTCAATACACATTCAGAATTACTCAATGAATCTAAATTATTTGATTAAGAACTTCATTGGTATTCCCACGTAAGATGCAATAATGCCATTCACGGTCTGATCTTGTCTTCACATCAAATGCACCGTGAAGAATCGTTGTATTGCTCCGTTTTTATTAATGAGTTATTATTTGTGAATTGTAATTTAATAATTAATTCACTCCAATTTTCACTAATGTATCATTAGTTTGCCCAAATAGCAACTAGTTCAATCGGAAATCTAATCAGTTAAACGTATTACACCCCATAATCATTTTCCATCAAGTGTCGGCTATGCCACTTGGAGCTTCTAATCCATGCCCCCCATGTACAGCTCCAGCAGTTCTCAGTGAATAAGCGAATTTTTCGTTGTTGCCATGCATCTATACCTAATCGGCGTCTGGCAGAATAGTTATTGTTTAGAGTTTGATATTAAGAGCTAAATAATAATCGATATTTATCTGTTTTAGATTGACGACCTATAAATAGAATTTTCCAACTTGGACAAATTCATCCATCAAAATATACAGAATTTAAATTATGATCATGTCTTGCGCTACCAAGGGCTCATTCTAGTGAAAGGCTTTTAATTTTTCAATTCAAGCTCATCATCTTGTTGGAATCTCAACACTCAAATTTCATTCTTCACTTCGATCCTAAATTTATGGTATTAGAATTTTTCCGGGTGAGCAATTTTCATCAACACTGATCCTAATCCTTCAGAGAATCGTACTAAAAAATATGGATTCGATATGATGATGGTCGATATCAATATCTTTAGATCTATCATGAAAACATCTTAATCGGCATCGCAACTCGATTATCACAATGACCACCTTGTCAGAACCAAACAAAAACAACTAGAATATTCATATTCACATATATTAAACCCTTGTTTCCCGCCGGCACCAAATGCAGAAATTATCAGAGATTCGATACAAAATTCCTCTCCGATGTGCTCTTTTTCACCAAGTTGGGACTCGCCCAAGCATCCGCAAGAGGCCACAATTGTTCATCCACCAGAACCATAAACCATATCGATAAAATTTCAGATATATCAAGACATATGCTTGCCCGCCCTTTCAAAGAAGCAGAAGTTTAATATCGTTGCAGGAAAGCCGTCTGCATAGTACATGTTCGCCTTGTATTACCCAAATACATTAACTCACAATTATCAATAGTCAGCTAAGTATCCATTCATTCTCTCAAGCTGATAGTATCCTCTTTCCACTCGAATGATATTTCAGAATCTGCATGCGAAATTTCAGCATTCCGAATTTTCGTCTGAGACACAAACACTGAATTCTCCGCCGCCATAATTTCCAATCCAAGAAAATAATGAAGGAGGCCTAAATCCTTCATCTCAAAATCCTTTGCAAGATCAGCCTTGCATGAGTGTATCAACTGCTCATCACCTGTTAATATCAAATCATCAACATAAAGTACAACGATCAAAATCTTACCCTCAACCACAATCTCATATAGGTTTGCATCCACCTCACTCTTGGTGAATCCAAGTCTAGTGAAATAGCTGTCCGAGTGTACCAAGCACGAGGTGCTTGTTTTAGCCCATACAATGCTCTTTTGAGTCTGCGCACATGCGACTCACTGTTGAAGATATCAAATCCTTTAGGCTTCTCAATGTACACCTCTTCCTCAATGATCCCATTAAGGAACACAGTCTTCACATCCATCTGATGAATGTGCCAACCCATCTGCACTGAGAGAGCAAGGATGGTCCGTATGGAAGAATACCGTGCGACAGGTGCAAAGGTTTCTTCATAGTCAATCCCCTCAATCTGTGAGAAGCGCCAGGAAAAAAATCTTTCCTTATACTTCTCGACACTCCCATCAATAGCTTGCTTTACCTTGTAGATCCATCTTGATCCTACAACTAATTTTCCCACCAGCCTTGGAACAATCTCCCAAGAACTGTTTCTGAAAATGGAGTCATAATCCTCCACCATGGCATCTACCCATGTGGGCTCCTACGCTGCTTCTTCAAAAGAATATGGATCTGTCACAATACACTTGCTCATAAGAGCCATGTATCTAGTATATCGGTCGAGTGACTGTCTCTATCTGCGCTATGATGTAGGGACTCCTACATTCTGTGCCGCAACCACCTTCAGTCTCTCAGCTTCTGTGGTACGCTTCCTTCCCTTTCTGATGTTTGGTTCTGCATTAGTGGACTCTTCCACTCCATGAATCTCCTCTTGTGGTTGATCCACATCTAGAGGCTCATATTTGGGAACAAGAAGTTCCTCCTCTGCATGCAAGTGTAGCTCCCTCTCAAGCGAAAACTTCATGGCTTTAACCTCATTGAATTTTATATCCCGTCGCATAACAATCATCCCACTGTTTGGCAAATACACACAATAGTTATGGGGTGTTTCTGTGTACCCCAAAAATATCCCAAATTCTACAGTCGGCTCCAACTTCTTCCTGGCATCCTTCGTCATATGAATGTAAACAGGTGAGCCAAAAATATTCAAATGAGAAATATCAGGCTTCTTACCAGTAAAAGCTTCCTTGGGTGTACTCATGCCAAGTAGTCTATGAGGACAACGGTTTTGCACATAAACGATAGTGTTGCATGATTCTTCCCACAAGTGCATCGGTAGGCCCTGGTCATGCAACATCGCTCGTGCAGCACCCACAATCATTCTGTTCTTTCTCTCTGCAACCCCATTCTTCTATGGGTTATGAGGCACTATGATTTCTCTTCGAATTCCTTCTTTTCTATAGAAGTCTTTGAATTCGCCTGAGATGTATTCACCACTGTCATCGCTCCGTAGAGATTTCACCTCCTTCCTCGACTCCTTCTCCACCAATGCCTTGAACTCACAGAACTTTGAGAACGTTTCACTCTTCTTTTGCATGAATAAGATCCAACATCTACGAGAAAATTCATCAAAACATATCACATAATACCTGTGTTTCGCTGTTGAAGCAACCGAGAATGGTCCACACACGTCTGTGTGAATTCTCTCCAGGATCATCGAAGCACGGTTCTCCTTCTCATGAAAGGTGGTCTTCACAAACTTACCCATTGTACACCCTTTGCATTGATCTGACTACACAAGAGTACCCTTGGGAAGTCCAGTAGAAATTTTCTACAAAATTTTCAAAGCACCATGGTGAAGATGGCTCAATCTCCTATGCCATAATTGGCCCTCATCCCAGCTCATGACTTCTTCTACTTTTCCCACCATTGCAACACAACCATCTACCTCTAGCTTGTAGATATTCTTAATTTGAACCCCTATATTCTTGGTTTGACCTATTTTTTTATGTCGAAGGAAGGCTTTTCCCTCACTGAAAACAACATCATAACCCCTGTCTTCCAGCATTGCGACTGAGAGCAAGTTCTTCTTCAGACCTAGAACATGCATGAAATTATTCAACAAGAATGGATTACTGGACTCCCTCTCAAAGGTAATGGTCCCAATTCCAGTCTCACTGTACCGACCATCATCACCCATCTCTATATGCATTTGGAGGTCCTTCTCCTCAAAGTCACTAAACAACTCTTTGTCTCCCGTCATATGGAAAGACGCACCATTGTCAAGATACCACACCAATCCCATGTAGCTTGAAATCAAGCATGAGATCGAGGAAAAATCCAACTCAAATTGTAAGGTTAAGGCCTCTCCAGCTATAGATCCAGCAGCTTGCGTATTCTACTTCTTCAGTGGACAGTTAGTGGCAAAATTTCCATGCTCATGACAGTGAAAACACTTCACTTTGGACAAGTCCCGCTTCTTGCCTTTCGCATTGGATTTAGAAGGATTTTTCCTCCCCTTCCCTTTCCTTGATTTGGAAGCCAAAGTGAAATTATTTTCATCTTCATTCTTCGATGAAGATCCATCCCTGGTACCCCACCTTATCTCCTCCTACACAAGATCCGACCAAAGTCGCTCCCATCCTAGCAGTTTCTCTCGTCCATTGACAGAGTCTTCGTAGCTATGCCAAATCTTCGGAAGCCCAAGGAGATCCAAGCTCACCAAGTATTTTTCATCAACAGTAACCCCCACACTTCCTAGTTCATCCTTGCAGTGGACAAACTTCGTGAGGTATTTTGGAATACTGTTGCCTTTCTCCATTTTTATTTTTCTGAGCTTGTCTTTAAGCGCCAACTTCCTCTGGTCACTTCTGCTTTGGAACAAGTCTATCAAATCCTTCCACATTAAGAATGGAGTGGCTTTCCCATGAAGGCTGGACACAATATGGTACTTCACACCTTCCAACAGAATCCTCCTCATCTTTGCAGTCTTCTTTTGCCATGCATCAAATAATGCAGCATCGCTAGATCCCGGCTTAGGAACATCGCTATCGATGAACTCCTTCAGCCCATTATCCTCTAGCACCACCTCCATCCTATCCTTCCAGGATATGTAATTTGATCTCCCATCAAGGGAATACTCCAATCTCAACCCGTTGAAAGAAATTTCAATGTATACTCGATTTCTGCACCAAGAATCTTCTATAGAAAATTCGAATTGTCCACCAGCACAAAATCACTTCACAATTACAATCTTCAATAAAAAATGCTCAGATACCATGTAGAAATTATATGCACTAAGCATGCATATGTCCAAGATCCACCTAATCTCACACTATTTAACTTTATGCAAGATACTAAATCTATTCCACTTGTTAATCTTTTGTGGAAAAATTAATTGCACACACATGTGAAGCATAAAAAAAAATATTCAATCGCACATAACACAGTTTTTAACCGGGAAATCCTGAAGCTGAAAACCCCAACTATATATTATGTAAAATGGAGATCATATGAAAATCTCATACAAACATACAATGCTTATCACAAGCACTCAGTACAGTACAATCGTCATACACTAATCAGGCCTAATCTTGCAAATCCATGCACCGATCTTTGCCACCTGCTAGCTTGCCTCCACTGCGCAATCTCTGCTGAAGAATAGCTCTGAATGAATTTGAATTACTCTTGGATTGACTCCACAATCCTCATTGGCATCTCCACTATGTGTTTGATGCAATCAATGCATCACTAATAGTCACAACAGATAGTCTATCTTTCCCTTTCACCTATATCTCCACTGGTCTCCACTGAAACTGTCATGCACTGTAGTTAACGGCTATATTGTTCAGTTGATTAATGAGTTATTATTTGTGAGTTAATTTACTAATTAATTAACTCCACTCTCACTAGTGTATCAATCAGTTAGACTAAATACAACTATCTCAATTGAGTCTAACTGAGTTAAACTGAATACAACTCCATAAATACTTCTTCCAACTGTGTCATAACTCTACCAATTGAGTTCTAACTGAGTCCTCCATGCAATTGCTTCAGTAAACCCTCAAGAATAGTGTAATTCCTTCTGTCAGCTGCTGTGCCACATCTGTGCACTGAATTGAAGTGCTCCAAGAGAATAAGTTGTTGTTTAGAGTCTGATTATTATTAAGAGCTAATAATAATTGAAATGCATCTATTTTTAGATTGACGATCTATAAATAGACTTCGCCCAATATTCTAAAAATATAATTTCATCTATTTTATAGAGGAGAGGAATAACCTGTTTCATCTATTTTTCCAACTTGATCAACCATCCACAAATAGCATCCTGTAACTTCTGAAATATGATCGACATGTCTAAAAATAGACATAGTCTAAAAATAGACTTGCGCCAAAAATAGCCTGCGGGCCCACTTAGTGAAGGTGACTCTTTTCACTAAGCTCATCATCTTGCTGAATCTCAACAGCATCAGACTTAATTCTTTCCTACGTTAAGACTCAAAATGCTCATCTATTTATATGGAATTAGCCTATGCTTCCAATGGTCCGCAAACCGTGGTTTGCAAACTCTTGGTATGCCCTTGACCCATTACAATGCATTTGGGGCTTTGACCCACCCCAAAACCCCTGTGTTAGACTAATTAAGACCAAAAATATACAAAATTGTACAAAATTCGCAGCTTTTAGGGGACCCTATTCCAACAGGAATATAGTTCGTTGTTTGGGTTTGGAGAAAGAGAAATAAACCCTGCTACCTCGAGAATTCTGAGATCTAAAAGTCAGGAAAGCACTGCGGATATTCCCCAACCTTCCACACCCATCATCACTCCATCCCATTTTGTTCCTCCACCTCCACCTACACCTCCACTTCCCCCATTCACCATTTCCCAATCCCAGAAGATGCATGTGCTCAAGGGAAAAAATGATCCTGAACAGTTATGGTTTGTTGTAGAAGTGATGTGGAGTTCGCATAACGATATATATGAAAACATGAAGAAATCACAGTTGGTTACACTATAGGATAGAGAATTTTCTTGGTACATGAAATATGTTACGATAAATGAAAATGCTTCTTTGGCTAAGACAAAGACTGCGTTGAACGCCGAATTCAAGAAACCAAAGTCATAGTCCAAGTGTATCACAAAGATCAAGGAGATTAAGTAGCTGGCTACTAAGACTGGATGAGAGGTAGATCGATGATTTAAGAAGTTGTTGAGACAAATTAGTTTCAAGATCCTGGATGAAAAAAATAGAGAATGGTTCATTTCTATGTTTTTTCCTCATCTCAAATTACCATTGTGACAACAGAAGATTTCTACTTAGGATGAAGTGTTGTAGATAACGATGGAGATGGAGGCTTCACCAATAGTAAATACAATCATAGGGGTGAAAAATATTCAAACTCTATTGGTGATATTGCATATGGAGCTCTAGGATCTAAATAAGAGAAAGGAGGTTCGATTGGATATAAGGTCAGAAGACTTGTGTATCAAGTGCAAATAAGAGGGTCACTATAAAGAACAGTGCCCTGTTTATAGAGGATATTTGAATGCTGGGATGCTGAGTCCATTGAAGCCTGGATCGACTATTGGGCCAAGTATAGGGCACCATGTATGGTGTAACTTATGTGAAGTTGCAAGCCAACATTCCATAGACTATTTTCACCTGTTGCAAAAGTTTATCAGAATGTCGTAGCAATTTTCTGCAATTTTTGTAGTTCGGTGGGACATGATGAGAAAAATTGTAAGAGATATGATTTGATGATGCATAACAGTCCTGGTGCATATTGAATGCAGGTAGAAGGGTGTGAAGCTTTGGGCTCTCCAACTATGCGAGGAGATTTCCTAGGCTGAGGAGGAGGTGCAGGTCATGGACGAGGACAGATGATATGTTACAACTGCGGAAAAGATGGACATTTTTCCAGGGATTGTCAGAATCCTACTGCAACTACTTGTAATTATTATCAAGAACTTGGTCATGAAATCGAAGATCATCCCATTTTTTTAGCTAAAATTCAGAATAAGCACAACCAGCAGTTAACTCAGAATATACAAATAATGAGGGTTGAACCGCACTAGACAGATACACGTGTTAACATAGTAACATGCAGTGGTGTGAGTACCAGAGGAGACCATGCAGAAGGAAAAAAAACTATGATGAAGACCTGGGTAAGGAAAGAAGAAGATAAGAAAATTGGATTTAATGTAAAATGTGAGAAACAGACATTCATGGAAGAAAGAAATACATTTATGACTCCTAAATTGTCACCACGTACCGCACAGAGACAACTGTTTCCATTGGAGAACGAGCCTGAGGAGAATTTTGAAGTAAAGGAAGCTGATCAATATACCTTGGGGTCCTTCTTGCAGATGTGTATGAAATTTATGAGGGACTAGAGGGTTATAGAATGGTTGTAGGAGCTTATAGATAACTATGTCAGTAAAGAAAACCTACAACTAGAACACCGCATAGTAAATAAAGTGTACAAGAATAAGAAGAGAACTGGTTGGGAGATGTGTTTGGTTGCACAATTTGAATATTATGGGATGGATCAAGTCATTCTAGATCTAGGATTAGATGCCAAAGTTCTGCCAAAGCAGACATGGAAGTGGATGGGAAGGCCTAAGCTGCAATGGTCACCAATTAAATTGAGGATGGTAAATCAATAGAAGATCATTACCATGGGACAATTGCAAGGAATTAGCATAGCCATTGATGGAGTTGGCATGTTGGTCAGGTTAGAAGTGATTGAGATCGTTGATGATATTAATCCATATCCTGCATTGTTGGGATTTGACTGGGCTTATGACATGGATGCTATAATCAACTTGAAGAAGAGGCAGATGATATTTGAAAATAATGGTACCCGAGTTGTTGTGCCATTAGATCCTTCTGAAGTTACACGCTATATAGATCTTTTCCATCATGAGTATGGGGATGTTGAGATTGATCAAATATATAAGCTTACTACGCAGGATGAAGACTAGATTAATCCCACTGCAGATGGTAGAATTTTTTGGGAGCATGACAGTTTGTGTGTTTTAGATTCTGATGAGGAGTTGGAGCACTGGCATAATTGTTTGCATTAAGTAACCACTAAACACTGTAATAGGGTTACCAAATCTCTGCATTGTGTCCAATCAGAAGTACGTGACTTACCTTTTTATGATGGAATTGGGAATGATGTCTTGTTTCTGGAATAATTTGAGAAAAAAATTCCTAAGAACTAGAGATATGAAGCTTTGGACTTCTCATTGAGGTCTACTCCAGACCGATGGTGGGGTGCACACAAATTTTTTTTAAGAGGATGGAAGGATTTTTGCAAGTTGCTAAGGTTGAGGTTTGGTCAAGTTGATATGAGGATCGCAAAAAATTATGATGGTAGAAAGGATCCTCGCGAGCACTTGGCTCACTGGACTGAAGGTTGGGGCACCGAACCTCAACCAGAATGGGTGCACATGTTCTTTAATTCCTTGGAGACGATACCCCAACAATGGTATCTCAAAATAAAGTTATGCCATGGCACTATGGATTGGGACGAGATGATAGAAGGGTTATTGTTAACATACAACTTCACTGATGGATGGGAGTGTATTACTGAGGCTCTTCAAGAAGTAAAGGTGGGATTATTTTGCATTACCAAGGAGCCAAGGGTGTTGGTACAACATGATTGGATTGAGCAGTTGGAACAAACCCAAGACTATTGTAAATAGTATGCTTTAATGGACCTCACCAACATGTTTGTGTTGTGGGAGGAGATTTTCGGGTGTCGAGATGAACAAACACAATGATTTTGTTGGAGGGTGGCCTCATCAGAGTCATAGTACTGCACAATAGACTAAATGTAGGTGCAATTGGAGGTGAATGCATCGAGGAAGTCACGGCCTCATTGAGGTGGTGAGTCTCACGGAGTTCGTCAAAATATAACCGTTGGAGTAGTAAAAGTTTATTGGAAAACAACTTGGCCATTAAAAGGAGTGAGAGGGATGTAATTAATGGGCATATCTGGGTAGATATGCCACCAAATCGTCACTTCTGAGGAGTATCTAAAGGCGATAATGCAATTTGAATTCGAAATTTTCTATGAAGGAAGGATCCCACTCCCCATTTGAACACTTTGCGCTCTTTGTTAAAAGTGAGAGCTTCTATCTGCAAGAGAGACGAGTGAGCTCTTGCATGTCAGATTACAGTTTCACAACATTGAGAGAAGCATTGATCAAGGCAGGTCTTAGCCACACAATCCACCCAGTATTAGCCACCACAATGACAGCCACACTGCCAGTAACCGCCATAGGGCTGAGGTATCCTAGGAAGCAGATGATTAAGGGCATAGTGCCATCCTCGAAGCCTAAGAAACCAATCCTAAGGTCACCTCCTTGGAAGAAACTCCCAAAGGAACAACAAAGTAAGGGAGTTCAAGATCGCCAGAAAAATGCCATGGAGATAGAATCAGATGACGATGAAGCAGAAGAAGTCCCAGAAGAGATTGATGCTGAGGAGGTTGAGCCTATCTATAGGCTACCTCCATATATCCCACCCTGGAAGTTGGAGGCTAAGAATCTAGTAAAGGACCCCGACGCAGTAAAGTACAAGGTTTTTACACCATTGATTCCAAATGAGGTGCCGATTTAAGGAGATTTATTATCCAAGGCACCTCATCTCAAAATGGAGGATTGAGATTTTAATGATCGAAGCAAATATCCATAGTTTGAGCCCAGTAGATATATGCATGAGCAGGCCTATACAGAAGGTGTGACAAGAATGGATCTGATGAAATGGGTGAAGGGTATCCAGGAAGTCGGTATACTCAACATGTTATATGTAACATACTTCGGGCGCAGTCTTATCAACACTATTTGTGTGCACCAATTGTTGGGCTCAATACATGATGATTCTATGTGGCTGGGAAAGAGGATCCCAAGTTTTGAGATGCTCATAAGGATAATTTTACAACACTTACTTGTCTTGGGTCGGACCCCGCGGAGGATTTTGTGGGAAAAATACAAGACAATAAACTTGAGGATAAGATGAAGAATGACTATGAGCTGACAAAGGGAACCCAAAGGTATCTAATTAACTCCATTTCGGATAGAAATGTGTGCTTCACCATGCATATTATTGTAGGGAATATTATGAGGAAAAAACCTGGAGAGGAGGCTTCTGTGCTTTTAATAGCCTTAGGTTCGGAGTGCGCCAAGGGCGTTGTATATAAAAGGGAAATATATTTATGTACTAAATTCTTCGTCGATTGAAGATCAATGCAAGAAGAGGGAAAGAAGTTTCACTAGGTGTGGATCTTTCTTCTTATTGCATTTATGGGGTGGAGAGAGCCCTAGGAGTTGCAGTTCAAAACCACAGACCCCGATCTATGCGAAGCATCCAGATATGCTTCACTTTGGCATTCAGAAGAGCCATCGAGTGTTATGGACAATAAATATTTTTGGGTAGGATTTGAGATGATTTTACGCACAGTGATTAACCAAAAGCGTTGGTTATCACCAAGAATTATGGATCATTATCGATAGGTAGCGGAGTTCAAAGTGGAATTCCATCACATACACATTTAGGCAAAGAAGGCCCTCGTTAGGGTTTGGTACGAGCTGTTGTACCTAGTCGAAGAAGAAGATGTGGAATCCATCATCAGCCATTGGCCGAGAGCTTGGTTAACTCCGCTTCCTGAAGGCACATAATAGGAAGGAAAAAGTGGGGAAAAACCCACTAAGCCAACAAGAAAGAAGGACACGAAGGTCACATTTGTGACTAAGCAAGAACCTGACATAGAGATTTTGGAAACAGGAGGGGATGACACTCTGAGCGGTGATGTCAGTGTGGACCCATCATTTGCCACCAAGCAAAGATAGCCACAGAAGGGTAGCGTGAGAAAGAAGGCGAAGTCCAATAAGTTTTTTGGCCCAGAAGCCATGGTCCTTACTGAAGGGGACCTCAATGAAATTGGGGACACTGTGAAGCAGGCCACTAAGCACTTTTGGGGTAATATTGAAGAGAAATATAAGAAAGTGCTAGCAGATGTTCACAAGGGCTTGCAAGACTTGCAGGTACAGACGAGCATTTTTCAGGCGAGCGTGATTAGGTTACAAGTGAGCGTGATTATCCTGAGATTATCACATGCTGGTACAAGCACAAATGCACATGAATTTACGCTGACCTCTGATACCCACTGGGTGCCTATCCCTACATGCAAACTGAGTTTGACACGATGGAGTAGCTGAGGTAGGTGGCCCACTGGTAGAATACAAAGCTGAATCTTGTTGTGATGCCACTGTAGGCTTTTCATGAATTCCACTAGAGTATCAATGAAGAGTTGAATGTGAAAACCACGCTCTCATGATTATTCATGATGTCAAGAATGGAAGACAGAGTATGGCAAAGGAAAGGTAGCTTGCTATCCAAAAGTGCGTAGTTGAGGTAACACAAAGACAGAAGATGGAGGAGGCTATCTCTAAATCTTCCAATGAGCTTCCAAAGATCTAGATCTAGGCTGCAGCTGTGCCAAAAGAAAAGTGGTGAAGCTTTCCAATGCAGTTAGGAATCTAAGGCCAAATTTGATGAAGTGCTCTTAGAAATGAATATGAAAATAGTTGAGCTCCAGATGCAATTGCAGCTTGCCACTCTGACAGAAGTCTGGGAGTAATGCAGAGCAGAGCTAAAATTTGTGACAAATCAGGTTGAGTCCCACATATAGGAGTGTGTGAATGTCTTTGGGGAAGTTCTCGATGTATGGACCTCACCGCAGAAGGACCCTCAGGTGAAAAAGATATAGGCCAAGGTGCATGAAAATCTTGAACAAATGGACCAGATTAAGGTCACTGCTAAGACCTTAACACCAATGCAATGGATTACTCGTCTCCAAGAGGGTAAATTCTTGTAGGAGAAGGTTGATGAGTTGTGTAGGAAGGATCAACTACTTATAGAAAAATTGACACCATGGGAAGCTGAGGCTAGCCAGCTCTCCCAAACTGCGAAAAATAAGTTGAAGGCACTGCGCATGATGCAAAGAGGGTTCGAGGAGAAGGCAGCTAAGAAATTTACAAAGATGATGCTTAGGGAAGTTAGGGAGTTTTAAAAGTAGTGCACTGAAGCAGTTCCCCTGTGGAAGGATTCCTTGAGAAACATCAAAGTGAATATCGATGGCACACTATATTTGTGACTTGGGATGAGTCACAGTTTTGTGTTGGGTGCTTGTTGGAGATGGTATCCCTTTGAAGAAAGCAGCAAAGAAAGAATCTATAGATCGAGGAGCAAAACACACAACATGGAGTCTATTTTGGGTCATAGGGGATTTTGGGTGGGTCAAAGCCCCTTATTATGTAATGGGATTGGATTATTTTGTGAAATTTATACTCTGCCCATGGTTTTGGTATTGTAAATGCCAAACCTATATAAGGAGTCTAGGTAGAAGTTGTAGGCAAAAAAAGGGGAAAAAACTTAAATGATAGATCTAATTAGATGCATTTGGATGTAATATTGTTTTAAGTCAGAATTTTTTTTTAGGTTAGAGGAAAAGGCTTATGTAGTTGTGTGTGCGGATACCATAGGAAGTGTGCAACTGTGTGCACAGATCCCTGCAGCTATGTGCGCAGGGTGGAACTGAATGTATGAGAAGGATCTGGATATTAAGGAAAGAACTGTTGGATGGATATGAGTTTTACTGATGTGTTATATTTTACTTACCATTTATGGATTTTTTGATAAATAAGGGTTTTTTATCTACAATTGAATAACACATTATGGTTTTTTACTTTGTTTAATGCATGAATAAGTAACATCCGACAGTCTGTGAGTAAGTTAAACATATGTGTTGAACATCGCCTGCATTATTGATAAATATGACCTGCGAAGATATGATAAGAAAGAAAAGCTCTAAAGCCACAATTCTCTATCCCTTTGGATGAAAAAAATTGGTTCTAGCATCCCCCTATATTGCCTCAGGTGAGACTTTGATGCAAGCAGGTAGTTTCCAAAAGGGCTGGTAATAGTGGGTTTTGTTGGAATATGCAGTCACTTTGAACCTGGGTCTAGGCTCCATCAAGCCAACAAGGGGGGGACGTTTACTGCCACATTCACTGAAACTTTGTTTCTACTTCTACTGCAACATCATCAATTCCCTCTCATCTCCTACTCCTGCAACTGCAACATCTGCAACTGAGAACTATCAAAAACAGTGAACCATATGTGTTCAGAATAATGCATCTGTCACTAGAGTCTTGAATGCTACTAGTTTCTGTGTTGTCACGGAAGAATATGTGATCCTAATGAATCTACAAATGTGCCAACAACACTATTTCCAACTCTGCACTGCATTTCCCAGTTTCTTACCACTACTATCTACTGCATCTGTCACTCTGACATATGACTACACCAATTGCCATTGGTCCATATTTATTGATCCAGGTAAATTTATGATACCCTTTTAACTAAGACATTTTGCTTCATCTAATGTGTTAGAAATATATTTTATCAAAGAATTAATGATCACATATGCAGATATAATCAAGAGGAAAACATGTCAACAATCATACAACAAAAAACACAAGAGGTTTAATAACGTAGTTCGTCTAGTGTGGACTACGTCTTCGGGCCTCGGTGTCTCAATGGTATTGACTACTTCATTTTGTGCTATAACTGGTGATCATGTACATGGATGTTGTTGAATTTTCATACAAGTAAAAGCCCTCAACATGAGTGGCAAAGTCTCTCCATGAGATGTTCCATTACAAGGAAATCTCACTCATCACAAACCTCCTATTAGGATGAAAAATTTACACATGGTGAAAAAGAGTATCACGCCATCAAGGAAACAAAGGGATATCACAACATAAATCACCATCCATGATAAATAAATACAACATAAATACACATAAACATAAATATTCCACGTCGTAAATCAAGCAGGAATTGACATGACATAAAACATCCTACAACAATAATCAATGAAGTACATGGGAACAACACTTCATATACCTTAATTCTGATGCTGGATGAAGAATAGGCTTCTCAGTCGCTAGATCTAAATGCACCATTGAATTCATGGCGTCGAATGGAAATAAATCAACTGTCCACATGTTGAAATTCGACACCATCATTCCATTCTGAAAAATGGCGAAAACATATATGGCTCATATGGAAAATCTAACTGCACGACTATATTCATGTCACCGAGAGGTGTCGGATCAAGTGTCAATTTTCTGAATTTTGACACTCTCGAAATTTGGGTCGTAGGGATTTTTATAGGTCAAATTGGGAATCATTTCCAATGACCTGGTTAACTGGGCATCATCTCCAGGACCAATGACTAAGGGTCTATCATTCCCTATCATTTCAGGTTGCCACATGCCCAAAGGTAAGAACATGACAAATCAAACATGACTTTCATCAAGCAAAGGTTTCATGGTTTGAAGTTTATTATATAGCATGTGAGAGCTCACCAACACTACCTCTAAGGGGACTAAGTGCATTTTATATGAAGGTAGCCCCATGCAAGGCTGCTCTGCAAAGCACTTTCTGACATCTATGGGTGCGTTGGTCACATTGGGAGTGAAATTCTCATTGTTTCGGAATCTCCACTTGGCCAGTGCCTTCTAGAAGAGTTCACATGTGTCAAGCTTCAAATCCAAGTGTCCATTTGACATATACATGATTGGGAACATGTCTTGCCTATTATTAGAAATTCATTCATTGCAAAACTACCTTTAGTTCATCTATAAGTTGAACACAGATATGAGTGTTTCAAAAGGAAGAATTTGAGTAGAGAAATGCTGGAGGATTTTCAATTGAGAGTTAGATTTGTGTAGTAGTTGTTGGAGAGATTTATACTATGATGGGGATAAGGATCATTGTTGGAAGGGTCACTTCAAATCATTCATTTGGTTGTAACCTCTCCTTCTATCATCAATAAAGAATAGAACTTACTTTTCCTATATGCAACTGTATTAGATTTGATTTTCCATATTGCAAGATCTTAGTTGATGTATATTCTTTATGATTTACTGATTTAGCTAAATAAATTGAATAGAAATCTATATTATTGCTATATTATGCTATTTTAGTGTTATTTATTGCAGGGAATCATTTCACACAAAACGCTTGAATTTGAAGCTACAACGGAAGCGAAAAAAGGAGCCATTTAGAAGCGCTTGGATTACATGTAAGCCTCTAGTTCTTTATCTGTCTCTATTCTAAGTTAGGAAAGGTAGTTGTATAGTCTTTAATATGTTTTTCTATATTGTCATCTATCTATGGAAGTGTGTTTTATCCGTAATTAACAATTATGGCCCAAAAAATTGGCGACTCCGTTGGGGATAATTTCTCTTAGATCTAGGTGACTTAGCCTCTGATTTTCTTTGTTGATCCACCTAATAGTTGTTACACACAAATATTAAACTTTTTCAAAGCCAAATTTTCAAATATAGTGAGTTAAACATTTTTTTTCCCTTATACACTATGCCCAATGCACCCTTAGACAGGACACAATGCTTTGCATAGCACTGTCTCCCTTTCCGGCCTGCGGTGCAGAGCACTGTCTCCCCTTGGAGACTGTGTTGACTCCTAAAACCACCCAGATTCCTTTGAATTTGACTTTGAAATTTTCTTCAGTTTTTTTTCTGCTGTGTTTTGAAAAGTTTGATCCTCATATTGACAAGGAACTCTATATACTTCTTCCTCCTTTGACTGAAAATTTGTTCAATGTTTATTTAAAAAAAATTTCCTTTATCATTGAAAAGTTGATTTCAAAGTATTTTTATGGTCGCATTAAGAATAATTTTCTTTCGAAATAGGAAATTGTCATAAAATATTCATTTCCTTGATAGGAGAAATTGTTGATCCTCATTCTTCCTTCAAAAGAGAAATTGTTGTTTGTATTCTTCATTTCTTGAAAGTAAAAGGAATTTTAATTATTGACTTAGTGCACCTAGTTTCTTTTCTACATTCATAACATTAAGGAAAATGAAAAGAAAAACTTGCATTTGCATGTAGGATTTTTGTGTGTTTTGCAAAAAGGAACATTAGGAAATCTGCATTTAGTTTGTGATCATTGATTTGTTTTGATCATTGATTTGTTTTCTCACAAATTATTTTCTCTCTTCCCTTAGTAGCTATTTTTTTCATTGAAGAAACTGAAAGTGAAAGATTGCTTATCATTTTTAGTTGCATTTTAGGAATTTTCCAATACATCATCGTGGTGAACCTTTGAAAGGAAAATTGTACGCAAGATGAACATAAAATTAATATCAATTTACCTAACAAAGCATTGGAACCATAACGATAACATTTAGAAGTTCTAGGCTAGAGACGTGTTCTGGCATCATAAAACATAGCAGCTATCGTTAACTTGTCTGTGATGCATTCCTAGTGTGATACCTCACTCCATTTATGTAAGTATATCATAGCTCGTCCACATACTTTCGGTTATATCGGGTGGTGTTACAATACAATAAGTATAAAGGGGTGCTCTCACTATGCGGTTTCACATCAGACAATGCTAATACGGACTTGGGCCTCCACATACCTTTGGGTATATTTGGGAGGAAAAATTTTAGGTGTTATCCATCCATAGTGAACCGAGTCGGCTTCCTTGTAAATTTTGATACACTGAACACATCATTCGGGGAGATTGCCTGCCCATACTTCTTGGTTCGCCAGGAGGTATTCTACAGTTCACAGTTTCTTGGTAAACCTTTTTCCTAGCATTACCCTTTTATTTTTTTTATTTGTTTTTGGTTAAAATTAATCAGTAATCATGGAAGAACAAAATCCTTTCCCCCGTCGTTCGTGTATATTAGCTTTAAAACCACCTTTACCACCAGAAGTTAATTCTGGTAGGTGAAGGCAATCACGATCTTACGAATCAAGTATAATTCATACCTCTGGTGAAACATCATTTTCCCATAAACCAGAGTTAGCTCAAGTTGTTTCTACACATCTCGGTTTGTCTACTATTGTCGAAACGGAGTCTTCATAGCTACCCATGGTCATGATCCATCCAATCAGTGGGACCATACCTCCTGGACCTGACGTTGTTCAACCACAAATTGATCTAGATCCTATCTCTTCTTTTCCAGAACATCTGAATCCTGAAGTTGAACAACCGGAAGTTGTTCCTACCTTGGTCATCCCACAAAGTTCTGTAGCTATTGAATTTCTCATATCACATATTCAACCACCTAAAACATACTTTGGGCTTGACAGTGAAATTCTTCCACCTGGTTAATTGCGATTGAATAAATCCCACAAGACACTACACCTTTAACTCCAACCCATTTCGGGGAGGACCTTTACCTGTACAAGTATTTTTCTCAATCGACACCCTCTGCTTTTGTTGATCTTCCTCCTTTTCAAATTCCCATCGATTCAAAAGGGTATACATTTGGTCAAACAACCATGTCTGAACCAACATCTTCGATTGGGCCTACTATTCCAATTACGTCAGCTCCTACCCTCACTACTCCATCGATGTTTACCACTTCACAAGAGTCATATTTTCATGGAGGCCCTATGGTCCCATCAGGTTAAAAATCATTATCTGGAATTTTCTCTGGTGCATCTTCCAATCCATGGACTTTACCAATGTCATCATCCGGTATTTTAACTGGTAATCCTATTGTAATTACTGAATGACTTGATTCATTATGCACATCATCAGGGCAATATCAAGCTGATCCTTCTAGGTCTATTCCTTCAAGTACCATATCAACTGGACTCCCAACATTTGGAGAGAAATATTTTTTGTCTTATTATCCTCCTCATGCTGGGGGCAACCTTTCGCCACCCAATATGATAGTACTCCGTCACTTTTTGGTCAAACTAATGTTGAAATGAATGATTGTCAATGGCAGCCCACTCTGCCTATCCAACCAAAAATGGTTGTACACTCATATCAACTGGTTCAACCTGTTACACCCACTTCATTACCACTTGTTAATACATCTATAACCCTGTTATATAATCAAAATGTTGTACATCATAAATCTTATCAAACAGGTTCTTCAACTCAATATCATCAATTGTTAGGTCCATAAACTCCAAATCCTTTGATTAATTTACAACAACCTGTATCAGGAATTATTTATTCACAAGCTCGTTTACCATTTTATGGGATGTCACAATCGCAACCGAGTTATACATATCAACCGAATCCAAGTCATGTTAATTTGGGTTATAACATTGGTGGATAGACCCCTTGGCAGCCACAGGTGCAAATGCCTCAAACATCATTTCAACAAGTATCATATCCAAGTTTTGGTCAACAAAATCCTCAAGCGTTTGATATGAAAAACAACCCCTATCTGGGTTACCAATAGCAGATTCCTTATGCTAGTGCTCAAAGGACTGTTGCTCAAGCAATTCCATCTTACCTTGGCTATGCTCAACCTGACCTTAATAGACAGTTGCCCTTTGTTGCAACTTTAGAGTTACCAGATTTAAATTGGCTAACTAATGATCCAATTAACTATGCTCCTTGGTGGCCGATGATACCTCAAAAATTACCCTTGGATATTCCTAAGTTTAATGGAAACCCTCGAGAAGATCCATCGACTCATGTTATGACTTATCATTTATGGTGTTCATCAAATTCCTTGAATGATGATTCGGTTTGACTACGTATTTTTCAGCGTACGCTCATAGGTCTGGCTGCAAAATGGTACATTGAATTACCTAGAGCTTCTTTTGATAATTTCAAAGCCCTAGCTACTGTCTTTTTGACTAATTTCTAGCTACCCATTAGATATGAAACTAGAACAAAACCCTTGAATAATTTCAAATAGAATAATGCTACTCACATTTCTGATCATATTCATGAGTGGTGTCATCGTTGACGAATGGTTAAGACATTTGTTCCGGATTATATCCTTGCTGAATGGTTCACTAAGTCCCTGTTACCATCTATAACTGAGGATGTGGCTAAGGGTGGTGTTGTCACAGAAGAGCAAGGTATCGGTTGTGCACAATATTTAGACTTGATTTACACTCAGTCTAGCACGCTCTATGAAAAAATCCCTAATGCGCTAAGATCTAATTTCAATGTTCCTCCTCAAATAAAGGACTCTCATGCTAGAGATGGCTTGATAGGCACTACAAACATACATCATACCACTGCATTTGATCCTTATCCTACTTCCGAAATTAATTCCGTGTCATTTGACAAAGGAAAAGGTGACAAGCAACCAAGAAGTAAGAAAAATGGGAAATCAAAGAAAAAGAAAAATTATAACCTGCAGGAAAGATCATATGATCAACCGTCTGGACCTTGGAAACCTCGTTATCCATGCATAATTTTTAATGAGGAATACTTTTTTAGGGATTTTCCTCACCGTGCTAAAGTCTCAAAAATCATCAAGACTTCTAATGCGTTAGCTGTGTTGACAAACCCGCTTCCAAATCCGGACACAAATATGGTTGCTACGGATCTAGCTCCTAGTTCCCAAGTGTTAATGTTATCTGTCACAAAACCTTCAACTGATATTTTTGTGTCAACATGAAATAAATATTATGGTAGTCCGGCCACTGATCAACCTACTACCTCGACAATGCATCCATATACAGAATCAATATCACTTACTGTTATTCCTAAATTGACAATCAAGCCACCAAATGGTGTAATTCATAAATCGACATATATTCCTCAAGCAAGAGTTGCACAAAATTATAATATAGTTGAAGATTTGGCTCAATCCCCTTCAGCTATGTCTACTCTTGAGGTATTACAAAATTTTCCCTCCCAAAAACGGGCTTTATTGTCGGCTCTTGGCGGAATTGATTCGACTGATTCTAATCTTGTCATCTTTAATCATACGGGCTATGTGCCACAATTACCAACAAAATTGGCATTCTCCATACAGGTAAATGTTATCAATCACCTTTTTCATCACACTATTATTGATGAGGGAGCATCTACATCTCTAAACTGTTGGAAGTCACCTGGCTTGCCGTGCTTATCACAATCATCAATGACATTGAAGGCATTCGATGGATGTACATATACAACTTGTGGTATTATTAATAACCTGCATGTTGAAATAGGGGGAAAAATAGTGAATATTGATGTTGAGGTTGTTGATGGACCCCTTGACTATAATATTTTACTTGTAAGGCCATTGGTATATTCGATGACTGCTATTGTTTCTACATATTTTAGAATGATTTCCTTTCAACATAAAGGTACAATTATAGTCATTAATCAACTATCCTTCTTTTTCTCTGCTTCGAAGGTAACTAGAAGTGTTCCATTCGTTCATATACCCCAACTTGAACTTCAGAACATTGGTGTAGGACTCTTAAAGGATTCCACTCTTATGGGAACCTTTGCATTACCAACACCAGCGATGTCAACAGAAATTCCAAGTATATAGACCTGCTACATGATATATTCCACTCTATCTAGCTTAAGGAAGAGTATGAGTTTTTATGATATTTCTATGTTGGATGAGTTTCTGCCACCCAATCCTATTGAACTGGCATAACAATCAATCTATCTGGCTTGGGCGGAAAATCTGAAATCAGCGTCGCCAAGTGTTTGGGTTGATCATTCATTAGATTTTGGTACCCCATCTGATCCATTTTCCTCAACATTCTTGATAGATGAGAATATTTTGGAAGCTATGATGTCAGAAGGAAAACCATGGGAAGATTATCATCATCGTTCCCATCTTCCTAATTATGAAGAAAAATAATCTTAGTGAACTATATCACCCATCCATCAAAAATTTCTTTCCGAATTATTTTCCCATTAATGCAATCGATTTCGAGCGAAATATTTCAAATATCGAAGAAAAAATTTCTATCGATATATTGACCAAACCTGGGAATGTAGAGAATATTCATGTTGGTGTATCTTGTTCTCCATCAGAAATGGAATCATATCACTCTATTTTTCGTGAATTTCATGACGTATTTTCTTGGTCTTACGAGGAAATTCCAGGCATAGATACTAGTATAGTTGAACACACTATTAATATGTTTCCTAATGTCAAACCGGTGTGTCAACGACTTCATCCTGTACATCTGAAGAAATTTGCTGCCATCAAAGCAGAAGTTGAAATTTTTTTGTGTTCTGGTTTCATTTACCCTGTTCCGCTAACTGAGTGGGTGTCCAATATCATTCCTGTCATGAAAAAACAAGGAAACATTAGAGTGTGCATTTATTATCAGGATGTTAATAATGCTTGTCCAAAAGAAAACTATCCTACTCCCTTTATTGACCAGATTATTGACGATTGTGCTGTATGTGAAATATTTTCGTTCATGGATGGATTTTTCGGTTACAATCAAATCAATATCCACCTAGATGATCAACATAAGACAACATTCATCTGTCCCTGGGGCACATTCACTTACAGGAAACTTCCGTTTGGTATAAAGAACGTTGGGGAAACTTTTCAGAGAGAAATGGATTATGCTTTCAATGACATCAAGCACAGTGTTCAATTATATCTAGATAATTTACCAGCGAATTCATGAAATTAGATTGATCACCCGATGCATTTGAGAGCCATTGTCTTATGCTTCCGACACTAAAAAAGACGCCTCAATCCACATAAATGTGTGTTTTGTGTTGGTTCTGGTCATTTTCTTGGATTCATAGTCTCAAAAGAAGGGATTTGAATCGACCCTTTGAAGGTTCAGGCCATTCTTGATTTTTTGGCGCCGTAAAATTACTTCAGATACAAAAACTTCAAGGAAAGGCAAACTTCCTAAGGAGGTTCATTCCAAATTACGCTGAAATGGCTAAAGGATTTATTTGACTCTTGAAAAAGGGGGTTCCCTTTCACTGGGACCAAGTTGCGCAAGCTTCTTTTGATGCTGTCAAGGACACTCTTGTCTGAGTGTCATTAATGTATCCTCATAATTATCAAAACAATTATTTCCTATATATCGCCATGGTCAAAAAGACCATTTCTGTGGTATTGGTCCAAGTAGAAGATGAAATTGAAAATCCGATCTATTATTTGAGTCATAATCTCAATGATATGGAAGTTAAGTACTCATACGTAGAAAATATTGCATTGGCAGCTGTTAAAGCTATCCAAATATTTCGCCATTATATCCTATTCCAAAAAAAAACAATAGTTTTGAATTGCAACCCCATGTGTTACATCTTATCACGTTAATTTCTGGGGGGTAAATATTCAAAATCTATTGTCATTTTGCAGGAATTTGATTTGGAATTTATCAAATCCAAGTCAAAGAAGTCTTTAGTTCTAGATGAGCTTCTCTGTGACCTTCCCTCTGATAGTACTGAAACTACGTTGGAACCATCAATTCTAGACGAGTCTCTATTTCTGATTGGATCATCTGATCCTTGGTATGGGGATTTCATCATTTATCTCCAAAACCGAAATTTTCGACCTAATACCTCTCACTATGAACATCGATGTATTCGATACCAAGCCAAAGATTATTTGATCGTCGATGATACACTTTATTTATGTGGTGTCAATACCATTTTAAGGAGGTGCCTCACTCATGAGGAGGCCAAAAAAGTATTAAATGATTGTCATGATGGGGCTTGTGGTGGACACTTATCTGGATATGCTACCGTGTAGAATATACTTTGTGTCGGTTAATTTTGGCCTACTATTTTTTGAGACTACATCCTCGCGGTCAGAAGTTGTCATGCATGCCAGATTGTTTATCGTAAAATCCGCAAATCGCCAACACCAATACATCATGTTGTCTCTGCTAGACCATTTACGAAATGGGGTATCGACTTCATGACCTGTAACCCTCCTTCTCCGGGGGGCATGGTTATATTATTGTCACAGTCGACTATTTTACCAAATGGTCTGAAGTGATGCCTACATTTAACAACACAGGACAAAAAAATACATTGTTTTTCTTTAACCACGTTATTGCACAGTTTGGGGTCCCACAGGCTATAGTTACAGATCATGGGAAGCATTTCCGCAACCACGTGATGTCTAAATTGACTGCCAAGTTAGGATTGTCACATGATAACTCTACTCCTTATTATCCACAATCAAATGGAAAAGTTGAGGCTATTAAAAAAATTGTTAAATGAATGCTTCAACAAATGATAGGAGTTCGTAAAAGAAACTGGCATTTGATCTTGTACTCTGCCTTGTGGGCGTATTGAACCTCATTGAAAAACGCAACCAGATTTACTCCTTTTCAATTGGTGTATGGTCTGGAAGCTATCGTACCAATCCAATGCAAAATATCATTGTTAAAACTCACAATAGACTTGTTACCTGACACCTCAGAAAAAGAAGCGTGTCTCCTTAACCTCATCCATCTTGATGAAATGTGTCATGAAGCCCAATTGGCCAACAAAGCGCATAAGAGACGTATAAAGGCACAATACGACAAAACATCCAGCCTCACATTTTCTCAAAGGGCGACTTGGTCCTTCTCTACGATCAAGAAAATGATGTAATAGGTACAGGGAAATTTGAGCCGTTATGGCATGGCCCCTATATTGTCAAAAGAGTTCTTGCTAAGGGTGCCTATGAGTTAGTTGATTACGATGGAATTCCATTGGCGCAGCCTAGAAATGGGTTGTATTTGAAACATTACTATGCTTAATCATGAGCGTGGTAAATTTTTGTATTATATTGTATATAAGTTGTTGATTTGCATTCAATATATTAATTTGTTTTTAGATTTTTCTTGACATTAGTAATCCGATTTACAATTCATCGCAGATGTCTAAATATTTGGAACCATTTGTTGGATATGCTGATGGTGATAGTCATAGTACACAAAATGTATCCTCTGCAGCATGGGCCATTTTCGCTCCGAATGACGACTTAGTGAGTTTTCAAGAGATTTTTATTGGCATATCGACGAACAATATCGCTGAGTATAGTGCGTTGATATAACTTCTCTCTGATGCCATTTCATTTGGTATTAACTGCATAATCATAAGGTTAGACTCATAACTTGTGGTATTACAACTTACTAGTGTTTATATTGTTAGAAATCCAAAACTTCTTAGATTTTTCCTAAGAGTTCGACTTTTGAAAAGACATTTTGATCTTATTCAATATCAACACATTTCCAGAAATTTGAACACATTGACTGATTCATTAGCTAATCAATTTTTAGACAAACATTTGCAACATGTTAACCACCTATAAAAATTTGTCATACCAAATGGTGGCTAAATATTTTTTAGCCTTCAAGAAACAATTCATTTCCAAATTGTGAGTTCTTGAAGTCTTATGATGACCTTTATCCTTAGTGTTAATATTCACTGTTGTTTCATTATTAACCTTCAAGGACCTGCTGTTTACTAAGAGAAAGTCTGCTTAAAAACTCCATTTTTCATCATTACAATTCTCCATTTCCTTCTCCATTTCATCCATAAACCCTTTAATTTACCTCTCATTCCCTCAAATTACCCTTTAAATCCTTATGAAATCCCTTTATAAGGTTTAAAACCCCATCTTTACCCCTATCAGAACCTCCAAATTCCTCAAAAAACCCTTCAAAAATCCTAAAAACCTTCATTTTTTCTATTCGGCCTTAAAGCCCCTTTCGGCCTTAAGCCCCAGCCCCTTTTCCTTATGTGACCCGGAGTTGCGACTGAGTGCTAAGCCTCATTGTTCCATTGCAATCAGCATTCGCAAATTCCCTTTATCCTTTCCCTTTTCCTCCTCCGATGTCGATCCCCCGATTTAATCTCAGCCGTCGAATCCAAAACAACCGACGGCTAAGATCTCATCGCGCTCCACCCATAGCCCTCTGTCATCACGCCTGCCAATTTAATCCTAACCGTTGATCTCTCATATCGATCCTACGGCCAGCGCTTAATCGCACATCGCAAAATCAAACACCCCGGTGCTTTGGCCTCTTTTCTTATCTCCGATGCGATGTAATCCCAGTCATTCATTCTGCCAAATCTGACGGTTCATTATTCATCGCATTGCGATCATCCATCATGTGATCCTCCACTATCTCGACCTCCGATTTAATCTCCACCGTCAATCTCTCTTCAGATCTAACGGTTTGCGCTTCGTCGCATCACAAAAAACCTTCCCCTCTGTTTATTTTACCATTTTCGACGTTATGGTTTTAAATGAATTTGGACTGTTGATCTCCGTATATCAACAGCCCTCAGGTGCTCATCCTTCCACCCTTTCATCTTTTTTCCCTTCCTCACTCTCAAACTTTCCGCTTAATCTTTTAAATCTCCACTGTTCATTTCGGAGATCCAACGATCGCGACTTAACTCGATACAACGAACTTTTCACTTGAACTTTCACCCTACCACTTGATGTTTCTGCTACGTGAAAAAAAAAATTTCGATCCCACCATCCATGCCCCGCATCATCCGATCTCCTGGCGATCATCTAACGGACCAGAATCCATATCGCGTAATTTTTGGTCCCATTCCACGGTGCGCTACTTCCACGTGAGAAAAGTGGTTTTAGAAATCCACGTGTCATTCATTGTATGGTATCGCATTCCAAATGCAAAATACCGCTTGCCCACCAGAGCCCGCGCGAAAACCGCTGCCAGTTTTCCAAAACCACCCTTCTTCATATTTGCACCATAATTCAAATCTGAGCCTGGTTAGCTATTTCTGCCAGGATTTCGTCCTCCCCCACTGCATTTCTCCATCCTTGATTGCTCAAACCATCTCCGTAGGATTTCTTAATAATTTTTTGTGTTTTTCATGGTTCTAATGGTGGTTAATCCATGTATTTCCATAGTCACAGACAGGTGACCAGTTCAGTCCAGAATGATGATTCTGTGACTCATATCAATGAGTAAAAGGAACTAGCAAGGTTTCCAAATTCATGTTATCAGTGGATCGTGACCCTTGATCTTGGATGAAACCCTTCAACTGACAGAAAGCCACCTGTGCCAGTGAAACAAAGCAGTAAAGTGTATCAAAGAATGAAGACCCAAATATGAAGATCAAGGCTTAATTAAGCCTAAACATAGATCAGCTGATAAACCATCATGTTTATAAAAACAAAGAGTTATATCAGTCGAAGGAAGCCTCCACTGCCACATCAGAGGCTAAAATATCCTTTCATCTACCAAAAGTGCCACCTACAGCCTTAATAAATCAAAATAAGGCATAGTAATTGCCTTAGTTAGTGATATTTTGTTTAAAGCCTCCAGAGTTATTGCCATCCTACCAAAAGAGTTTTAAAGTAAAAAAAATATGCCAAGTAGCTAAAAATTAAATGAAAACCAATTAATACATGGAAAACATCAGAGATCTCCTCTATTGAGCCTGTTAGAGTCGGTCTTTACATCCCTCCGTCAGAGATCATTTCTCTTATTGCATTTCATTGTTTAGGTGTCCCATTCTGCTCGTTCATCTGCATTCCGTTAGGGGCATGCCATTGTCTGACGGAAGGGGTTTTGTTATTTCATTTTTCCCTCATGTTTGTACCTGCCGGGTTGGTCAAAATTTCTCCAAAATCATCAAAGTTCATTTCACATCATTTGCAGTCATAGATGTTATTTTGGTCAAAAGAGTCATTTCACTTTTTAGGTCTAGGGGTTTGGTCTTTAGAAATATTAAACAATGCCCGCAGGCCATGAGGAGGTTTTCAATAAGTTTTCATTCCAAAAGTTTCATCATCAATAATGCTCGAGAGTGATTCTTCTTCAAAACTCTGTTTTGAAGAAGAAATCACCGAAATTGTTTTTTTTTGTAATAAATATGTGATTTTTCAAAGTTTTTAGTCACGAAATGTTTCAGGCACTGCCCTGATCCTTTACCGAAGTTCCAGCCATCAATTCCATGCAAAATAACAGACAGAAAGGACATCAACATCTCAAAAATCAAAGCAAACAGTGAAGTGTCAAAGGTTTCAAAGCACTACAACATTGGATTATTTCAAAACAAAAATCAAATGCCATGGGTACAAATATAATTTTTTATGATCCAACAATCCATTTGCACCAAGAGACATCAAAGAAGCCGATGTGAATTGTGAAGAAGCTGAAACTGTGAGTTTAAAGCTGAGACTGTGTGTTTGGAATGCGAGCGGCGCATTGAGAGAAGGCGCGGCGCATTGAGAGAAGGCGCGACGCATTGGGAGGTCGCGGCGCACAGGGCCTCCTGCCACTGTATATTTTCCAATGAGCGCGGTGCATATAGCGAGCGCGGTGAGTTGGGCTCGCGCGCGGCGCACATGGCAGACAATGAAAATTTTTATCGTTGCTTTGCAAAAATTCAAATCACTCAGCTCTTCTCGCTCCATGTTGGTGAAAAACTTGTCGATGGATCCTTAGTTACTTCCAAAATGACCGAAGCTGGAGACGTTGTAAGGTTTAGTAATAGCTATCTACTGGTATATCGATAAATGCTGATCCCAACCTAAATTGGCGTGTGAACTCAGAGTCAAAGCAAGAAAAATTCAGATGCAGTTCTGAAGCTTCGATGGCACAATAGATAAATAGATCTCCCATGAAGACAAGGTTACAATGCTTCGATGGAAGAAGGATTCTATGATCTTCGATGGGTATAACAGTGTCATGCAAGCATGATCTCGACACTCTATCTCAGTGAAGTACGAACACACTCTGTCTTGGCAGCCTTAACTCCACGCAAATGTTGTCCTGGTATCCATGTCTCAATGCTTTATCTCAGTAGATGCTCTGTCTCTTCCATAATGATAATAATCTCAGGATCGAAGTCACTGCATACCTGTGATAAAGGATCATGTGACATCTTAGTCACTGTCTCTTGATAGCTATGAAACAAACTCAGGAAAATTTGGAACGCAGTCACAATTGAATGCATTATTTGCCTCGGTACATAGTCACGAAATAACAATGATGGTCTCGAAGATAGACAGATACAACATAATTATAAAGTCTAAGATCTCAGTCATATGTTCATAGTCTCGACATATTGAATATGAACTAAATGAAGTCATAATATCGGTGAAAGTATTGATCATGAAAGGATCTCGACGCAAATGCCATAGATATATTCCGTGATGCGTTTGCGACAGCTCAGATTGATGAATGGTTGGAATACGCCAATGTATTTTCGGCTGGAGCTAAATTTGAAAAATATTGTACTTATGTGGATAATTATATGTCACTGCGGAATTTTGTGGTTGGGTATAGTTTATTTGTAGCTGATATAGTAGTTTGATCTGGTCTGGCAGGCACTGGGCAAAGATGGGCAAGTATCCGTAAATCAAAGAAATTTCAGAATCTAGTCCGGTGGTACAATTAAATATTATCAGAATATCTATTACTGAGTGAAGTAATTCAAAAATATGTAGACAGATGAGGAATTGGCAAGTCGGGGTGAATAAGAAAGAGAATGATGGTACTGGGATCAAAGGTAAAAACAACGAAATAGAAAAATCAGAGGGTTCCTTTGACATTGACCTACCAGATGCTGAAATGGGAAACGTGTGTACACGTTTCCCTCCTGAGCCACGTGGTTATCTCCATATTGGGCATGCAAAAGGCTACTCTTTTAAACCAATAATTTGCTCAGAGGTATAAAGGGCGCTTAATCATATGCTTTTTTGACACGAATCCTGCTAAACAGAGTAATGAATTTGTTGAGAATATTCTAAATGATTTGGATACACTCGGTATCAAAGGAGAAGGACTCACATATACTTCAGATTATTTTCCACAGTTAATGGAGATGGCTGAGAAACTAATATCTGAGGGAAAGTCCTATGTAGATGACATATCCCGAGAATAGAAGCAGAAAGATAGGAACGAATTGCTTATTTTTGTCCTCAGTCACGATTTAATGGGACCCACGCTACAGTTTTTGCCTTTTAATTGGTCATCAGAGAAATTCAAGTGGAGTGTTGTTCTGCTTTCAGAAAAGATGATTGGCTCTTCAGCTTTTGTTTGTTAGTGATGATTAAACAACTCCCTATTTTGATCGATCTGTTTTCAACATCTGAATCTATTTATTGTATTGAAAATCATTTGTAAGGGGTCTGAGTTCTGGGAAAAGGGTGGAAGAAAAAATCAGTGCTTCACTGTATAGTTTTGGCAGAGAATTAATGAAATGATGCAGCTCTGGTTCATGAGATTCCTGTGGTATGAGTTTGGAATATGTCTTTTCTTTCTGTTTCATATGTATCTCATTATGTTTTACTGTTCATTCATAATCATTTCTAGATGAATTATTTTTAAGTAAGAAGGGTAGAATCCAGTTATTGCTCTGCCTTGGGAAAGCATTCATGTTTCTGTATGTATTCTTTTGTTGAAAAGGATTCATTATATATGCCCTTATCAACCTCTCGACAGTCTTTCTACTCCATATTATTCCAAATTTGATTGCTAAACTACTTCCTATCTTGCCTCATGAAACACTCTATGTCTTTGATTTAATTTCTTAGTTCATGCTGTTCTTTGTCCCATACATCCCTGAAACCCAATCATTAATCAAAATCAAACCCTCCTATTTGTTTATCTAGCCTAAAATCAGTATTCATTATAGGTCATCTCAGGCCCTATTGGACATTTTTGCCGAGATAGACCCGGAGAGAGCCCTCTCCTGTCCTCGTAGGGCTAGCTACAAGGTTGAGCGTGGTTTGGTGTTACCCTGAATCCCGCCTTCTTTCAGCCTGAGTTGGATTTGGGAACTAACAGAGCCCCACAAATGCAGAGAAGCATTAACTTGTATTAATTGAACTAGAGACCTTTTCTTTCATCCCACCTCCTCTTTCTTCTATAAATACTTCTGAAGAAGATGAGATGTTGTTGGTTGTTGGACTCTGATGTAATAGTTGCTGTATTGAATCATTGTTGAATGTAAATAAGTTTTGAAGCTCTGAAGCTCTATTAAGTTATTGAAGAAGATAGGCTGAGAAGATATGCTTGAAGCTATGACGAAACATTGGACATGTAGTTTGTAACTGGATTTACAACCAATATACAAGCTAATTCTTGGGATCCTGGTCTATATCATTGGTGAAGTACCTCTTACTGTTATTGTTTTCCTTTCATGTATGCCATGTTGTTCACTTTTCTTTGATAAAGAGAAGCAAGCATAAAGATATGATATACTGTTAAAAGTACCCTACTCTCACTGATAAGCTTTATCTATATTTTTTCTGCTAATTTTTATATTTGGGAATGACTTAAATTAAGTGTAAACATTATCAAGGAATGTTGGTTAGTCCATGTCTTGATGTGCAAAACTTGAAAGAAAGTTCTTAAATGATATTTTCATTACATGCTAAGCAGAGTTAAACTAGGAAAGTTTATGGTTTGCCCTATCTTCTAGTTCTTTCTCCAAAGGTTGTTTGAAAGTTTCCCTAAGAGTATGCTAAAAGCAAACCATGATTGTAATACATCTGACCTGATCTTAAGTTGCACTTTTTTTTCTTATTTGTTTTCATCCCTTTTGAAAGTAGTTTGGCGAGATTACTGGATTGTTGTCTGATAAGTTAGATTTAATACAAGCTTGTCCAAAGAAGTCTATGGTTAGCCCTGTCCTTTGGCTGGTTTCAAACATTTGCTTAAAAAGGCTTTTCTTGTATGGAAAGTTGATAAATCCTTGTTGAAATTATTGTATTTTTCCACTTTCTCAAAAATTTTAATGTTCCACTCCATCATTTAAATCTAAAGGATATTTTGATATATATGACTTCCCCCTTGGACCACTCTTGAAATTGTTGTACAATTAAACCCTTTTGTGACTCCATCGCCCAATGGATTAAAGCTGCTTCACACTAATCCTGTCTGCTAAACACTTCTCAATATACTTACATCTTCACCGTTCGGAAACTCTTTCATTTTGTGATATTCCATCCAATTAAAGATCATACCTGACCAACCAACCAAACAAAAACCCTTGTTCTTAATAACTAGCCTAATATCATACTAAAAGCCTTAAAGATCACATCTTTAAACACACATATAGAGAGATCCCTCTTTGGATTTAGGAGGGCTAGATCCTACAATACCAAAGTGGTTTTTGATGTAGGCTCTGCAGCATTTGTATTTGCCAATATTGCAAACTACAGAGGCCTAACATTCTGGCGACCATACTGTGGAGACTATCTGAGTAAAATCCTTAAAAAAAAACATTCATTTTTCAGTGCAGTATAAGTAGCTTTCTTCAAGCACTACCAAGCATGTTGATAATCATGATAGGATTTATTTGAATTAGTGACAAACTAAGTAACCCTTAGGATTCTCATAGAGTCTTATCAAACCTTGAAGGAATCAGCTAGCTAAGCCATAAGAGTAAACTCGGTTGGTCTCATCACCATAGCTAAGTGTTGAAACAGATTTAGGACACTCTCATAACCTATAGGACTGAAAAAACTCAGAAAACCCAAAAATATTTCAGATTGGTATTCAAACATGTTAATGGTGGTGGGCCATAAAATATTTTACCTTCTAAAGCTAAAAATTTCCACCTGGCGACTCCACAATCCTGAATAGACCTAAAGACTCCACTGGGAAACCATTTACTATCATAACATCATATAAACACAGTTAAGGAAACTTTAATGATTGATTTTTCCTGTTAAAGGATCAGTTAGCCTAACAAAGATTGTCATATTTGGTTAAAATTTTCTTATTATTGGGTCAGAAAACATAGCATAGTGGCTTCTAGAAGAGTTCATACTAGAGCATATCCTAACCCAAACCCTCCTAAGATAGTTGATAATCCTGAAATCATACTTAGGAATTCTCCTAAGGCTCAAGCTTCAACTGTTGTCAGACCAGCCCAAAGAGCTAATTCTATTCCTGAAAACCTTACAGCTCTACAAGATTCACAATTTGACTTAAGAAACCCATTTAGAACTAGGTCACTTGATGATATAGATCAGATAGACTTTGAGCCTTCACCTTTATCCAAAGATAGTGGTGAAAACACTGGTAGTAGAGAAACTACCCCATCCGATTTGCATTTCCTTCATAATTTTGGTTTCTCTCATCCAAGATCTGCTCAACAGCCTTTTTCTTGTCTATCCACTTCTGTTATCCATACACCCATTGTTCAAACCACACCATTCCATCAACCCCCTCCCATCTTACATCCTCCACTTGTAAACCCCCCGTTTTCCCACAACCTCCAATCATGGCAACATGGTATGCCCCTCTAGTCCTTCCTTTACCTTTAGTCAATATTCCACATAGCTATCAGTCCAATATACCATTGTATGATGCCAGTGGTACTACTACTGCTTCACAACATGTGGACAAGATGAATGACTATTTTGACAGAAATGAGATTGATGACAAAAATGTCAAACTCAGATTGTTTGCACAAAGTCTAGGGGGAGAAGCAATAAAATGGTTCAAAATCTTAACCCTTAATAGTATTAATGACCTCCAAGCCCTCCATCAGTCATTCTTAAACAAGTGGGAAGTTAGAAAAAACCCTCTCCAAATACTTTCAGACTACAAAAATCTCAAAATAAACACTGGGGAAAGTGTCCAAAATTACTGCACTAGATTCAATAGTGTTTATAATGCCCTACCCCCATACTTGAAACCTCCACAAGGCTCAGATTTGGCAAAATTTCCTGAAGGATTTGATCCTAAAATGGCCTATCAGCTAAGAGAAAGAGACCCTTTGACTCTAGAAGACATGCAAAAAGGAGCTCTTGCTGTGGAGGTAAATCTAATCGAGAAAAGAGCGAGGATGAGAAATGAAAAGAAAGTATCATTTAGGGAGGAATATGCACCCTCCATATCTAGCTCAAAAATGGAAAGGATGATGGAAAAGATGATGAAGAAGATGAGCATACTTGAGAGAACACAATCTAGAGAAAACCAATCAGCTCCCCAAAACAGAAATCAATCTCAAAATCAAAATCAGAACTTTAGAAGAAATCAACCTCAGAATAGACAATGAGAGGATGATCAACAGATCAGACCTCCTTTCCAAGAAAACTATGTAAGTGAGGTTGAAGAAACAATTGAAAAAACAAAGGAAGATGACATAAACATGTTGAGAATAGGTGGTGACCACTTTTATGTTCCTATTAATAGAAAACAAGGTCTATACACACCCTATGATGATGAAAGAACAGAGGGTGAACATTATTATCAAGAGCTAGAAAATGTCATCATAGAGACCCTAAAAGAGTATGACCTTAGGAGTAAAAAGAATCAGGAAGCTCCCAAGAACAAAACTTCTGAAAATTCTACAAAAAATAGCCCTGTGAGCAAATGAAAAAACATTAAACAAAAAGACAAAACAGTGGCTGTAAATTCTGATCAAAACAAAGATAAAGGCACTCAAATTAATGAAAAACAGAGTGCAGACCTTAGCAGCATTAGTACTTCAGCTAGTGCTCCTATTAAAAAAATTTTGACCAATGTAAATAGAGGAAATCAACAAACTAATTTTGCTGATAGAGTGGTGATTAACAAGGCTGAAACAAAAAATGTAAAGAATCAGTTGCCTCTTAGTTTGGAACAAGAAATTTCCAAGATTAAAATCTCTATTCCCCTAACTGAATTAGTCACCCAAGATGTCTATAGATCACAAATTTTGAAAGCCTTCAACATAAGAGAAAATAATGACACTTTCGACCTCAATGATGACCAACCAGAGCTCTTATTTTGTCCAAAGATTGAAGGAATATACCAAGAAGGGCTAGTTCCTCCATTTTATGTTAGTTTGAAAATTCATGACAAAATTTTACACAATGTTGTGCATGACTCAGGGGCCTCTCACAACTTAATGCCTGGTGTTATAATGGGAGAGTTCAGGCCCTGAAATCTCTGCACTACGTTTATCTATATTTTGGACTCGTGAGATAATGTTTTTAGGTTTGACCAAGACCTTTGTGTAAATCTTTAGCTAAACAAGTGTTTAGTGATGATATTAGTATGATGTACCCCAAAATACAGTATGTTGTTATCAAGATTTATTGGTTATGAAGGAACAATGCAAATGGATATGACATATGATACCATCCCTATTTTTAATCAAACTAGAAGACTATATAGGGAATCTCACATGCAATACATGGTCAGTAGCCAAGAGAGACCGGAAAACTCTCCTCTTTATTCTGTGCACGCAGGCCTTGAATCATTTATTCTCTTCAATAATGAAACATTTAATGAGCAAGAAGCCTTAACTGACTTAGTGGCCACCCCTCACTGTAACATAGTGGCGTACACAGAAAAGGAGGAAGACAAGACAAAAGTATCAAGACAGTTTGCCAAATCAGAAAACTACAACAAACTAATCACAGGTATAGGGCTACAAAATAGTCATCCATTGGTTGTCAACCTTGAGAGTCAAGAGGATATTCCTCAACATAATTAAGAACCTGAAGAACTAAACCAAATTCAACATAGTACTGGCTTACAAGAATAATCTAAAAGCACACAATATAAAGAGGGTAGTAGTCAAACTAGTAAATCTGAAACTAGTCCTCTCTAGAGTATGAGTTTTGATGGTTCTCACAGTAAGAATAGTGCAGGGGCAGGAGTGTGGCTTCAAAACACAATGAAAAATCATGCTGAAGGACACTCATACAAATTGAATTTTCAATGCACTAATAACATAGCTGAATCTGAGGCACTCCTTCTAGGCTTGCATTTATTAAAAAATTTAGGAGCTAGAAGGATTATTGTTCATGGAGATTCTGAATTAATAATTAGGAAAATTAATAGGGAATACACTGCAAAACATCCTAGATTGAGAGCCTATAGGAATGATACCCTAGATTTACTCAAAACATTTGATGAATATGAACTTACCTTCGTCCCTAGAAACTAGAATATGCTGGCCAATGCACTGGCCATTTCTGCTAGTACTTGCAAAAGGCCTGTGAAAGCAAGAAACACACAATTCAAGAGAAATACAGACCAACCATCCCAGACAATGAAAAATACTGGCAAGTGTTTGAGGGAGATAAACACATAGAAAACTTCCTACAGTCCAGAAATGAATTTGAGCCACCAAGTTCAGATTCAGAGTATGACCAAGACTGTCTTATTGAAGAAAACCCACTTGATGAAGAAGTAAAGTCTCCGAAGATTGCTGATATAAATTTTTTAGCTAATAAAATTGAACATATCATAGAAGTTAGTACAGATTTAGAAAAAGAAGACTTAGAAATGCTGCAATCTAACACTCAAAGCTTGCCAAAAGGACTGGTCCCATTAGAAGAATTTTTTGATTTCAATGATGTTGCCAAAAAACCAAAACTGGAGCCTGTTGAAACTGAGGTAGAAGAATGTAACATAGGTAGTGAACAAAAGGCAAAAATGATCAAACTGTCTAAAACATTGCCAGCTCACATCAAACTAAAATATATTGAGTTGTTTAAAGAATTTTTTGATGTGTTTGCATGGAGTTATGAAGATCTAAAGTCGTATGACACAGAGATAATTCAGCATAAGATACCCCTCAAAGAAAACCATAAGCCCTATAGACAAAAATTGCGCAGAATAAACCCTGTTCAATTACCCCTGGTTGAGAAATAAATTAAGAAAATGTATGATGTTGGAATTATCGTCCCTGTTAGATATTCATATTGGGTATCTAATCTTGTGTCAGTTAGGAAGAAAACAGGAGAAGTAAGGCTTTGTATTGATTTTAGGAACTTAAACAGAGCCCCTCATTAAAGGACAACTACCCTTTAGCCAAGATGGATCACATTTTACAAAGGGTATTTGGTTCTAAAAATATTTCTTTGTTAGATGGCTTCTCAGGTTACAATCAAATTTTGGTACATCCTAATGATCAAATCAAAACAACCTTTACCACACCTTGGGGTACTTTCATGTATGTGAAAATTCCCTTTGGTTTAATGAATGCTGGTGCTACATTTCAGAGAGCCATGGATATTGCATTCTCAGAAGAATTAGGCTTCTTCATCATTATTTACCTTCATGACATCACTGTTTTTTCCAAAACAGATGAAGAACACCTAGAACACTTGAGAAAAGTCTTTGAGAAATGTAGAAAATATGCGTTATCATTAAATCCAAAGAAAGCAATTTTTTGTCTCCAAGAAGGCAAACTACTTGTGCACATCATATCAGAAGAGGGGATAAAGATAGACCCAAAGAGGATTGATGGTATATTGCAAATCAACCATCCTAGAAACACCAAGGAACTTCAATCTTTCATCGGGAAGATTAATTTCTTGAGAAGGTTCATACCCAATCTGGTTGAACTCCTTAGAAACATGACTAATATGCTCAAAAAGGAGGAAGGAGTTAAATGGACTATAGAAGAAAAGGAATCATTTGAACTGGTAAAACAAGCATTAACCAAAACACCAGTTCTCATTAGTCCTGATTTTACAAAGGATTTCTTCATTTTTTCATTTGCATCAGAACACACATTGGTTGTTGTCCTATTACAGAAAAATTTGAAGGGACAAGAGCAGCCAATTGCATTATTTAGTAAGGCATTAAGAGATGCACCTTTGAAGCACAATATCATGGAAAAACAAGCCTTTGCCCTAGTCAAAGCCTTAAAAGACTTCAAAGTTTACATTTTACATTCCCACATAATTGCATTTGTGCCAAATTCAGTTGTAAAATACATTTTAACCCAGGATCCAGATGGAAAAAGAGGAAAGTGGATTGTTGTGATACTTGAATATGTTTTATAAATCAACCCCACTAAACTCATAAAAGACCAAGGACTAGCAAGATTAATGGTTGAGTCTAATTTTGAAGCTCTTGACATAAACATGTTAGATGCATTAGATGAACAGGAGGAGTTGTCAACTCCCATTATTGAAGACCATTTTTTGTTTTCATCTTGGTATGCTGATATTTTATATTTTTTGCTCAATTTCAATACACCTCCTGGTTTTTCTAAAAAGAAGGCAAGATTTTTAAAGTTGAAAGTTGTTAATTACTGCATTTTAGACAAATGTCTATATTGGAAAAATGCTAGTGGATTATTTCTTAAATGTTTTTCCCGAGAATGATGCAGATAAGATCAAGCATGAATTACATGAAGGAGAATGTGGAGGCCACCTCTATTGGAAGACAACTGCAAATAAAATCCTTAGAGCTAGTTACTATTGGCCCACCCTCTTTCAAGATATTCACAAAATGATTATTGCCTGTCAGAAATGCCAACTCTTTGAAGTCAAAAGAAAACTACTTCCCTTACCCTTGCATCCAATCATTGTTGAAGCTCCTTTTCAGCTGTGGGGTTTATACTTCATTGGGGAAATCCATCCACCTTCATCAGCCCAATATAGATGGATCCTCACTGCAATAGACTACTTCACCAAATGGACAGAAGCCATCCCTTCTAGACAAGCCACTGACTATGTCTTCATAAAATTCATTGAAAATCATATCCTATCTAGATTTGGCTGCCCTAGAAATATTATCGCTGACAATGCTGCTGCATTTGGATCCAAAAATATGGTTGAATTCTTTCATAAATATCAAATTACATTGAGCCATTCTACTGCTTATTACACTCAAGGTAATGGGTTGGCAGAATCCTCAAACAAAAGTTGTGTTAATATAATCAAAAAGTTGCTAGAAGACAATAAGAAATCATGGCACACAAAGCTAGTACATGCACTATGGGCTGACAGATTAACACTTAAGAAATCAATCGGAATGTCTCCCTACTAGCTAGTTTATGGAGCAGATGCAATTTTTCCAACTAGTTTAGGAGTGCCAGTCATGAAACTAATCCAAGAAGTACAGTCTGAGGATAATGATATGAAAAGAAGAATCAATCAGACTATACATATTCAACAAACCAGGGAAGAAGTTTACCACAGAGAACTACACAAGCAAGAAAACATCAAGAAGATGTTTGATAAAAGAACCAAAGCAAGTGATTTCAACATTGGTGACAATGTTTTGAAGTGGAATTCCAGGAGAGAAGATAAGGGAAAAAATGGAAAATTTGATAACTTATGGCTAGGTCCTTGTCTCATTCATTCTACTGCTGGTAACAATGCTTATTTCTTGCAAGAAGAGAATGGAATTGAACATTTTGGAGGTATTGTCAATGGCAGGATGCTCAAACATTATTTTTCTTAACTATGCCAGTTTGAAGCTTTTTCATTTTCCCTCATTGTAAATATCATATCTATCACTACTTTCAAAGTTAGAAAAAGTGAAAATTACAAAAACAATAAAAATAAAAAAGAGGGCAGAATGAAAATAAGAAAGGTACAACCCCATACCAAAAAAGAGAAACAATGTTTGAAAGTGTGCAATCTCAAATGCCACTACCACAAGAAAAACTTTCTTTTCAATCATACAATCAAATCATGATTAGATAAGTTTAAATTTACTGTTGGTAGGTTAGTGAATCAGATTTGCCAAACAGCTCAATATCGACTTATCAGTAAGGTAGATTAGGATAGAAGAAACCAAGGTTCAAACAAATTCAATATCTGAACCTATGAATCTCAAAAGAAGAATGGATCTAATTAGATTAAATCTTGAGCCAAAGATAGAAAACAAACTGGTTCCAATATGCTCAAAACTTGAACCAGATTAGAGAGAAAACACAGCTCAAACAAATTAAAAACGGAGTTGAAGAGACAATGAAGGATGTTTTAGTTTTCTGATCTTAAGCCTTCACAATTTTGTTTTACTTTTCTGCAAATAAAATCTATGTGCAACTTGTTTTTATGCCATAGAGTTGCAGCAGGTCAAACTGCTTAATCCTGGCTTGGTTGCTTTTAAATATCCTGTTTTAGAATTTAGAGAATAAAGGTCTGTCAGACAGTCTGATCCTGATAGATAGTAGTTAGGTAGAGAATTTATGAGTTCAACAGTCTAATCTGGACTCATGGAGAAATAAGAGTAGACTTAGACTAGTTTTATGTTTTCAAAAAGACTAAATGCTGATGTTTAAGGTCTGCAAGTCCAAATGCACCTTATGAAGAAAAAAATGTTAGGAAGTAAGTTGTGTAGGTAGATGTTTGGGAAACATTTTCTACTGATATGTCAAGTTCTAACCATATTTGTTAGCAGCTGATTACAAGAAAATATTATCAAGTGCAAGGCACTAATCAACATCTAGAGATAACTTGTCTGAAGTTCTTGACACCTTCAAGAAGATGCCATCCCCATGTGGAGCCACTGTTAGCCACCTATAAAAATTTGTCATACCAAATGGTGACTAAATATTTTTTAGCCTTCAAGAAACAATTCATTTCCAAATTGTGAGTTCTTGAAGTCTTATGATGACCTTTATCCTTGGTGTTAATCTTCACTGTTGTTTCATTATTAACCTTCAAGGACCTGTTGTTTACTAAGAGAAAGACTGCTTAAAAACTCCATTTTTCATCATTACAATTCTCCATTTCCTTCTCCATTTCATCCATAAACCATTTCATTTACCTCTCATTCCCTCAAATTCCCCTTTAAAGCCTTGTGAAATCCATTTATAAGTTTTAAAACCTCGTCTTTACCCCTATCGGAACTTCCAAATTCCTCAAAAAACCCTTCAAAAATCCTAAAAACCTTCATTTTTTCTATAAGGCCTTAAAGCCCCTTTTGGCCTTAAGCCCTAGCCCCTTTTCCTTATGTGACCCAGAGCCACAACCGAGTGCTAAGCCTGATCACTCCATCGCAATCAAAATCACAAATTCCCTTTATCCTTTCCCTTTTCCTCCTCCGATGTCGATCCCCCGATTTAATCTTAGCTGTCGAATCCACAAGAACCGACAACTAAGATCTCACTGCGCTCCGCCCATAGCCCTCTGTCATCACACCCGCTGATTTAATCCTAACCATTGATCTCTCATATCAATCCTACGGCCAGCACTTAATCGCACATCGCAAACTCAAACACCCTAGTGCTTTGGCCTCTTTTCTTATCTTCGATGTGATGTAATCCCAGCCGTTCATTATGCCAAATCCAACGATTCACGCTTCATCGCATTGCGCTCATCCATCACGTGATCCTCCACTATCCTGACCTCTGATTTAATCTCCACCATCAATATCTCTTTAGATCTGATGGTTTGCGCTTCATTGCATCACAAAAAACCTTTTCCTCTATTTATTTGACCATTTACGACATTATGGTTTTAAATGAATTTGGACCGTTGATCTCTGCAGATGAACGGACCTCGGGCACTCGTCATTCTTCCCTTTCATTTGTTTTCCCTTCCTCACTCTCAAACATTCTGCTTCATCTTTTAAATCTCCACCGTTCATTTTGGAGATCCAATGATCGGGACTTAACCCGATACAACCAAATTTTCACTTGAAATTTCACCCTGCCACTTGATGTTTTTGCTATGTGACAAAAAAAATGCCGGTCCCACCATCCATGCCCCGCGCATCTTTAGACCTGTCGCATGTCACCCGCACCATTCGATCTCCCGACGATCATCTAATAGACCAGAATCCATATCGTGTAATTTTTGGCCCCATTCCACAGTGCACTACTTTCGCGCGATAAAAGTGGTTTTAGAAATTCGTGTGTCATTCATTGTATGGTATTGCGTTCTAAACGCAAAATACAGCTGCCAGTTTTCCAAAACCACCCTTCTTCATATTCGGGCCATAATTCAAATCTGAGCCCGATTAGCTATTTCTCAGGATTTCTTCCTCCCCCACTGCATTTCTCCATCCTCAATCGCTCAAACCATCTTCGCAGGATTTCTTAATAAGTTTTTGTGTTTTTCAGGGTTCTAATGGTGGTTAATCCGTGTATTTCCATAGTCACAGACAGGTGACCAGTTCAGTCCAGAATGATGATTCTGTGACTCAATTCAATGAGTAAAAGGAACCAGCAAGGTTTCTAAATTCATGTTATCAGTGGATTGCGATCCTTGATCTTGGATGAAACCCTTCAACTGATAGAAATCCACTTGTGCCAGTGAAACAAAGCAGTAAAGTGTATCAGAGAATGAAGACCCAAAGCTGAAGATCAAGGCTTAATTAAGCCTAAACACAGATCAGAGGATAAACCACTGTGTTTATAAAAACAAAGAGTTATATCAGTTGAAGGAAGCCTCTACTACCACATCAGAGGCTAAAATATCCTTTCAGCTACCAAAAGTGCCACCTACAGCCTTAATAAATCAAAAGAAGGCATACTAATTGCCTTAGTTAGTGATATTTTGTTTAAAGCCGCCAGAGTTATTGCCAGCCTACCAAAAGAGTTTTAAAGTCAAAAAAATATGCCAAGTAGCTAAAAATTAAATGAAAACCAATTAATACATGGAGAACATCAGATATCTCCTCTATTGAGCCCTGCAAAGGCAGAGAAGCATTAACTTGTATTAATTGAACTAGAGTCCTTTTCTTTCATCCCACCTCCTCTTTCTTCTATAAATGCTTCTGAATAAGATGAGATGTTGTTGGTTGTTACTCTGATGTAATAGTTGTTGTATTGAATAATTTTTGAATGTAAATAAGCTCTGAAGCTCTATTAAGTTATTGAAGAAGATAGGCTGAGAAGAGATGTTTGAAGCTATGACAAAAAATTGGACATGTAGTTTGTAACTGGATTGACAATCAATATACAAGTTGATTCTTGGGATCCTGGTCTATATCATTGGTGAAGTACCTCTTACTGTTATTGTTTTCCTTTTATATATGTCATTTTGTTCACTTTTATCTGATAAAGAGCAACAAGCATAGAGCTAGGATTTTCTGTCAAAAGTACTCTACTCTCACTGATAAGCTTTATCTATATATTTTCTTCTAATTGTGATATTTGGGAATGACTTCAAGAAATGCTGGTTAGTCCATGTCTTGATGTGAAAAACTTAAAAGGAAGTTCTTGAATGATATTTTCATTACATGCTAAGTAGAGTTAAACTAGGAAATTTTATGGTTTTCCCTGTCTTCTAGTTCTTTCTCCAAAGGTTGTTTGAAAGTTTCCCTAAGAGTATGCTAAAAGGAGACCATGATTGTAATACATCTGACCTGATCTTAAGCTGCACTTTGTTTTATTATCTGTTTTCATCCCTTCTGAAAGTAGTCTGGTGAGATTACTGGATTCTTGTATGATAAGTTAGCTTTAATACAAGCTTGTCCAAACAAGTCTATGGTTAGCCCTATCCTTTGGCTGGTTTCAAAAAGTTGCTTAAAAAGGATTTTCTTGTATGGAAAGTTGATAAATCCTTATTGAAATTATTGGCTTTTTCCACTTTCTCAACACTTTTAATGTTCCACTCCATCATTTAAATCTAAATGATCTTTTGATATAGATGACTTACCCCTTGGACCACTCTTGAAATTGTTGTACAATTAAACCCTTTTGTGACTCCATTGCCCAATGGATTAAAGCTGCTTCACACTAATCCTATTTTCTGAACACTTCTCAATATACTTACATCTTCACCCGTCAGAAACTATTTCATTTTTTGATATTCCATCCAATTAAAGATCATACCTGACCAACCAAACAAACAAAAACCCTTGTTCTTAATAACTAGCCTAATATCATACTAAAAGCCTTAAATATCACATATTTAAACACACATATAGAGAGATCCCTCTCTGGATTCAGGAGAGCTATATCCTAGAATCCCAAAGTGGTTTTTGATGTAGGCTCTGTAGTGTTTGTATTTTCCAATCTTGCAAACTACGGAGGCATAACACAACACATGTAAAGAAAACATTCAAATCATTGAATAGGATTGCGCATTAAATATAAGAAAAAATCTGAAATCATATAGATAGATAGTTATAGGTTTTTACAAAAATTTTGCCCAAGACACATTTTTCATCTGACCTCAAAATGTACACAAAATTTCATAAGTAAACTAGTGGTGCTCATGATAACATGCTATAGATCTAGCTATCCTACAAAGTAACCACATCCAAAGGTTAGGAACCCCAATAGTGTGTCACTTCAGTCACATAGGAAGCTCTTTGATCCAAAAATCTAGAATTCCGAAGGTCAAGCCTTCTATGTGCTGCTGAAGCTCAGTCAGAGTCTCAGCCAGATTGAGATCCTGAAGGACTGTTCTCCTGACAGCCTTCTCTGCTGGCACATCTGCTTCACACTCTGGTTCCACTACTGGTTGAACGCGACCAACATCTGCATTACATAAAAAAATTAGTTTAGTCTTAGAAAGAAATAAAAACACAAAAAAATTGTATAAACCTTAGGAAAATAAAAAAACATGGTCAAAAAATTCTTACCTATTGCACCCCATTGAGCGCCTTCTGGTAGTGCTAAATCTTGATCTCCTCGAAAATCAACACCTGCGTATGCATACTCATCCATGGTGACAATATGTCATCGGAACCAGGAAAATAATGCAATAGAGAACACAACAGTCGATTGGCCAGCATGCCGACCCCTGAGTTCTACCCATCTCTGCATCCGAGGATCTCTAGGAATAGCTATATCCAGTGTCACATGTTGTGGCTACATCAGTGGAATCCATTCCAAGGTGAAGGATATAAGGATAGAACCATAACTGAAATTCTTCTTCCTTTATCCCTTTTCTTTGTTAGGTTGTTCCTTTATCTGAGATAGAATAGCTTCAGACCAGTTGAATATTGTTGGCTCCATACACTCTAGTGCATATTGGATATATGATCTGTTCGCTACACGTAGTGTAATGGTGCCAGCAAGTTTAGAAATTTTGAAAAGGATAGTTCTCAAAGGAAAATATTTGACATCTCGGATGTTTATTTTTCCATATTTTCTAAGTTTTTCCCTTGGATAGCAATACTGCAGAATATAATCCCTCACTGTCTCTCCTCCAACGGTAGACCCTGTGAGAGAAATGGGAAAATCTCTCCTCGACAAACCTGTGAGAAAATACACATCCTCAATTGTTATAGGAACCACTTGGTTATTAATATGAAATTCCTCTATCGCCAGATCCCATGCTCGAACTAAGAACTCCAAGAGTTCTATTTGTTGCCTCATCCCGTACAATGTGAAGTACTTAACCAGTCCACAATCTCTTAAGGCTCTTACAGTACCCAGATCATTAAAGGAAATCATATCTTGTTATTCATGTTCTCTTTCCCTCCATGTAATCGCCATTATAATCTGATGGAAACCTAAAACACAACCATAAGATCCATTATATTCCATTTATTGCAAAAAACTAGGCCAATTTTGGGCATAGTAAGAAAATAAAAAACTTAAACTATGCCCAACGCACTCCCTAACAAGAGAAAGTGCATTACACATGCAATTACACTTCACTGTACCTGCTATGCAATGCAGGTTTTGACATTCAGGGTTGTGTTGCCCTCATTTTCGGCATAATTTTCCCTAGGGGCCTTAAAACCCTAAAAAATTTGTAGAAATTGGAAATGAAATGAATACCAAAGGGAAGAGGAGGTTCATGGCACTAACCTAGATCAAACGATGATTATAAATATCCATAGAAATGATCGCAATCAGCAGTTGAAGTTTAGGGGAAAAATTAGTTTCAGAGCTCCAAAATACAAATGGTAACTATGGAATGGTAAAAATGAATAGTGAAATTACTTTTAAATAGTCATTTAATTGCTTGCAAGTTAAATTTATTGCTATGAATATAGTTTTATTATTGTTTTATCATGAAACATGTATTTTTAATCCATTTGATGTTGTTCTGAACAGGAAATACAACTAATGAACAAATTAGCCGTGTAGATTTATTTCAAAGAATGACTTGACCACAAATCATACTTTTTCTCCTTATTTTTCGAGCTTTGTTAAAAACAAAAAAGGATTTGAAGCATACTTTTATCTCTTTTTTGAGCTTCTATAATAGTGAAAAAGCAACCCCTGGAGTCTTCTTTCAGCTCTTTTCAGACTCTGATAATGTGAAAATATTTTCGAGCACTTGTCTTTTCGAGCTCGTAAAAGTAAATGAATTTATATCTACTCAGTATAAGTTCAACCCATTTCCAGACTGAGATAGATTATTTACAAAAAAAGGAATACCTTGGTTAAACATGACCAAAGAGGTTCTCTCAGATATTATTTTACACTTTTTCGGATATGAGTGATAAATTTACGAAAAAGTACTTATGGAGTTTTCTTTCGTCCACTTTTTCAATCTCTCTAAATATGAAAAATGACCGGGCTATCACTGTCGTTAAGCTCGCTAAAACATAAAATAGTGACGGGCTTGTCGATCATGGCAAGTATCGTGTTTCATTCATCACTAGACTCGTTAAATTATTAAATAGCGATACTTTATTCGCCCGAAGGGTTGAATTATAGATCAAGCAAATGTTATCCTCCTCAATATTGTTAAAAAATAAAGAGGTTCTGGTCGACAAATGACTGGGGAAAATTTGGGAAAAGTGAGAAAAATTTATTTATGGTAGCAAGTCACTCTTGAACATGACACTTCCTTCACTCCATGTCCATGAATGTTTGGGTTGGGTAATCATATTGACGGTTCATTCACACCTATGGTTCATCATACCTTCACTTCGATTTTGGGTCAATGCTGCCAACTCATCACAGTGTCACCAATATGTTCAAGAGAATTCATCCAGTGAATACACTCATCCTTCTACAATACCTGTAAATCTTTATTTTCATGACTGTCATCCCTGAAAATTGCTATATCAAGTCATACCCTTGTTTCCGAAATCAGTAACTCCCATTTCATAATAAGGTGACTTCCTGTCGACAACAAATAAATATCCAGGAAGTTCACTTAGAAACATCAGATTCCAGTACCATGAGGCTTGTTATAACATCGAAAAGATCCTCTCTTCTGGACCTTTGACCGAAATATTTTGTTTTTTGTTCGACATCAAATCATCTATTCACTCCTTACGAAATTTACTACAGTACCTTGAGGGCCATTTTCATTAATGGTGGTTCTCTCATGTTTGTTAACATCTCACATCATTTGATGGTAATCAAACAATGTCTTTCAATGTTCGACGACAAATCATATATTCACATGGCTAGACTTGTACGTGAATGATCGAGTGAATGAGATAAGAATACCCTGGATCTAGTTTCAGCCATCTCGGCTGCGATTTTAGGATTTTTGTACACATCATCTATACGGTGACCTTGCATACAGATTTTCATCCGAAAATGGGCATATATCTTTAAGCATGTATGCATTGGACAACATTCCAATGTCGGTGACTTTCTGAATTATGTACATGTTATTAGATAGTTTATGTGTTGAACATGGGAGTGCCAACCCTCAGAAATTATGATCAAAGCGGATATACCATGATGTAATTTATTGTAATATTCATGTGGGTGACCACTCCACTTCATCTCCAGCCCATCACAGTGTAAAGCATCTCAATCAAATGTTTTTACTATTTTGACCTCATGCTTTAGGGGGCAATTGTTATAGGTCAATTTGGGAATCATTCCCAATGACCTGGTTAACTGGGCATCATCTCCAGGACCAATGAATAAGGGTTTATAATTCCCTATCATTTAAAGTTGCTACATTCCCTAAGGCAAGAACAAGACAATTCAAACATGAATTTCATCAAGCAAAGGTTTCCAAGGTTTGAAGTTTATTATATAGCATGTGGGAGCTCACTAACGCTACCTCTAAGGGGACTAAGTGTGTTACATATGCAGGTAGCCCCATGCAAGGCTGCTCTGCAAAGCACTTCCTGACATCTATGGGTGCGTTGGTCACATTGGGAGCAAAATTCTCATTGTTACAGAATCTCCACTTGGCCAGTGCCTTCTAGAAGAGTTCACATGTGTCAAGATTCGAATCCAAGTGTCCATTTGACATCTACATGACTGGGAACATGTCTTGCCTATTATTGGAAATTCATTCATTACAAAAATACCTTCGGTTCATCTATAAATTGAACACAGATCTGAGTGTTTGAGAAGGAAGAATTTGAGTAGAGAAATGTTGGAGGATTTTCAATTGAGAGTTAGATTTGCGTAACAACTGCTGGAGAGATTTATACTATGATGGGGATGAGGATCATTACTGTAAGGGTCACTTCAAATCATTCATTTGGTTGTAACCTCTCCTTCTACCATCAATAAAGAACACAACTTACTTTTCCCTATATGCATCTGTATTAGCTTTGATTTTCCATATTGCAAGATCTTAGTTGATGTATATTGTTTATGCTTACTGATTTAGCTAAATAACTTGAATAGACACCTGTATTATTGCTATCTTCTGTTGTTTTAGTGTTCTTTCTTGCAAGGAATAATTTCGCACAAACTACTTGAATTTGAAGCTACAACGGAAGCGACAGAAGGAGCCATTTAGAAGTGCTTGGATTACAAATAAGGCTATAATCCTTTCTATGTGTCTGTTTTGAGTTAGGAAATGTATTCGTATAGTCTTTAATATATTTTTCTAGATTTTAATCTATCTAGGGAAGTGTTTTTTATCCATAATTCACAATTCCCCCTAGATTCCTCCAATATGCTGCTCTAAGGATGACTGTAAAATCCGTAACTCAAAATAGGAATCTGATCTCACCATTGAGATCCTTGCAAAATTCTAAGAAGAATGAGTATAAATTTGACCTCATTGCAACTCCGGTGAATATCAGCCTCTAAGGAATCTGGAAGATTCCCTCAAGGTTCTCGAAGATCATCTTCTGCTAGGAATATGAAAATCCACTGCTATAAAGGCAAATCCGATGTTTCCATTGCGTTCCCTACAAATATCTGAGAAAAATTACTGTAAAAATGGATGCATTTGGACAAAGATAAATTTTAGCTCCCAAGGAATCTTTGGGCATCAAAGGAATATTCTCTGTCTCGAACTATGTGCCATAATTTTGCCTCCTGGAACTGCGTCATGGTTCCACTGTACAAAACCACATTCTCTGTTTTGTTCTTGGAATCCTCCTTTCCGTTCTGTTTTGCCTCCTCTCGAATGGAAAAGTTGAAGGTTTAAATACATATGCATTGGCGGACTACCCAATGAAAGCTTGTCAGGATATTGGTGGAGGTGCCAAGTTTGGCCTGGGTGGTTGGGGGTTCCAACCCCACCAACCCTTGTAATGGCACAATTGCATTTCATTTCGGGTGCATTTTTCATATAACAATAACTATTGGAATTTTAATTCATGTCGACAATTTTAATGAACTTGTTTTAACGTTGGTGTGGTTGGATGGTGCGCTGTATTTTGAGTTGGTTTTTGGTTATATTTGTTGTGTGGGTCAGCCTTTGTACCCAGGCTGGTTTGATTCCCGTTGGCCCGTATCTTGTGGTGCCAAGTTAACGGTGTTTACATTGTGTGCCACAACTATGGGCAGGGTCCCAGTATATGGTAGTGGAATGGTGGTTGGGGCAGCGGGGTCATGGCCGCTGACCCCACCAATTTAATACTTTTTTTTGTTATATGGTTGGGGTAGGGGGGTCATGACCTGCCCCTTTTTATATATGTTTTTTTTTTTAACAATAAGAGGCCACTTTGAACTTAACGATTTTTTACTGAAGGAGTCATTTTAACAGTCCCACAAATTTTTCCAGAATCCGGCCGGAATTCAGTGGCCAGATTTCTACGAAATTGCATCCTCCTTAACCTGTCAAGTCATCTAGTCAACCTTAGAACTTTTACCAGTTCTAACTTTTGCATAGGAAATCGGTTTGTTGAACCATTCATACCGTTGCGTTCAGGACGACAAGATCTTCAACCTGAAACCATGTTTTCCATGTTTCCATCACTTTGATTTTTGAGCTATCATAAGCCCTCTTTAACCTGTGTGTGTCTCTACATGCACATGGATCATTCCTCCCCACCGAGGAGCTTTTGGTCCTCCAAAAGAAAAATAAAAATATACAACTATTGTGTACTATGTATGCACCACAAGTGTCCTGAAAGGTCACCCTTCCTTCTCCTCTACCTTTGTACTTCGGGGCCATAAGCGATGAATCGACACCAACATATTCTGCAAACATGTAGTACAATTCCTTGCAAATTTCATGCTCAAATATGACCATTATATGACCCAAACATTTCCATACTTGCCACGAGTTTACATATTCAATGGTCAATTTTACCATCAAATGGAAATCACACCCCAGCTATCATTACAAGGCCAACAACATAATTTTCACATTTCGAAGTGATGGCAAACACATAATCACTTTTACATAAAATAAATGTATCACATGATTTACAAAACATGGCCAGAATACCATGGTTGCTTAACAAGCGATGGAAAACATATCATCACTTTCACAATTAACAATGCAACACATGATTTACAAACATGACCATAACTGTAATATTCCAAATTTGGAACAGCTAGCAAGGCATGACTGGAAAATGAATTTTCTAGTAATGGCTGCTACAGGAATTGAAACCAAGACCTAGATCCCTTAGAAAAATGTGTCTAAGTGCTAAATCCAAGAGGAGGCTCCAAATAAATCCTTCTAGAGTGGTTAAATAGATCTCCCACTACTAGATGTCCTCAAAAGGTGCCTGATGAGGGAATGCAACAAATGTATGAACATGCAATAGATCAAATGTTATTTTATGAGTTGTGAGACAAGAATATGTAGATAGCTAACAAATAATGTTATAGAAGCAAAGAAAGTACATGTTCTTGAGGAAACATCCACTCAAGAAAGGCAATGCAAGCCTCAACAAGACATGTACATGAAAATAGAAGAACACTGTTATTTCTGCATAAACCCAGGCTAAGAGGACGCGGTTTATAAAAGATACTGCTCCATATTACATGATAACTGAAATATATGACAAGATATGGCTCAAATACAATAGGGGAGAAAATCTCTAACCCTTAGAAACAATAATACATCAATCCTCCAAAGGATTGGCTAAAATATACAAAATGGAAAAAATGTCGGAGTTGTTGGGCAGCAGCTAAAACTCAAATATGGAACTGAATAGAGAAGTTTGAAGATGATGAGAAATCTTAAGTAGACCTCCTCCAATGGATCTCCTAAATTTAAGGTTGATCCTTACACTTGGGATCTCACCCTCCAATCAACCTGCAATCCCTCACTGCAAGTGCTCCATGAAAATAACGCAGTCTAAGAGGGTGACTGTGCTGTAGGTGGAATAGAATGATTTAGCCAAGTGCCAAGATCTACCATAAGCTCTGATAGCTTCCAAACGGATCCTCCAAAGGAAATAAAGTCTCTCCCTCTAAAAAAAAGCAATGGAAGAGTTGTTGTAACTTCTCACTGCAACACCCTACAACATAGAATTATTCTGCTGTAGCAATAACGCTGTCCTGGAGGAGGATGCTTGGCCTCAAGCCTATATGTGAGAAAAATCAGTAAAACTGTTTCAAGAGGATTTTCAAGAAAGGATAAGGATTCCTAAGCAGGAGATCATTGTGCTAAGCATCACAACAACTCAGCTAAACAGGCGGGATTGCATAAATGTCTAAGCATACATGAAATCAATAATCATATTCATGTCAAACAATGGCTTACTTGCCCTCCTTTTAAACACATGAGATCTCCCTCTCCATGGGTCCCACTATATTAGGGTTTCCTCCTTCAAGGAATATTCCTTCCTCTATCTCTGCATTGTCCCATAGATGCTTTCCACCTCATACCTCTACGTTGTTTGACTTGGTCAAACTTAACCAAACCTCTTTGCAAAATGTCCCCTTTCACACATGAGGGTGTGAAATCTAGTTCCAAGGCTAATCCCCTTTCATACTAGAGGGATTTTATCCATGTTTTTATTATGAATGGGCCTTATCACCCAATTATTCAACTTCTAAGTCAAAATAGCAAAAGAAAATATTCCAATTTATTGCGGGAAAGATTTGGAATATTACAATGACACACTACCATATCTAGGAAAACCATATTTTCCCTAATAAAGAGGACCACCATGAATGTGGTGGATTCGTTTGCCGACCAATTGTTCCCACTGATTCATGCACCGACACTTCGTCCTTAAGGTGATGTTGTGGATCAAGCCTCGAACACGTGGATATTTAAGGTCCACTTTGGTTGCAATGGATGCAAAACGTTTTCTTCCTCCAGACCTACTTAACCAGTTTCTTTCCCTGTTTTTGTGAAGGCTTTCCATGCCTCATCCTCCTTTGTGCTGCCATTCTTTTCCAACACTTAGCAATGACATGGTTAGGTAAACCAAAAAAATGAAATTTTTTCTTATGCCATGATTTACATTCATTATTAGCAACATGCTTATAATCAAAATGTACTTGAGAATATCAATACTTGTTATACCTTCCCTGGTGGTCTCTGGTGCGATCACGGTGATGAAAGCTTGTCTCAGCTCTTCTACTATGATATGCACTTCCATGGGATGATGTTGAAGTGTTCCCATCAATCCTCTTCCCTAGTGAGTTCAACAATGCTTTTTTTTCCATTGATATCCTTATGGTGATGAGAGATTGCCTCAACTTTCTCTCTGCAATATGCGCTGCCATAAGATGATGGTGAAGAGTTCCCATCCTCCTCTCTCTTCAATGATTTCATCAATGTCATGGAATATTCAAACACCTTTGAGCATACTCCTTCAGTGTATCCCAAACCTGCGTAGCGAGGTCTCTGCACAACCTCCAATGGTTGAGTTATGCCTTGGCCATGAATTCCAGGTCCTCCTTTGTACCCCATCCTTGTAAGGAGAATCATGTTGGTTCCTGTAATGGGGATCTCCACATTTCCAATAGAAATAATAGCATGTGAAGATAAAAATTAACAATGATCACAACTGTTTACCTTAGATGTTGATTTTTAAATAGGTGAAGAGGGCTTCTCTAAGCCTTCGTTGCGCTTCACTTCCTCCAAGGCCTCTGTCACGTATTGTAGCTGAAGCTGCAATCGCTGCTTCTTCTAAGTCCTTCTCTTCCTGTAGGAGTGCATTCAATGCATCATGATATGCTTGAAGACTTTCATTGTTGTGCTTCAATTATTCCAATGCCTCTGTTGTGGCTTACAACTGAAGTTGCAATCGATGTTTGTCCTCCTCCTCTCTTAGAAGAATTTTCAACTTAGTGTTATCTTTTGCTTATTTTTCATAAGCTTCATACAACATGTAAACTTTCTTAGACACCCTTAGCATGGTCTCGTACATGTCTTTGACATCCTCCATTGTTGCACGTTCAATGGCTCATGCTTGCGGTTCACATAAGCAAGTAGACTGCTTTGATAGCACTTGATCCGGGTAAATTTCTGATACCCTTTTAACCAAGACCTTTTGCTTCGTTTGATGTGTTAGAATTACATTTTATCAAAGAATTAATGAAAACATATGCATATATAATCAAGAGGAAAGCATTTCAACAATCATACGACAAAAAACACAAGAGGTTTAATAACGTAGTTCGTCCAGTGTGGACTACGTCTCCAGGCCTCGGTGTCTCGATGGTGTTGGCCGCTTCATTCAGTGTTGTAACTAGTGATTATTTACATGGATGTTGCTGACTTGTCATATAAGGAAAATCCCTCAACATGAGTGGAAAAGCCTCTCCATGAGACATTCTATTTCAAGGAACTCTCAATCATCACAAACCTCCTATGAGCATGACAACTGACACATGGTGACAAAGAGTATCCTGCCATCAAGGCAACAAAGGTATCTCACAACATAAATCACCATCCATGATAAATACATACCACATCAATACACATAAACATAAATATTCTGCATCGTACATCAAGCAGAAATCGACATGACATAAAACATCCTAAAACAACAATAAATGAAGTACATGAGAATAACACTTCATATACCTAAATTCTGATGCTAGCTGAAGAATAGGCTACTCAGTCGCTGGATCTGAATGCACCCTCAAATTCATGGCGTCGAATGGAAATAAATAGACTGTCAACATGCTGAAATCTAGCACCATCATTCCATTATGAAAAATGGTCGAAAAATATATGGCTCATATTGAAAATCTCACTCCACCGCTAGATTCGTGTTGCCGACACGTGTAGGATGGACTGCCAATTTTCTAAATTTTGACACTGTCGAAATTTGGGTCATAGGGAATATTTTAGATTCCCCCTAGATTCCTCCAATATGCTGCTCCACAGCTGATTGGAAAATCTTCAACTCAAAACAGGAATTTGATCTCACCATTTAGATCCTTCCGAAATTCTAAGAAGAATGAGTATAAATCTGACCTCATTCTAACTCCGACAAATTTCGGCCTCTAAGGAATCTAAAATATTCCCTCGAGGTTTTAGATTATTATCTTCTGCTTGGAATCTACAAATCCACTTCTGAAAAGGAGAATCTGACCTCACCATTGTGTTCCCTGTGAAAATCTGAGAAAAATGACTGTAAACTTGGATGCATTTGGACAAAGAGAAATTTTACCTCCCTAAGGTATCTTTTGTTAGGTCCTTATATTACTAGTATAGCCCCTTATTGCTGTTAGTGTAACCCTCTTATTGTTATTATTGTACCCCTGTAAACCCATATTGTTATTATTATTGTTAGGTCGGCTAGGATTACATTGTGGCCCCACTAGGATTACATTGTGGCCCCAAGGACTCCTTTATATAGAAAGGAGGTTTTGTAATTTGTATCATCCAATAATTGTTCATTTATGTAATGTATTGGAGGTTTCCCCCTCAAAGTGGCTGATTTCTAAGGCGTTTATCTCTCTTTTCTTCTATTTTTGGAGCTGGTTTCACAACATTTGGTATCAGAGCTTTGGATTCTAGGGTTTCGTTGCTCCAAACAGGTCATTGTGGAATTTGCGCTATAACGTGTTTTATACGAAGGTTCAGAAGCTGAAATTTTTAGTGTGTGAATCCAAAATCTAGAGGAACATCGTCACAAAGTTTCAGTTCGTGGTTCGCAATAATTTTGGAGATATAATCTGTGGAATTTAGGTCATTTTGTAGGCTCCTGAATTTAACCTAAACAGGTCATCGTGGCATTTTCTCTATAACATTGTTTTACGCAGGTTCAGAAGCTGAAATTTTTAGAGTGCGAAGCCACAATCCTGAGGAACATCATCACAAAATTTTAGGTTTTGGTTCGCAACATTTTCGGAGATATGATCTGTGGAAGTTAGGTCTTTTTCAGGCTTCTGAATTTCATCTCAAAGAGGTGACCGTGGAAAAATCTTCATAGCTCTCTCTCTGAGCATCAGATTGGAATGTTGTAAAAAGTGGCTGCAAGTACACAGACTGTAGTTTATTTTCTATCAATTTTAAAGCCAAAAGAGGAAATATTCACACGTGGCAACTCGTACAAGGTCACTCTACTGAACTAGTCCATAATTGGGTTATTGTGGGAGATTAGACATAACTTTGCCTTGAAGAATCCAAATTAGATCAGACCTATGGAATTTGAAATAAGCTTCAGAGGGATACTATAGGGATAGATTTCAAATATTTAGGATTTGCAATTATATATATAATTCAATTTCAATATCGAGCTCCTCAAAAGCAAGTAAAAGGTGTGTATTTTTTTCTCCGAATTACGTAAGTCTTGTTTGAAGAATCAAGTTGAATTGATTCAAAGGGCATATTGTAGAATAGATATCAGTATTGGATTCTAAAATGGCCCCTAGAAATAATTTGACACCCATTAAACCTTTAGAAGGCTCTACTATGACTCATGAAGACAAAGAATGGCAACATGACATATCAAAATTACAAGAGCAAGTGCAACAAATTTCTCTCTCGCAAAGAACAAAAAAAAATGAAATGGAAGTTTTGAAGGCTTGGAAACTAAGATGGATGGTTTGAATAAAGGCATGGAAGCTAAGATGAATGGTTTGCAAGCTAAGATGAATGGCATATAAGTGGGCATGGAGGCTAATATGGATGACATGGAAGCTAAGATCGATGAAAAAATGAAAGACAACATGGAAAACATGAAGAATGATCTAAAAGTAGACATAGAAGGTTTGGCAAAGTCGATACAAGAAATTTTTCCTAATGGTGAAATGATATTAGAAGAAACTCATGATCAGAACAAAATAAATGTTAAACGTGATTTCATAAACTCTAATGTTGGAGGGAAGAACCACCATATTCCAAAAATGGATATGAGGAAGTTTGATGGAAAGGATCCTGTAACATGGATACTACAGATGGAGAAATATTTTGATCTCAATAATGTGAAAAACACACAAAAGGTATGAATTGCAACTTTACATTTAGAACAAAATGCATTTTTATGGTATCAATGGCTTTGCTCCCGTAAAAAAATTGTCACTTGGTCAACTTTTACGGAGGAAATGATAGCACATTATGAGGATACAAAGAGCAACACCTTCTTTAGCCAATTGATAAATCTCAAACAAAAGGTTTCAGTGGGGGAGTGTTGGGAAAGATACTGAGAGGGGGGGTGAATCAGTATCTTGATTTGTCAATCAAATTTTTACTTTTCTTTTCTCAAAAACCCATACGCTACTTTACAGAACAGAACTAGCGTATATACGCAGATATCTTTAAGGAAACTCGCGTATGCTCAGATCTCTTATTATGCAAATAATTCTTATCTTAGATTATTGCATCATTCACTTATTAGATGTTATTAAGCAGTAAACATGTACAGTAATAACATAATAACTCAACACACATAAGCATCACACATGAACACCAGGATTTTAGGTGGAAACCCAATTCGGGAGAAAACCACCGCTGCCGTCATCTTAGTCTTCAATATTTATTATAAAGAAAACATCTTACAACTGTGTACTGGCGCAGACTCATACCAGCACGCAGGCACCCACCTGCAGAAGGCTACAACCTTCTCTCGTTTACCAGCCTCTCCTGGAAGGGAGCTACAACCCCATGCTCTCGTTTACCAGCCTCTCCTGGAAGGGAGCTACTACCCCCTGCTCTCGTTTACCAGCTATCACTGGAAGGGAGCTACTACCCCCTTACTGAAGGCTTCAACCCTCAGCACCACTGCAGACCACGTTTCATCAATTTTCAAACTGGATCAAACAAATTCAACACAACCCTTCTCTTATCAATGAATATACTTCGCCCAATGCTTCAAACAGAACAGTGAAACCACTGTAACCAGAATATCAGAGATAACCCAGACTTCAGAATAGATATGCAGAAACACATTCAACCTTGTGTCCTTCTTCGAGATACCATCTTTTTATTTAATGGGCCTACACATGCATTATGCCAGCCTTTCATAAAATGGGCAGCGTTAATATCATCATTTCAAAGAAAAACCTAAGCTGCCTTCCTTTTATTGAACCAGTCACATTGTATACACGCTTTTCATGAAATGAACTGGTATAGATCTATAAAAGACAAATTACTTGAGCAAGTCGGATCACAACCAGACTTTACTGATTTCTTCAATTTCTTCATTAGATTTGTGCCAGGTCTTCATCACTTCTTTAGAGATTCATCATTTCTAGATCTAGAGATCTTGAACCTTCATCATATTCATAAGTGCATCATAGATTCAGATCTATCAATTAAGAATAGAATTCAACCATGCAGATATACTTCAGAGTGAAGTATTCATTAATGCCCAGAAACTAGCACACCTTTGCACTATGAATTTCTTCTCCTTATATAGATTTATCCTTTGTCAATACCATGAGCCAAAACCACACAACTTCTAATGGTATTCCTGGATGGGATCAAATAGATATTCAAGTGCTCAATACAATGGGTCAATACCATGGTAAGAACCCCTGGTTTTATAAATTTAGAGCGCAATTAGGCATACACGACTTGGAACATACTTTTCCGTGTACATACGCTACTTTGCCTTAACAAACTCGCGTATGCATAGTGACATACCTTATTTATCATTTATTTGGCACTTCCTGAAATTCATTTCTTCTGTTACTCCTGAGTTGATTTGTAGATACATCATCTTTACATATTTAACACATAGGTTGCTTATAGGCAACTCATCAAGCCAGTTTCCATCAAGAACAACTTCATCAGTCAGGTTTTCATCAAGGACAACACATTGCATCATATAGCCAACAATCTCATTTCATCAAGTAGCCATCAACTTTATTAAGTAGGTTGCCATCAAGGACAACACTCTTCATCATATTGCCAACAATCTCCCCCTTTGGACTTGATGGCAACCATGATGGTATTTGATCATCACAATAGATAGATACATTGATTATAACCATTATTCAAATACCATGATACTCTCCCGCTTTGACATCAAGGGCAAAGGGCGGATCAAAGCCAAGACAATGTTTTTCTCCACATGTAGAAATAAGAGCTTTGTAGATCTGATGTTCACTGAAGTTACCATGCTCCCCCTAAGTTCATGCTAAATCTTCAAACATATTTTTCAATGAAGTACATGACTCTATGAACTTTCCTATCACCAAGGAGTCATACTTACATCAATGATCCAACCAAGTGGATTTACATATGTGACACAAGTACCCAACCAAGTGGGTTTACAAAATTGACCGAGCCCTTTACATGACTAAATATTACAATTTACATCACAGGTCATAGCCTTTTAATCAAATTACACATATGAATTTTTATAACCAATATCAAAAATACCTCAAGAGAGATCATAATTAAGAATCATCATAATGCCAACAATGCATTACATTTAGCAATGCTAATGCCCCCCCTGAAACTGTGCATCCTTTCCACATGACCAGTGCTCCCCCTTAGCTTGTGCATCCTGAACACTTTCAACAGCAAATCATCAAGGCATCTTTATCAAAAATCGAAGAAAACAAAGGTATGAAAGCTTTGGAGACACCACCCGGAGATACCAAACAACCTTTGCCGAAATTTGTCTTTGAAAGAATACTAACTAGTAAAATTTATCCCAACACAACTAACCATACGCGGTTTATTTGCATAAGCACACTTCCAGCTGTATCTGACTTTACGTTGAGGCTTGCGTATCAAATTAATCTTAATTTAGCGATTCGATTTTCTGCTGCAGCGAACCTCAACTTTTGTCTGAGATATTCGAACGCTTCCCTGGGCAGAGGTTTGGTAAAGATATCAGCAATTTGTTCCTTGGAGGGAACATACTCCAACTTCACCTTTTGTTCAAGCACTTGTTCACGTAGGAAGTGATACTTGATGGGAATGTGCTTGGTCTTCGAATGCATAATAGGATTATTTGAGATACTGATGGTGCTTGTATTATCACACATAATGGAGATAGGAGGTGAACATTTGATTTGAAAGTCTTGTAAAGTTTGCATCATCCAAAGAAGTTGAGTGCAACATGATGCGGCAGCTACATATTCTCTTACCAGCGTAAGATAAAATAGATTTTGCTGATTGCCTAAAACAAGATACTAAGATAGTAACCGAGGGCCCTTATAGAATGCACCACCACGGAGTGCTTTAGAATCAACATTTCCGGCCAATCTGCATCTGTATAAGCATGAAGATTAAGATCAACATTATTTGGATACCATAGTCCAAAGTATTGAGTTCCTTGTAGATATTTGAATATTATTTTGACAGCCTGAATGTGAGACTCTTTTGGATTAGCTTGGAATCATCCAACAATCCCAACTGCATGCATAATGTCTGGTCTAGTCCCAGTGAGATAAAGTAGACTTCCTATCATAGATCTGTAATCTGGTTGGTTCACCATGGGAGAATCATCATGAGAACTGAGATTACATCTCATTATCATAGGTGTACTTACAGGTTTGCACTCTTCCATGCCATACTTCTTCAGAATTTGCTTAAGGTATTTTTCTTGTGATAAGAATATACCATCTGCAGTTTGATGCACTTGCAAACCAAGAAAGAATATTAGTTCCCCAAGTAAAGACATTTCAAATTCTTGCTGCATGACAGAAGCAAATTTCTGACTCATAGATTCTTCATTACTTCCAAAAATGATATCATCAACATATAAAACCACAATCAAAAGTTTATCATTTTCAATTTTTGTGTATGAGTTGCTATCAGCAGACCCCTTTGAAAACCTTGTTGATAGAAGATATTTGTCAAGACAATAATTTGCTGCCTTGGAGCTTGTTTGAGACCATATAGTGCCTTTTAGAGATCTCTGAAGCAAGATTTTCATCATTTCCCAAAATGAATCCTTCTGGTTGTTTTATATAAACTTCTTCTTCTAGATCACCATTGAGAAATGCATATTTAACATCCATTTGATAAACTTTGATTTGTTGAGAGCTTGAAAAGGCAAGAAACATTCTTATGGCTTCAAGTCTAGCTACAGGATAAAATTTTTCTTCAAAGTCTATACCTTCTTGCTGAGTATACCCCTTGCAAACAAGTCTAGCCTTGTTTCTTACAACATCCCCATTCTCATTTAACTTGTTTTTTAATATCCATTTAGTTCCAATGACATTTTTGTTATGAGGTCTTGGTACTAATTCCCAAGTGTGATTCTTTTCAATTTGATCAAGCTCTTCATTCATGGCTTAGACAACATTCATCTTTGCTAGCTTAATTGACATTTGAGTTCAATAGTAGATGAATGCCGGATATTTAGAAAGATCCCCTGAAGTTCTTCTTGTTTGTACACTGATCCCTTATCTCCCAAAATTTGAGATTATGGATGATTCTTTTGAACATATCTGGATGGAGCCTTTTCAGATAAATCATCTTCAGGTTCTTCATTGGGTTCACTGTCTATATCATTGTTATTTGATGTAGAAGGACATAAGTCACCATCGTCTTCATTTGTTTTTTGTTTTTCTTCTTTTGGGGCTACAGGAGACTCATCAATAACAGGGGACTCATCAATAGCAACATCAATACATTCAACAATCTTTCGAAGCCTTTTATTGTAACATTTGTATGCTCTGCTTGTAGATGAGTAACCAAGAAGTATCCCTTCATCTGATCTAGGTTCAAACTTGCCAAGATTTTCATCATTATTTTTGATAAAGCATTTACTTCCAAAAACTCTAAAATGCTTCACAGAGGGAGAATTACCATACCAGATTTCATATGGAGTTTTGTCACTATTTACCCGAACATGAGCCTTGTTGAGAATGTTCATTGTATGTAATGGCCTTCTTGATCTCCCAAAATGTGTGGTGTTCCGAATCATCAAGCATCTTTCTACAGCCATTTGTTGAATTGTTCTATTCATTCTTCTCATCGCTGATGTTGTGATTCTGACTCTGAAAGTATTTTATGCCATGTTGTTCACAAAATTCAAGGAATTCATTTGACTATGTCTCCTCACGATCGAATCTAAGACATTTGAAGTTTTCGTCTGCACTTCATTTCAACCGAGCCTTGAAGATCACAGAATTTCTCAAATGCTTCATCTTTGTGTTTAAGCAACCCAATCCAACACATTCTAGAGAAATCATCAATAAATAAGATATAGTATTGTTCACCACGTGGTGACTTTTTCCTCATAGGTCCACATATGTCAGTATGAATGAGTTCAAGAGGCCTACTTGATGATCCTTCCTTGGCATTAAATTGCACTCTGGTCTGCTTGCCGAATTGGAAAGATTTGCATATGATACTTTTAGGTAGAGTAATATTGGGAAGACCATGAACAACATTAAGTCTGCTTGATTTGTTGATTTGAGAGAAGCTTATATGCCCCAACCTTCTATGCCATAGCCAATTTTCTGAAGATCGAATCAAGTAACATTGTTCTTTGCAGTTATTTAATACATACAGATTTCTTGGAGTTCTTTTTCCTTTTATAATTGTTTTACCTGTATGAAGATCACGAACCACACATTCTTTTGAACTAAAGACAAATTCAGTTCCTTGATCACACATTTGACTTACACTTAACAGGTTATGCCTTAAGCCATCCACATACATGACATCATTAGCCTTTACCTTTTCTTTTAGAAACATAGACCCTTTTCCTTTAATTATAGCAGGATTATCATTTCCAAATGTAACTTTCTTTTCCTTTTCTAGAGAACTATATGCAAGAAGTTTGTTTTTTTCACCTGTCATGTGTCTTGAGCATCCACTATCAATGTACCATTGATTTTCTTCACCTTCTGCAAATAAAGCTATGCCACAATTTTCAACCTGTAATTCCTTCTTTTTCCACACTTTGGAGCTTGAAGGAAAATGATCTTTTGGCTGGACTTTGCTCCTGCATTCAGATTCTTCATGGCCAAAGTTATTGCAATAAGCACATTCAAGTTCATTTTGAAGAGGAGAAAAGTTGTTATATGTATTCTTCTTTGTTCCAATATCAATCCTTTTCTTTCTTTCTTCTCTTGTCATGATGGTTTTATATGCAACACATTGAACAGTTTTATGACCAAAATTGTGACATGAGAAACATTGTCCATTGAAGAAGAAATTTCTGCGATCATGAAATCTTCTAGTTGGATTTACCTGTTGATTGGTGTTTCTTTGAGAGACATTCCTGTTAGTGTTCTTTGAATTGAGATGATCATGCTTTACCTGTAATGATTCTTTATTCTCTTGTTGAGTGACAGAATTTTGTAAACCAGCTGTAGCTGCTTTTAGATAATTTGGTGCTGAAGCTTGAGAGGATTCTCCGGTATATCCAAGACCTGTTTTTATAAGAGGAGAACGTTGTACCTTGATAATTTCATCTAAGGTTTCAGATCCTTTATCAAATCTAAGATTCAGAGTCTTTAATTTCTCAGAATATTTTCTTAGACTTACCACTTCACATTCTAATTTCTCAATGTGTTTCTTTGCTTCTTCAACCTGCTTTTCTAGAGTCTCTATGGTTATTTTCCTTTCTTCTAAGAGTATTTTAATTTCTTTTAAGCGCATTTTGAGTTGATTGTTTTCTTCAAGAAAGTCATTTTCCTCTAGAGCATCCATAAAAGTATCCTTTTCTTCTATAGATTCAAATGCCATGAGAAGTCTAAGATCTTGTTCACATTCTTCCTCACTATCAGATAACCCATCACTGTCTTCATGAGTATAGTAACTTTTTCTAGTGTTAAACCGATTCTTATTCCTTCTTTCTACTTCCTTCCCTTTTGCAGGTGTTTCTTTATGAGGACACTTAGCAACATAATGACCAATTCTTCCACACTCAAAACATTTGAAAGGAAGCTTACCTCTGAATCATCCTGTGCCAAGTTGGAGTTTCTTTACAAAATATTCCTCTTCTTCTTCTAAGATATATCCTGATCCTTCTGCTTCTTGTACTTCTTTCCCTTTTCTAGAAGCTCTGAAGACAGCCTCTTTGACTTCAGATGATCCTCCTCTTCTTATTTCATATGCGGTTAGTATCCCATGAAGTTGTACCACAGTAAGATTTTGAAGATCCCGTTTTTCTTCAAGAGCAGAAACTTTTGACTCAAATTTTGCTGTTAGCGATCTTAAAATTTTCTCAACCAAAGTAGATTCGGTTATTTTTTCTCCCATATTTCTCATACGATTTACAATATCATCAACACGTAAAAAGAAACTGGCAATACTCTCATCACTATGCATCTTTAAATTTTCATATTCAATTCTGAGAGTTTGGAGTTTTTCACTTTTTACCTTTGCATCACCTTCATAACTTAGAATGATTTTGTCCCACATTTCCTTTGCTGTATTTAGCTGCATGACTTTGAAAAATTCAGATTCAGTCAGACTTCCCATTATAACATTGACCACCTTTGCATTTGATTCATAATTCTTATTTTCAGTCGGATCTGTTGGTATTGTATCTGGATGTTTATATCCGTGTTCAACAATGGCCATACATCTGTTCCCATGGACTGAAGATAGGATCTCATCCTTGCTTTCCAGAAGATTAAATTGCTTCCATTAAAGAGCAGAGGCTTGATAGATGCTATTCCATCTTGATTGCTCATCTTGCTTGATATTCCTTGTAGGGGTTAATCTTTTTCAGAAGGACCTGCTCTGATACCAATTGTTGGGAAAGATACTGAGAGGGGGGGTGAATCAGTATCTTGATTTTTCAATCAAATTTTTACTTTTCTTTTCTCAAAAACCCATACGCTACTTTACAAAAAAAAACTAGCGTATATACGCGGATATCTTTAAGGAAACTCGCGTATGCTCAGATCTCTTATTATGCAGATAATTCTTATCTTAGATTATTGCATCATTCACTTATTAGATGTTATTAAGCAGTAAACATGTACAGTAAGAACAGAATAACTCAACACACATAAGCATCACACATGAACACTAGGATTTTAGGTGGAAACCCAATTCGGGAGAAAACCACCGCTTCCGTCGTCTCAGTCTTCAATATTTATTATAAAGAAAACATCTTACAACTGTGTACTGGCGCAGACTCATACCAGCACGCAGGCACCCACCTACAGAAGGCTACAATCTTCTCTCGTTTACCAGCCTCTCCTGGAAGGGAGCTACAACACCCTACTCTCGTTTACTAGCCTCTCCTGGAAGGGAGCTACTACCCCCTACTCTTATTTACCAGCGATCACTGGAAGGAAGCTACTACCCCCTTACTAAAGGCTTCGACCCTCAGCACCACTGCAGACCACGTTTCATCAATTTTCAAACTGGATCAAACAGCTTCAACACAACCCTTCTCTTATCAATGAATATACTTCGCCCAATGCTTCAAACAAAACAGTGAAACCACTATAACCAGAATATCAGAGATAACCCAAAATTTAGAATAGATATGCAGAAACACATTCAACCTTCAGCAATCATTAGTTCAGATACCATACGCGCTTTTATTTAATCAGACTCACGTATACACGTGCTTTTCATGAAACGAACCCACGTATACATCTGTGCATTTTTCAAAGAAAAACCTAACTGCCCATATGCGCTTTTATTGAACCAGATCTGCGTATACACGTGCTTTTCATGAAATGAACCTGTGTATAGATCTATAAAAGAAAAACTTTGCAGAACAGATCATATCTATGAACTTACCCAGATTTCTTCAATTTCTTCATCAGATTTGTGCAAGGTCTTCATAACTTCTTTAGAGATTCATCATTTCTAGATCTAAAGATCTTGAACCTTCATCATATTCATAGGTGCATCATAGATTCAGATCTATCAATCAAGAACAAAATTCAACCATGCAGATATACTTCAGAGTGAAGTATTCATTAATGCCCAGACACTTGCACACCTTTGCACTATGAATTTCTTCTCCTTATATAGATTTATCCTTTGTCAATACAATGAGCCAAACCCACACAAATTCTAATGGTATTCCTGGAAGGGATCAAATAGATATTCAAGCGCTCAATACAATGGGTCAATACCATGGTAAGAACCCCTGGTTTTATAAATTTAGAGCGCAATTAGGCATACGCGACTTGGAACGTACTTTTCCGCGTACATACGCTACTTTGCCTTAACAAACCCGCGTATGCATAGTGACATACCTTATTTATCATTTCTTTGGCACTTCCTGAAATTCCTTTCTTCTGTTACTCCTGAGTTGATCTATAGATACATCATCTTTACATATTTAACACATAGGTTTCTTATAGGAAACTCATCAAGCCAATTTCCATCAAGAACAACTTCATTAGTCAGGTTGTCATCAAGGACAACACATTGCATCATATAGCCAACAATCTCATTTCATCAAGTAGCCATCAACTTTGTTCGTAGGTTGCCATCCAGAGACAACATAGCTATCATGTACCCAACAATCTCCCCCTTTGGACTTGATGGCAACCATGATGGTGTTTGATCACCACAACATATAGATACATTGATTATAACCATTATGCAAACACCATGATACTCTCCCCTTATTCAAACACCATGCTACTCTCCGCCTTTGACATCAAGGGCAAAGGGCAGATCAAAACCAAAACAATGTTTTTCTTCTCATGTAGAAAGAAGAGCTTTGTAGATCTGATGTGCATTGAAGTTACCATGCTCCCCCTGAGTCCATGCTAAATCTTCAAACATATTTTTCAATGAAGTACATGACTTTATGACCTTTCCTATCACCAAGGACTCATACTTACATCAATGATCCAACCAAGTGGATTTACATATGTGACACAAGTACCCAACCAAGTGGGTTTACACATTTTAATTCAACTACCCAACCAAGTGGGTTTACAAAATTGACCGAGCCCTTTACATGACTGAATATCACAATTTACATCATAGGTCATAGCCTTTTCATCAAATTACACATATGACTTTTTATAACCAATATCAAAAAGACCTCAAGAGAGATCATAATTCAGAATCATCATAATGCCAACAATGCATTACATTCAACAATGCTAATGCTCCCCCTGAAACTGTGCATCCTTTCCACATGACCAGTGCTCCCCCTTAGCTTGTGCATCCTGAACACTTTCAACAGCAAATCATCAAGGCATATTTATCAAGAGACATCAGAGAAAGAAACAGAATTATGAAAACTGGAACACCACCAGAGATACCAAACAGCATTGCAGCTGTGCTGAAGAACGCTGACCCCAAGTAAAATTTGTTAGCAACTAACCATACGCGATTTTCTTTGCATAAACTCGCGTATATACGCGACTTTCGTTCAGGAAACCCGCGTATCCAATTTAATCTTCTGAATTTAAGCAGTTCTAATTTTCTGCAAGACAGAGGCTACTCCCAGCTTCTGTCTGAGATATTCGAACGCTTCCCTGGGCAGAGGTTTGGTAAATATATCAGTAACTTGTTCTTTGGAGGGAACATACTCCAACTTCACCTTTTTTTCAAGAACTTGTTCACGTAGGAAGTGATACTTGATGGGAATGTGCTTGGTATTGGAATGCATAACAGGATTCTTTGAGATACTGATGGCACTTGTATTATCACACATAATGGAGATAGGAGGTGAACATTTGATTTGAAAGTCTTGTAAAGTTTGCATCATCCAAAGAAGTTGAGTGCAACATGATGCGGCAGCTACATATTCTGCTTCTGCTGTAGATAAAGAAATAGAGTTTTGCTTCTTGCTGAACCAAGATACCAACCGGGGCCCCATATAAAATGCACCACCACTAGTGCTTTTCCGATCATCAACATTTCCAGCCCAATCTGCATCAGTGTAAGCATGAAGAGTAAGATCAGCATTCTTTGGATACCATAGTCCAAAGTCTTGAGTTCCTTGTAGATATTTGAATATTCTTTTGATAGCCTGAAGGTGAGACTCTTTTGGATTAGCTTGGAATCTTCCAACAATCCCAACTGCATGCATAATGTCTGGTCTAGTCCCAGTGAGATAAAGTAGACTTCCTATCATAGATCTGTATTCTGGTTGATTCACCGTGGGAGAATCATCATGAGAACTGATATTACATCCGGTTATCATTGGTGTACTTACAGGTTTGCACTCTTCCATGCCATACTTCTTCAGAATTTGCTTAAGGTATTTTTCTTGTGATAAGAATATACCATCTGTAGTTTGATGCACTTGCAAACCAAGAAAGAATGTTAGTTCCCCAAGTAAAGACATTTCAAATTCTTGCTGCATGACAGAAGCAAATTTCTGACTCATAGATTCTTCATTACTTCCAAAAATGATATCATCAACATATACAACCACAATCAATATTTTATCATTTTCAATTTTTGTGTATAAGTTACTATCAACAGACTCCTTTGAAAATCCTTGTTGATGAATATATTTGTCAAGACAATAATACCATGCCCTTGGAGCTTGTTTGAGACCATATAGAGCCTTTTTAAGTCTACAAACAAGATTTTCATCATTTCCCAAAATGAATCCTTCTGGTTGTTCTATATAAACTTCTTCTTCTAGATCACCATTGAGAAATGCAGATTTAACATCCATTTTATAAACTTTGATTTGTTGAGAGCTTGAAAAGGCAAGAAACATTCTTATGGCTTCAAGTCTAGCTACAGGAGCAAAAGTTTCTTCAAAGTATATACCTTCTTGTTGAGTATAGCCCTTGCAAACAAGTCTAGCCTTGTTTCTTACAACATCCCCATTCTCATCTAACTTGTTTTTGAATATCCATTTAGTTTCAATGACATTTTTTTTATGAGGTCTTGGTACTAATTCCCAAGTGTGATTCTTTTCAATTTGATCAAGCTCTTCATTCATGGCTTGAACCCAACATTCATCTTTGCTAGCTTGATTGAAATTGTGAGGTTCAATAGTAGATAGAAATGCCAGATAGCTAGAAGATCCCACAAGAGTCCTTCTTGTTTGTACACCTGATCCCTTATCTCCCAAAATTTGAGATTCTGGATGATTCTTTTGAACATATCTGGATGGAGCTTTTTTAGATAAATCATCTTCAGGTTCTTCATTGGGTTCATTGTCTATATCATTGTTATTTGATGTAAAAGGACATAAGTCACCATCGTCTTCATTTGTTATTTGTTTTTCTTCTTTTGGGGCTGCAGGAGACTCATCAATAACAACATCAATACATTCAACAATCTTCCGAAGTCTTTTATTGTAACATTTATATGCTCTACTTGTAGAGGAGTAACCAAGAAGTATTCCTTCATCTGCTCTAGGTTCAAACTTGCCAAGTTTTTCATCATTATTTTTGATAAAGCATTTACTTCCAAAAACTCTAAAATGCTTCACAGATGGAGAATTACCATACCAAATTTCATATGGAGTTTTGTCACTATTTACACAAGCATGTGCCTTGTTGAGAATGTTTACCGCTGTATGTGCTGCTTCTCCCCAAAATGTGTCAGGTGTTCCAGAATCATCAAGCATAGCTCTAGCCATTTGTTGAATTGTTCTATTCATTCTTTCTGCTACGCCATTTTGTTGTGGAGTTCCAGCTACAGAAAATTGTCTTTTTATGCCATGTTGTTCACAAAATTCAAGGAATTCATTTGAAGTATATTCTCCTCCTCGATCAGATCTAAGAAATTTGAGTTTTATATCTACTTCATTTTCAACCAGAGCCTTCAAGATCTGGAATTTCTCAAATGCTTCATCTTTGTGCTTAAGCAACCTAATCCAACACATTCTAGAGAAATCATCAATAAATAAGATATAGTATTGTTCACCACGAGGTGAATTTTTCCTCATAGGTCCACATATGTCAGTATGAATGAGTTCAAGAGGCCTACTTGATGATCCTTCCTTGGCATTAAATTGCACTCTGGTCTGCTTGCCGAATTGGAAAGATTTGCATATGATACTTTCAGGTAGAGTAATATTGGGAAGACCACGAACAGCATTAAGTCTGCTTGATTTGTTGATTTGAGAGAAGCTTAGATGCCCCAAAATTCTATGCCATAGCCAGTTTTCTGAAGATTGACTCAAGTAACATTGTTCTTTGCAGTTCTTCAATACATACAGATTTCTTGGAGTTCTTTTTCCTTTTATAATTGTTTTACCTGTATCAAGATCACGAACCACACATTCTTTTGAACTAAAGACAACTTCAGTTCCTTGATCACACATTTGACTTACACTTAACAGGTTATGCCTTAAGCCATCCACATACATGACATCATTAGCCTTCACCTTTTCTTTTAGAAACACAGACCCTTTTCCTTTAATCATAGTAGGATTATCATTTCCAAATGTAACTTTCTTTTCCTTTTCTAGAGAATTATATGCAAGAAGTTTGTTTTTGTCACCTGTCATGTGTCTTGAGCATCCACTATCAATGTACCATTGATTTTCTTCACCTTCTGAGAATAATTCTATGCCACAATTTTCAACCTGTAATTCCTTCTTTTTCCATACTTTGGATCTTCAAGGAAAATGCTCTTTTGGCTGAACTTTGCTCCTGCATTCAAATTCTTCATGCCCAAAGTTATTGCAATAAGTACATTCAACTTCATTTAGAAGAGGAGAAAAGTTGTTATAGGTATTCTTCTCAAATTCAATCCTTTTCTTTCTTGCTTCTCTAGTCATGATGGTTTTATATGCAACACATTGAACAACTTTATGACCAAAATTGTGACATGAGAAACATTGTCCATTGAAGAAGAAATTTCTGCGATCATGAAATCTTCTACTTGGATTTACCTATTGATTGGTGTTTCTTTGAGAGACATTCCTGTTAGTGTTCTTTGAATTGAGATGATCATGCTTTACCTATAATGATTCTTTATTCCCTTACTGAGTGGAAGAATTTTGTAAACCAGCTGTAGCTGCTTTTAGATAATTTGGTGCTGAAGCTTGAGAGGATTCTCCGGTATATCCAAGAGCTGTTTTTATAAGAGGAGAACGTTGTACCTTGATAATTTCATCTAAGGTTTCAGATCCTTTAGCAAATCTAAGATTCAGAGTCTTTACTTTCTCAGAATCTTTTCTTAGACTTACCACTTCATATTCTAATTTCTCAATGTGTTTCTTTGCTTCTTCAACCTGCTTTTCCAGAGTCTCTATGGTTATTTTCCTTTCTTCTAAGAGTATTTTACTTTATTTTAAGCGCATTTTGAGTTTATTTTTTTCTTAAAGAAAGTCATTGTCCTCTAGAGCATCCACAAAAGTATCCTTTTCTTCTATAGATTCAAATTCCATGAGAAGTCTAAGATCTTGTTCACATTCTTCCTCACTATCAGATAACCCATCACTGTCTTCATGAGTATAGTAACTTTTTCTAGTGTTAAACTGATTCTTATTCCTTCTTGCTACTTCCTTCCCTTTTGCAGGTGTTTCTTTATGAGGACACTTAGCAGCATAATGACCAATTCTTCCACACTCAAAACATTTGAAAGGGAGCTTACCTCTGAATCGTCCTGTGCCAAGTTGGAGTTTCTTTACAAAATTTGCCTCATCTTCTTCTGAGATATATCCCGATCCTTCTGCTTCTTGTACTTCTTTCCCTTTTGTAGAAGCTCTGAAGACAACCTCTTTGACTTCAGATGGTCCTCCTCTTCTCATTTCATATGCGGTTAGTATCCCATGAAGTTGTACCACAGTAAGATTTTGAAGATCCTGTTTTTCTTCAAGAGCAGAAACTTTTGACTCAAATTTTGCTGTTAGCGATCTTAAAATTTTCTCAACCAAAGTAGATTCGGTTATTTTTTCTCCCATATTTCTCATATGATTTACAATATCATCAACACGTAAAAAGAAACTGGCAATACTCTCATCACTATGCATCTTTAAATTTTCATATTCAATTCTGAGAGTTTGGAGTTTTTCACTTTTTACCTTTGCATCACCTTCATAACTTAGAATGATTTTGTCCCACATTTCCTTTGCTGTATTTAGCTGCATGACTTTGAAAAATTCAGATTCAGTCAGACTTCCCATTATAACATTGACCGCCTTTGCATTTGATTCATAATTCTTCTTTTCAGTCGGATCTGTTGGTATTGTATCTGGATGTTTATATCCGTGTTCAACAATGGCCCATACATCTGTTCCCATGGACTGAAGATAGGATCTCATCCTTGCTTTCCAGAAGATTAAATTGCTTCCATTAAAGAGCAGAGGCTTGATAGATGCTATTCCATCTTGATTGCTCATCTTGCTTGATATTCCTTCTAGGGGCTAATCTTTTTCAGAAGGACCTGCTCTGATACCAATTGTTGGGAAAGATACTGAGAGGGGGGGTGAATCAGTATCTTGATTTTTCAATCAAATTTTTACTTTTCTTTTCTCAAAAACCCATACGCTACTTTACAAAACAAAACTAGCGTATATACGCGGATATCTTTAAGGAAACTCGCGTATGCTCAGATCTCTTATTATGCAGATAATTCTTATCTTAGATTATTGCATCATTCACTTATTAGATGTTATTAAGCAGTAAACATGTACGGTAAGAAAAGAATAACTCAACACACATAAGCATCACACATGAACACTAGGATTTTAGGTGGAAACCCAATTCGGGAGAAAACCACCGCTGTCGTCGTCTCAGTCTTCAATATTTATTATAAAGAAAACATCTTACAACTGTGTACTGGCGCAGACTCATACCAGCACGCAGGCACCCACATACAGAAGGCTACAACCTTCTCTCGTTTACCAGCCTCTCCTGGAAGGGAGCTACAACACCCTACTCTCGTTTACTAGCCTCTCCTGGAAGGGAGCTACTACCCCCTACTCTTATTTACCAGCTATCACTGGAAGGAAGCTACTACCCCCTTACTGAAGGCTTCGACCCTCAGCACCACTGCAGACCACGTTTCATCAATTTTCAAACTGGATCAAACAGCTTCAACACAACCCTTCTCTTAGCAATGAATATACTTCGCCCAATGCTTCAAACAAAACAGTGAAACCACTATAACCAGAATATCAGAGATAACCCAAAAATTAGAATAGATATGCAGAAACACATTCAACCTTGAGAAATCATTAGTTCAGATACCGTACGCGCTTTTATTTAATCAGACTCACGTATACACGTGCTTTTCATGAAACGAACCCACGTATACATCTGTGCATTTTTCAAAGAAAAACCTAACTGCCCATACGCGCTTTTATTGAACCAGATCCGCGTATACACGTGCTTTTCATGAAATGAACCTGTGTATAGATCTATAAAAGAAAAACTTTGCAGAATAGATCATATCTATAAACTTACCCAGATTTCTTCAATTTCTTCATCAGATTTGTGCAAGGTCTTCATAACTTCTTTAGAGATTCATCATTTCTAGATCTAAAGATCTTGAACCTTCATCATATTCATAGGTGCATCATAGATTCAGATCTATCAATCGAGAACAAAATTCAACCATGCAGATATACTTCAGAGTGAAGTATTCATTAATGCCCAGACACTTGCACACCTTTGCACTATGAATTTCTTCTCCTTATATAGATTTATCCTTTGTCAATACCATGAGCCAAACCCACACAAATTCTAATGGTATTCCTGGACGGGATCAAATAGATATTCAAGCGCTCAATACAATGGGTCAATACCATGGTAAGAACCCCTAGTTTTATAAATTTAGAGCGCAATTAGGCATACGTGACTTGGAACGTACTTTTCCGCGTACATACGCTACTTTTCCTTAACAAACCCATGTATGCATAGTGACATACCTTATTTATCATTTCTTTGGCACTTCCTGAAATTCCTTTCTTATGTTACTCCTGAGTTGATCTGTAGATACATCATTTTTACGTATTTAACACATAGGTTGCTTATAGGAAACTCATCAAGCCAGTTTCCGTCAAGAACAACTTCATCAGTCAGGTTATCATCAAGAACAACACATTGCATCATATAGCCAACAATCTCATTTCATCAAGTAGCCATCAACTTTATTAAGTAGGTTGCCATCAAGGAAAACACTCTTCATCATATTGCCAATAGGGAGCACATTGAGGACTTCCAAAAATTGAATATAAGGGTAACTGATATTTCATAGGAACACATGATTGATCTCTTCATGGGTACTTTAAAGGATAGCATTCAACATGAAGTTCGTTTTTTGGAACCTGATTCATTGGAGAAGGCATTCAGGTTGGCCAGAAAAATCGAATGTAAAATTATGGCAACAAGGAAGCCTACTACTCACTTATATAAAGAGGGAAGTGTTTCTACTTCTAGATTTGCACAACCTACATGGTTGACACCACAAAAATTGGAAGGAAAAATAGAAAAATGGATTTGCTATAGTTGTGATAGAAAATACACCAAAGGTCATAAGTGTGCTGAGAAGAAATTATTTTACATAGATTGTGAAGAGGAAGAAGAAAATGAACAAGAATCTTCAGAAGAAGAGGGTATACACCACGAACCAACCCTAGAAGAGGAAGAAATGAGTCCGACCATATCGTGTAATGCATTGGCAGGAATTACCACTCCACAAAATCTCAAGATAGAAGGACATATCAAGAAGAAAAAGGTAATAGTGTTGATTGATTCAGGTAGTACCCATAATTTTATTCATTGTAAGGTAGCCAAGGAATTGAATTGTTTCCTATACCCAACACCAGAATGTCAAGTGATGGTTGAAAATGGAGGAACTATAAATTTCTCTGGAAAATACCATAATATCAAGCTAAGCATGGGGGAATATGTATTGAATAGTCCAATGCTTTCCATTCCTATGGGAGGTGCTGATGTTGTACTAGGAGTACAATGGTTACAATCTTTGGGGACGCAGATGAAGTGAATGATAAGTAGTGATTTCTAGCTTAGTTATTAGAGCTTCTTTTTAGGGTTTCCTTTCATTCATTTAAAACATCAAATATGCTTGAAAACTGGTTTAGGGCATCTACTTACCCCTTAGCCTTGCTTGAAAACCCCTGATGGCAGCTTGGAGGTATATTTTTTTTATGTTTTTGGAATTTGCAGGTGTAAAAAGGAGCTTCAGGTGAAAGCATAGTTCCTGCACATAGAGTCGGGTCCTCCCATCCCTAAGCGCAGCACCTGAATGCTTTTTGGGCCTGTCGGGCTTCCCTACGTGAGCGCCTGCACGTGTTTTGGCCTGTCGGGCTTCCCTACGCATAACGCTTTTTGTAGAGGGAATTTGGAGGCCTTCTCGATGTCCAAATTAGGCCCATGATAGCTTTTTGTAAATATTATCCTATCTACTTCCCAAATATACCCCTTTTTCTACGATTAGAGTTTATTTTCCTTGTCAAAAGTTTATTCTCCCAAGACTAATCAAAACGTGCTAAATGATGGTGCAATATGCAGAGTGATGGTGCAGACAACTTTTGGAGGCCTTCCTTAACTACAAATTGAACTAATTATATCTCATTGGAAATATCTTCTAGTATACTTTCCAAATATACCCTTTTTTCTCTGATTGGAGTTGATTTGACCTGTCAAAAGTTGATTCTCCCAAGACTAGTCAAAAAGTGCTGAATGATGGTGCACAAATGTAGAGTGCTGGCGCAGACAACTTTTGGAGGCCTTCCTTAACTCAAAATTGAGCTCATGATAGCTCATTGGAAATATATTTCAGTATAATTTCTAAATATACCATATTTTCTCTAATTTTAGTTGATTTTTCCTGTAAAAAGTTGATTCTCCCATGACTGGTCAAAAAGTGTTGAATGATGGTGCAGAAATGCAGAATGCTGATGCAGAAAATTTTTGGGGGGCTTCATCAAATCAAAATTGAGATCATGATAGCGCATTGGAAATATATTCCAGTCTAGTTATCATTTGACTCATCAATAAAGTCATTTGGACACTCGAGCTATGATAAAACCTGATTTTCCCAAGGTCACTCCAGCAGTGCAACAATCCTCCCATGACACCTGTATTTTTTGCCATTGCTCTAAAAAAATGACACATGTGTAAAATTTGAAGGATTTTCTTCTTCTTGGACCTATGATGGACAAAAACCTCTCTCACTTTTTTCAAATTCATCTCTTTTTGGTCAGAAACATAGTTTTAAGGAAAACTAGCCCTAGGTGTGACAAATGGCTTGGCTCTTGGAATGAATTCTTGGAAAATGATGGAGGCATGATGTTTATGAGTTGGTATGGATTTATGATTGCTGATATGACCTATCATATGTATCCCCTTCTCCTATGCCTCTTTTCCATATCAAACCCTAGCTTAGTTGGAAGGGGAAATTAGGGTTTGGTGTAGGCAAAAGAGGGGATTTAGGACTGCCTTATAGAGGAAGGGGAATGAAGGGGTTAAGGGTTTTCTAAATTCTTGCGGAAATTTTTGGGGATAGGGATAGATGTTAGAGAGTATGGGAAAGTGTAATTTCAAGGATTGAGTGAGGGAAAAGGATCCAAAAGGGCAAAACATGGGCCTAGTCTCGAAAAGTGTCAAATTGTAGCAATAGGCTAGGTTTTGTAGAAAAATGATGATTTTGAGGGATAGGAGTGATGGGAAGTGTTTATGAAGGTATACTAAGGATAGGGGAAGGTGTAAGAGCATCAGGATACAAGCCTTGTTGATGATTTAACCATGGAAGTCATGAAACCAAGAAAAATTCCCTAAAAAGCCCTAGTCATCTACAAGAACAAAGGTAGGTAAAAGCACATAAGAAGTATTTTAGGAGGAGTGGGGTGACCATGGAATGGAAAGCTGGTGGATTGGTGAAAATTTTGGTTTAAGGATAATGAAGGCAGTGCAATTTCTAAAACTCACAATATTCATGAATCTTGTTTTTAGAAATATAGGATCAACATTTAGTCATCTAAAAGTAGCAAAAAATGTTGATGACTAACACCTAGAAAATACAAGACTTGAGAACTAGAAAAATAAAATAAAGGAGAAGTGAGGGCACAAAGGATCATCATTGAATCTATTAAGTATCCTCTTGTTCCATTTGTTGCAAATTTAAAAATTTCTAAGGCTATGCATGACAGGCTAGTGAATTTGTACTCTGTAAGTACATTAGGAAAAAATATGTCTTTGAGGAATAAGATATATAGAATGAAGAAATCAAAGGATTAGGACATGGCATCCTTTTTAATGAAGATCTCTAAATTAAGAGATCACTTGAAGGGGCTTAGAGAGACAATTTATGATTTGGAAATGACCATTTGTGTATTAAATTCATTGCCACCTAAATGGAGTAGCTATGAAATACACATACAATCTAAGAAAGACTCAAATCCTTTTGATGAGTTGTGGGAATAATTAATCTTGGAAGAAACTAGCATAAAGGCAAAGGATGTCATTGGATCAAATGAATAGTCTCAAGTATTTATAGCCAGAGTCAACAAGCTAAAGAAGGTAAATTTTGGAAAGTCCAAGAAGAAATATATGTCCAAGGTTCAATGCTTTAAATGCAATGAGTATGGAAATTTTAAGAGGGGTTGTACAACCAACAAAACAACAAAATAAAATAAAGAAGCGAGGCTCACGTAGCTGAGGAAATGGGATAACCTAAGAAGAAGTTGAAGAAAGAAGAAATGAAAGATGTTTACTATTAAAGAAGGCATCATGTTTGTCAGGTTATTTATAATGGTTGGTATTTCCTTTAGAATATTATGGATTGTTGTTTACCCTAGAAAAATCTTGTTTTTTTATAACATATTAGAAAGAAGCATGTGATATTAGCATACTTAGAGTCTACTTGGTCAAATTTCTTTCATCTAGTCTTTAAATATAGATAGATATACCATTTTTCATCCAGGCATTATCTAACATTATGTTAGAGGTAGTCATATTGATAAGGTGGATCATCATGATCCTATAAGAACCATAATTCTGGAAGGTTCTTGGAAGAAGTATTATGAAAAGGAAAGCATGCATTCCATATAGTGTGGAAACAATACTCTTAAATGGATGAAGGAATGAAATGGGTCAGGTTCCAGGCTCATAGATATATGATGAAGTAAGAACATAGGAATGCATATTCAAAGTAACTCTTGTATAAGATTCATATGTGCATAATCATGTAACGTGCTTATATGATGTTTAAAGAGATGAATCTGACTTACTCAAGGATGAATAAAAAATTAAGACTTTCTATAGAATATGTAGAATATTGATTAACACCCAATAGAATCTACATAAGAAAATTTCTAGCTTGGTAATCAAGTTTGATCCTTGGGCACTCTGATGCATGACGAAAGATTCATATGGATATGGAACATGAGGATATTGATTGTACAAGAAGGTCATCATGAAGAGGTAAGTATAATTTTATTTTTTAGTTATATGGTTAACATATTATTTTGCTACCTAGAAGCATATTGCAGGAAGATATGATGAATGTTGAGGCAAGCTCAACATAGGATACTTGGAAATTAGAAAGTCAAGATATATTCATTATGGGATTGAAAGGTTGCAGTGAGGGAAGATAACCTAAAGGTCAACAAGGGATATCATTTCCATGCAGAAATTATGATCATATTAAAGTTTGGAAAGGCCCAATATAATGCCTTCATCTACGATGACAATGTGAAAGTGATGATTTGGATCATGTCACAAGATTTAAGAGTGAATATGGCTACATGATACCTCGGAAGGAAGCAAGCTTGATACAAGAGATGTGAAGGAAAGAGGGATTCATGTAGCTACGAAGAATAAGTAGATGGTACTATTATGAAGAGAAGCCTTAAGAATTGTGGTGTTAGCTTTCCAAATTGAAATACATTATGGAATCTCCTCTAGATTTGAGAGGGAGTAAAGGAGTCTCCTTGAAAAGGAGCAAGGATATATTCCCTAACTAAGAGGGAGTATGGATATCCTTTCTATTTGAGAGGGAGTTATGATGAAAATAACATGTGCATTATCTTCTTCATGTGTCATACACTTGACCGTGACTAACAACCGTAAGTCTAAGTGAAATTCATGGAGAAAGAATGGTGGAGGATTGGATAAGCATCTTTGGTTTCCTTGAGGATAAATAATCTAAGAAAGGAAAGGTATTGACACTCTTTGAGTATGGGACCAATATCCAAGCTAAGAGTGACTGAAGAGGATCAATATTCATTGAGGATTTAGGAATGGTAATCCAATATAAGAATATTCATAAAAGGACATACCTTGTGAACATTCGGATGGGGTATGTGCCTTGTAGAGGTAGTTTGGTATCACACATAAAGCCTCCTAGCATAATGCTCTCGAATGAAGTTGATCTTGTATAGTTAGGCCTCAAATAAAATGTTGGTCATAATAATTTTGGTTATATTTTTTGTATCAATATTATTATTCTTACGAGAATTTTTCAATTTGAGAATGATTTTGTAATGGTTGTACAATTATGAATACCTCCCTAGTTAAGAGGGAGTGTTGGAAATGTAACTATTTTAAGTATTCATAATTTGTGTTGTACTCATTTCAATATGTATCTTATTTAATGAACAAAAAAAAAAAAAAAAGAATTATTATTTTAAAGAATGAGTTTCATGCTCTTTATTGATGGTATTCTAGGTAAAAGTGTGTTCTTCATGCTTCTATGTTTTGTTAGGTCATGGGATATATTGTCATGAGTTAAGAAAGTCAACATCATGTTTATAAGACCCTTCCAAGAAAAATATATATTGTAAAAGAATTTATATTGAGTCTAGAAAGTCTTAGAAACCTCCAAAGAATAAGTCGGCCCTTGTAGCTTCAAGTCGGCCTTAAGGAGGGAATTCAACCCCCTTGAAAGGCTATATATAGAATCAATTTCGATCTCATTTGGAACTCACTCAACCACAAGTTCAATCTCTCAATAAAAGGTTCGATATAAGGCTAAAAGAGGCAAGGAAGGAGGAGTGAAGTTCTAGAAGGCAATAAGTCAAGGAAAAAAATGTTTTTTTGGGCTTTATCTCTCTCACATATATGAAGAAATACAATTTTTGTAGCTACAAAAGAGGCTGAAACTGTAGTTCCAAATTGCAGGAAGATCAAGTTGCAGGAATGACTTATTGGAAGAACCAATATATTGTTTTGGCTTCGTTGACCTTAGAAGATATTGTATTTCTCAAAGGAAGGTCTCTTGAAGAATTGATTCATTATTGGATTAGGGTTTCTGCAGCAATTGTAATGTCAAAGTTACAGGTTGAAGTTGCAGGACAAATTTGCTGGACAAAGTTGCTTGGTTGAAGTAATCCTATTGGAAATTTTTCTGGAAGGGTTGAAATGGTACTTGGAGGAGGACTTAGTCTAGGGTTTTGGTATTTGTTGTCTTTTTTGAAGATTCTATAAGAAGATAAGAGTTTTATGGGTTCTCCCCTTGGAGGGGTTTTTCCCTGCCTTGGAGCCTAGCTTATGTGTCCATTGTCTTTAATATTTTTCTCTTGATACTTGTCTGATGAAAATATCTAATAGATAAACACAAGAAGAATAATAAAGTTCGCAAGCAAGTATTAAGGTTAAGGAAAATTGGAATTAATAGCTACCACAATGCATTTTCCAACACGATAAACTATCTGTTACACAGTAATTTGTCACTGTCCCTGCAATCCCCATCTCACCCATTGGAGGGTAATTTCTGTGACCAATAAGCAGTGTCATGCCTTGCAAATACCATCATTGCATCCCTTGCCATAAGGAAAACAATCCTTCTGTTGACCATTTCCTGAGCAGACCACTAAAAAAACTTGTTTTTGCCTTGGCGCTGGTAGCCCGTTATGCCCTCGCGCCAATGAGGAAAATTAACACTGAGCCCGCACCAGTTGGCCCTCTGTCCCAGTTAAGCACCCACACCAATATTTTTATGGAATTTTTTTTAAAAAATGAGGTGAAGTTTCGATCACAACAACTTCTTGGATGAGTCATAAGGAGTGGTTCGACTAAATAACCACGGCCTTCCTCCTTTGGACTCTTGTCTCCACCTTATGGGGAAACCTCCCAAGGGATAAGGCCTCCCTTCCACTATTGTAGGGATCCCAACCTCCCCCTCTCCTCTATAAATATAGTCATCTTCCATTGATGTGCTAGTTGAACATGTTCTAGTTGAACAGATAGCTGAAAAAGTTAGCATAGAGAGGAAGCAATCATAGCTTCGAGAGAATAGTGCAGAGTGTGATTGTTTGTGTGTGTTGAGAACATAGTGAGATCTTGGACCTTTGTTCATGAGGGTGTGGCAAACGTGCTTGGATACAGACCTGCCAAAGGAGAGCCTCAACATCAAGGCTTGGTTGTAAACTCCCCTTGTCTTTATTATAATAAAATGCATATGATGTTTATCTTCCATTCTTGTTTACATCTATAATGAGATTTCTAGCATTCCTTGATCAGTTAGATAGGTTGTAATTGTAGTATTTTTGTCATGGTTTTACACTTGTCATGGTGTCTTGATTGTATGCACAGGTAATTGGACATTGGTAGCAGCATGTATCGAGCTGGAGAAGAGTGACAGATCAAGAAGATTCGATGGAAGATAACAACATAGCATCAGAACAAGGTAGGTCATCTTCCTTGATCTGAATTTCATTTACAATATAGGAAGGTAGATGTTAGTATGTTCCCGTAGTTTCTAGACCCACCCTAGGACTAGAGGGATCGCCTCTGTCTACAGAGGGGATTTACTTGGACAAAAAATTAGCGACTCCACTGTGGAGTTTCCTTTGAGTTTGTCACCCTTTGAGGTCTTAGTCATTCGATGGATTTAGTCGAATGACCATTTCCCTGTTTGTTCCTATGTTTTTCATCAATTACGATCTTTTAGTTTTTTCTTGAAGTGGTGAGTCTGGTCTTGGTTTGGGGAAATTATTTGTTTTTTCATGTTTAGGCATTGGCACGTTTATTTTTCTGACAGTCGCACGGATTGGCGCTAGTTGTCAGTTAGGAACCTGCGCCAATTGGCCATTGGCACTAGTTTTCAGTGAGCAAGTCACGCCAATTGGCACTAGTTTCACCCACCAAAGTCGTGCCAATTTCAGGGTGTATGAAAAATTGAGGTTTTTTCCCTAAATACTTCACTAGTGTGTCTTTCCCTTCCGATATTTTTCTCTGTAAGATTTACTCATTCTATCCTCTACTTTTTCACTTATGAGCATAGATTACATTGCTCTTTGTTCAACTGAAAAGTCTTCTTTCTTTGATTGCTTGATGTAAAAGGGAATGAATGCCTTGTTTTGAGCTCATGCTTTGGAACTCCTTTTTGTGCTTGACCTCATATGTCTTGTATCCTTTTGAGAAATTTCATTATAAAGTGTTTAAAACAATGATTGCATTATTAGTGTTTGTTTACATCTCTTTGTATTCATCCTTCATTAAGAAAATTTGCGTTCATTTAGTTTTCGTCTTAGAGCTTGCTTTTCGTCAAAATGCATTAGATCACATTGCATTGAAGAGTATTTTTTTGAGATTTATCATTGAACTTAGATTACATTGTTTAATGATTTAAAGCTAAAAATTGCATTGAGTGCATTATCTTTCATTAAAAGCGTGCATTAAGTAGATTCTCATTTCATCAAAAAATGCATTGAGTGCATTCTTATCATTTCAAAAGAAAAAGGAAATTGTGCATAGATTACAATTGCATAGTTTTAAAAAAAGAGGATTTTGCATAGATTACATTGCATAATTCACATCGTTGAATGTTTTAGACTACTTTTGGATAGTGAAAGTCATCTAGTTTGGAAAAAATTTCGTTTGCAGTGTTGTTGTTTGTTTCATCATTGTTTGAAACTCTTCCCTTAACTAGATAGCTTTCATCAAATTGAAAGATTTCTTTCCTCATATAGCTGCATATAGGAGATTGTCAGATGACATGCGGTAGGGCCTTGAAACCGATACATAATTCAAGATCAACTTTAAAATTTATTGAATTAACCTAAGGAAGAATTGAAACCTAACGAAATATTTTTAGTGGTCTAGGCCAGAGACGTGTTTCAGCGTCTTTAAACCTAGTAGCTGTCGCTCCCCATCTGGCTTCAGACAGCACTAGTATGGACTTGTGCTCCCCATACCGTCACGTATATAAATGGAGACCCCATTAGGTTGCAAATCCTTTATCCATAGGAAGCTGAGTCTGCCGCCTTTTACCCGTGATACACCGGACACAACATTCGAGGAGATTACTTTCACGTACGTTAAGTCCTTGGTTGATTTCTCTTTCATTTTTACCAAGGTGTATATGGAAGTTCACAGATATCTGGTACACCCATTTACCTAGATTACCAGAGCAGTCACTTTGATCTTTACTGACTCTTTTAACTGAAAAGATCATCGAGCTCTTGTCCTTTCAAGCTCGTGTCCAACCTGAAAGCGATAGAGTCACCTTTTTCTTGTTTCTCGAATCTTAAAATATGAAACAGCAGAGTCTGGTTTCAGTGTCTTAAAAATTAATCGCCCATGAGATATTCCTGGTTAGAATTTTTTTCCTTAGTGTTTTATCTCAAGGTCGTTTCTGATGGAAACTTTTTCAGAGTTTTCCAATCAAGGAGTCCCCTCTAAAGGGAGTCCTAGTCCTTTTCCTACTTTAGGAAATATTGGTGCTCCTTATATGGCCATGTTATCCCTCCCTGGGTTAGCTGTTGGGTTGCTTGTTTGGTTGTTTTCAACCTCTGTAGTCTCAAGTGTTCTGGCTACTGTACCATCCACTCCTCCGCCTGAGCAACGCCATGTTGATTCGAAGGTGGATCTCTCCCCTTCTTCGCATGTTTCTTCATCCTCATATTCTACTTCACCTGGTGAAATTTTGGATTCTAGTACCCAGGTGGCTAAGAAGAAGAAGAAAAAGACTAAGAAGAAGAAGTCAGATAAGCGAGAGGCTAATTCTGCAGTTTTTGCTTCTAAAACACCTGCTCTCGATGAACCTTCCAACCCTCTGTGCATGTTGTTCTATGGAAACCATATTCTTTGATATTTCCCTGGCATTCCCAAGGTGCTCAAAGTATGGTCCAATGGTCGTCCGCCATTGCCTTTGGCTTTCGGGAGTCAGGTTGGGGGCACTTCTTCAGCTAGTGCTGGTAAAGCTCCTAAGAAGAAGGGTAAGCTTGCCAATCCCCGTAAGTTGTGTGATGAGCACCATGCCATTCACCTTTGTCCGCATATGGATGAAGTCAAGAGAGTTTTGGAGAACTCGACTATTTCTGCACCGTTCCTTCCAGCTGGTTACAAACAGATTTCTTTGAGTCCTTCACCAGTTGATTTAATGATCAATCAAGAGTCATCCTTGCTTGATCCTTCTCCCCCAAAAATTCAGCATCATGAATCCATCCCTGACCAACCATTGGTCATGGCATCAGTTGAGATGGCCCCATCTGCGGTGCACCAGGTCTTTTCCATTGAGAGTGGATCTCACATCCCTCGGGTTCTTCTTGTTTCTTAAGATTCCTTGGACTTGGATAAAGATTCTCTTGTCCCTATATCTTAGGAATCTAATCCTCCGCCTCCCATGATGGAGGTCCCGGAGGATACTCCTTCTGCCTCCATGATGGAGGTGGCAGAGGATGCTCCTTCTTCTCCCGTAACACCAGGGGAAGACTATCTTGGTTCGATGGTAGCCCCTCCAAGTAGTTTGGTTGCTTCCTTCGATTGGGGTCGATTCGCAGGTTATCGCCTTCCTTCTTATGTGCCCTTTGAGATCATGGTACAAGCCTCCCATTTGGTCGTACCCGACACCATTATAGATGAAGGTGCGTCTGTTAGTATTTTATCCTCAACTACTTGGCAAGCTTTCGATTCACCGTCGCTTTTTCCTGTTACGAAGAAAATTTTGGCGTTTAACAGAGGAACTAGTCAACCGTTAGGGATCCTTCTGAAGTTTCCTGTTACTTTGGGAGGGAAAACTGTTCATATGGACATGATGGTTGTTCCTGGCCCCTTGGACTTTAATTTATTCTTGGGCCGTGATTATACTTATGCCATGGGAGCACTTGTCTCCTCCCTCTTTCATGTGATGTGTTTTCCGCACCAAGGTCAGATTGTGACCATCGATCAGCTTGCATTATTTGGTTCAAACATGACATTTGGTCCACCATCATCCCTTTTGGGTCTTTATCCATCGGTTGTATCTTCCCCGCCGCATGTCAATTATGTGGCTACCTGTCCTGTGCCCGTATTCAGTGATAGTTCCGTTGTACATCGTGTGCTGGGGGCATTGGGTCCAGACTTCCAAGATGTTTTCCTTCCATCAGACGGGAAACCATTGGAAGTTATGACTTCTTATTCATTATGATGAGGTGTGTCAGAGAATAGTTCCTTTTCTTGTGTCAAGCTCCCTAAAAATGAAACAAGGTTGTCGGAGCATAGTTCCTTTTCTTGTGTCAAGCTCCCTAAAAAATGAAACAAGGTTGTCGGAGCACAGTTCGTTTTCTTGTGTCAAGCTTGTTAAAAAATGAAACAAGGTCTTCGGAGCATGGTTCATCTACCTGTGTCAAGCTCCTTAAACCATGAAACAAGGTTGTCGAAGCACAGTTCGTTTTATTGTGTCAAGCTCCTTAAAAAATAAAACAAGCTCTTCGGAGCAGAGTTCCTTGTCTTGTGTCAAGCTCCTTAAACAATGAAACAAGGTGTTCCGAGGATAGTTTGTCTTCTGTGTCAACCTCATTAAAAAATGAAACAAGGTCATCTGAGGATAGTTATTTTAATGTGCCAACCTCGTTAAAACAATGAAACACTTTCCTATTCAATTCGAGTCTTTGATAAGATATCGTAAAATCCCAGTCGAGTCTTTCTCTTGATCTCGTAAATTGAACCTTCACTCCATCTGCCTTTCATATGGATTGAAGCTTGGGGGGCATGTACCTCGAATTGAGTCACCATGCTGGGGGCATGCAAAATTTTTCAAGCATAGTTTGTTTCCATTTCAAGCTTGTGTAAAAATGAAACCGGTTTCAAGCATATTTTATCTTTGTTTCAAGCTTGTGTAAAAATGAGACCAACTTCAAGCAGAGTTTCTTGATTTCAAGCTTCTGTAAAAATGAAACCATTCCCATTTTACCTCTCGTGATTTCCATTTTATCAGCCTGTTTTTCCAGATGAGCCTTGGTTTTCTCATTCCACCGTCACTATTTTCTTGGCCGATCATATGCCTTCACTTGGTTTTTTTACCCATTCCCGAGGAACTGCTGTGATGAGTGGTCTTGTTAGCCAGCCTCTTGACCTTTATCTTGTTCTAAGTAGTTCCACCATCACCGGAACTAGTTGCTGCCCTTTATACCACTCGTTCCTCTAGGAGGAGTCACCTTTCAGCTCTTTTCTGACTCTCTAAAATTGAAAATATTGCTGAGTCGCTTGTCATTTTGAACACATTAAATGGTTGCGAAATGATATCTACCCAGTATACGTTTACCCCTTTTTTTGGTTGGGATAGATTATTTACGAAAAAGGAATACCCTAGCCTATCGCGACTAGGAGGTTCTCTCAGACATAGTTTTCTACCTTTTCGGATCTGTGGGACTATTTACGAAAAGGGACTGCTGGAGTTTTATTTTCCGCCTTCTTTTCAAACTCTCTAAATATGAAAATATGCCAAGTTATTCATTTGTTAGACTCGTTAAAAACTGATGACATCGGACTCCGTTGTAATGGCGTTACTCGAGTTCCTCCTTCCTAGGGCTTGTAAAATGTACTAGGTTGGATTTGTCTGAAGGAAAAACTTATATGAAAATCATATGGTATCCTCTTCAAGATTGTGTAAAAATAAAGAGGTACTTGCCAGAAATGGTGGGGGAAAATGGAAGTTTTTCATCAGTTGTGTCAACAGTATGTCACTCTTGAACATGACACTTGTCTGCAGTTCGTGTCGGGTTGGGATATCTTCACTCTGTCACTTTGCCTCCATGGGTTTGGGAAATCCGTTTACCTCTCATTCAATTAAAATTTTTGTCAACATGACCTCTAATCCTATTTGAGTCAAATGCTGCCAAATTCCAGAGTCGTGTCGCCGATATGTTCAAAAGAAAATCCTTCTGCAGTTTGTACATTCCCTGATTCTCTGTTTCAGTCTTGATTCACACTCATATTACCTTCTCTGTTTCGTGTCAATGATGTGGGATTCATTATGACCCTCCTTCAAAGGATCGCTTCTCGTCGACTTCAGCTCATTATCCGGGAAGTTGATCTCAAGACTCCTTTCGGGTACCTTAGAGCTTGCATGCCCTAATGGCAAGTTCTTCGCATTCGACGATAGGTTCACATCATTGGCCTTCGATCGGGTGATTTCACGGGTGTTCAAATTCAGATCACTATTCACATTCCTTGGATTGTACTAGTAGTACCTTGAGAGCCATTGACATTATGGGTGGTTTCTCTTGCACTTGTTAACGGTTCACATCATTGACTGGTAATCAAGTGACTTTCTAGTATGTTCGACTTCAACACATCTATTCACATGTTGGAATTTGTACTTTGATCGGGTGGTGTTGGAGTGCAAGACCCTGGGCTTCGATCACAAAAGTCCAGGTTGCGAGGAGTGATGAGTCATTCATGATTATATACATGATTCTTTAGATGGATGGCTGTGACCATACCTCGGGTTCTCTCATTTTGATCCTCTCTATATGGATGGTTGTGCCCATACCATGGATCTATTTCACATGATCCCTTCATTCGGATGGCTGCGTCCATGCCGAGGATCCATTCACATGATCCTCTTCTTGATGGATAACTGCGCCTATACCATGGATTCATGTATTTTCATCAGAGATTTCAGTTATGTATATATATCTATGCTTGATTTGCAGGTCTCCCGACAGCAGCGTCTGGTTCCTTGCAAGTACTTGTAAAGCATTTCACCCCTCACTCATGTTTGAACTTCATACTTTAGGGGACATATGTTACACAGTAATTTGTCACTATCCTTGAAATCCCCATCTCGCCCATTGGAGGGTCATTTATGAGACCAATAAGCAGTGTCATGCCTTGCAAATACCATCATTGCATCCCTTGCCATGAGGACAACAATCCTTCTGTTGACCATTTCTTGAGCAGACCACTAAAAACACTTGTTTTTTCCTTGGCGCTGGTAGCCCATTATGCCCTCGTGCCAATGATGAAAATTAACACTGAGCCCGCGCCAGTTGGCACTATGTCCCGGTTAAGCACCTGCGCCAATCTATTTATGGAAATTTTTTAAAAAAAAGAGGCGAAGTTTCGATCACAACAACTTCATGGATGAGTCATAGGGAGTGGTTCGACTGAATAACCACAACCTTCCTCCTTTGGAACCTTGTTTCCACCTTATGGGGAAACCTCCCAAGGTATAAGGCCTCCCTTCCACTATTGTAGGGATCCCAACCTCCTCCTCTCCTCTATAAATATAGCCATCTTCCATTGATGTGCTAGTTGAACATGTTCTAGTTGAACAGATAGCTGAAAAAGTTAGCATAGAGAGGAAGCAATCATAGCTTCGGGAGAATAGTGCAGAGTGTGATTGTTTGTGTGTGTTGAGAACGTAGTGAGATCTTGGAACTTTATTCACGAGGGTGTGGCAAACGTGCTTGGATACAGACCTGCCGAAGGAGAGCCTCAACATCAAGGCTTGGTTGTAAACTCCCCTTGTCTTTATTATAATAAAATGCATATGATGTTTATCTTCCATTCTTGTTTACATCTATAATGAGATTTCTAGAATTCCTTGATCAATTAGATAGGTTGTAATTGTTTTATGTTTTTCATGGTTTTACGCTTGTCATGGTGTCTGGATTGTCTGCACAGGTAATCGAACGTTGGTAGCAGCGAGCTGGAGAAGAGCGACAGATCAAGAAGATTCGACGGAAGACGACAACATAGCATCATAACGAGGTAGGTCATCTTCCTTGATATGAATTTCATTTACAATCTAGGAAGGTAGATGTTAGTATGTTCCCGTAGTTGCTAGACCCACCCTAGGGCTAGAGGGATTGCCTCTGTCCGTAGAGGGGATTTACCTAGACAACACTATCTAGTGGAATTTGATGGAATTTTACAAATCATACAAGTATTAGAGTAGGATTTTATGAGGAATATCATGGGTAGTTGTAGGGGATCTAGGAAATAGTCTAAACATAAAGTTGTAGAACCCCGGGCATGGCCAACTAATTTATTTACAATAAAATTAATCTTGTCTAGTTAATATTCTCAAGGATTGAATCTTAGGTTGTAGATATCAACCACAATATCAACCTCTTTATGGAGACTCTAGCCAATAAGTTTGGAGATCCACATTCCAAATAAAAGGTCATATCTGAGGGAAAAATAAGGGAACATGAAGACCCATAAAAGGAGTCAAGGAAATAACACAAAAAATAGAAACCAATTTTGAGTGTCGTCAACCATTCATAGCCGCTATTCAAAGTGCAAGCGAAGGTCAACATTAATTCGTATCAAGGTGAAATTGATGCCCTAAAATTGAGTCATTAGTTGAAACAATTAGGAGAATACTTATCTTTCACCACATAGATGAGGATTAGAAATTGTTTTCCTATCTTAATTTAAAGGGTCATGCCCTAACCTAGTGGGAAAGCCACATGAAGACATTTAGGCTAGAGGGTTATCCCCAAGTAACTAAGTGGGAGGACTTTAAAACCCTCATAAAGTCCCAATTTCGCTATTGGGTATGTAGAGAACCAATGGATCTGATGGTCGTAATTTACGTAGTGGTGGGGGTAGAATGTATAGGAGTACACCAACACATTTGGGAAGATGTTCATCACGCTGAAATATCTCCCAAGAGACCATGTGTACTCTTTAAGTATTTGGAGGGTCTACACTGCCATCTACAAAAGTAGGTGATATTGTTTAAGCCAAGAATAGTGGATACCTTGAAAATATAAGCCAAAAGAAATGACATTCAAAAGCCAAAAGAAACGACATTCAAATGGTTTTAAATGGAAAGATAACTATGAAGCTTCCAAATAGGGGAGGAAGAAGTGGAAAGCAAGAAAGGACAAGAAGACAACATCCACTACACATCAATTCAAGGATCCTAGATATCTTTTCAATCACTACAACATTATTGGCCACATAGAGAATAGATTTTGGAAATTTCATCCATGGTTGAACCTAAAGAACCGAAGAAATGATGGGAAGAAAATAATATTATCACCACATAGTTGATAAATCACGTGGAAATTAGCTCTGATGTGAATAAGAATATTGTATGTATCTTAGTGTCAAAGGAAGTGAACCTGAATAACCTTTATCATTAAGAAGAGAAGAATATGAACAAGCTTTTCCACATTACAATACAAGTCAAGAAGACCAAGATCGATGTCATGTTTCACTCAGGTTCATATGCTAATGTTATAGCAATGGATCTGGTAAAAATACTTTAATCAATGGTTTTAGATCATCCTAGTCTTTACACCCTTGGATGGGTAAATACGAATGTCGAAATTAAGGTAACAAATAATGCAAGGTAAATTTTGTTATCTGTGTTGATTTTATTGATGAAGTAGAATTAGATGTGGTGCCACTTGACACATGTGGACTTGTGTTTGGGATTCCCTACATGTATGTGCAAAGTATAATCTTCATGCTAAGATCCAACCAATTCTTGTGTAGGCAATCATTTCTGCGGACAGAAAAAATCCCTCTAGTCCTATGGGAGGATCTAGCAACTAGAGAAGACAACTACATGAAAATTTTCCCAATTCATATTAGAAAATGCAAAGGAGGATAGATCCCCTACCTCTCTCAGATGCTAATACCCTTGATGTCGACCTTGACTCTTTGGCTTCCAATCTCACGATCTCCTCTTCGTTGGTATAGATGAGTGCCTCCAAGAAAGATCAAGTGGAGACAACAAAACTATGCAAATCATAACATTTTATAATGCAATTTATGTAACATATCAAGGGGAATTACAATAGATGGACAATAATTAACACATTTATGGAAAGAACACATATATTGTATTATTAATAGATGAAAAGGGATCTTTAGAACCAATGAAGCCTTGATGTTGGAAGCCTCCTTCAAGTGAGATTCCAAGTCCAAGCCTTGCCTTCAAACACCTTTCTCCTTTTCAATTGGCAGCATTTGGGCATAATTAAACACTTAGGATGGCAACCAACTAGCCCACAACCAACCTACTCTAGCTAACAATGACCAACCTCACTAACCATTGGTGAATAGTGGGAAATTGATTTATATGGAAGGAGAGGGAGTTGAGGATCCATGAAAATAGGGAGGAGTTCCACATATCAAGGGAGAAATCCATGGAAGGAGGATCTAGGGCCAAGAATGTGAGGTCTTGTTCCAATATTCAACTACCTGAAACCACGTCATCATTCTCGAGCCTTTTAGTAAGAGAAAATTCTCCTCCATTTTTGGAAAAAAAACCTGAAGAGGACCAATGTGGATTTTCCTTCTAAAAGTTACAATGGCAGCGCAATTCATGTAAAATGCCCCAAGTTATCAATGCGAGAAACTAGCACGAAAATTGTGCTAGGCTTGCAAATAAGGGGTTTTAACAAGTTCTTCAGAATTATTTCAAGGCAAGCTTTCATCCACTTCTTCAGGGATATTCTTCTGATCTCCACAAAGATGTTTCATGGTGAATACATTATTTGAGACAAATTTCATCACTTTGTGACACTTGTGTCATCGATGACACATAGTACGACACTTCAGGATACGAGACTGGTAGTGTGACAAAATATTGTATAACATATGTCCCTTAAAGCATGAATTTAGAACGAGAAGTGATGGTTGAAATGCTTTAAAAGAAAAGGCAAGGACTTAGAGAATCACCGTTAGGAGACCTGCAAATCAAACATCATATAATATATCTTGACATCTCTGATGTAAGTGGTGAGCCCCTAGTATTGAACTAAGAGTGCTGCAACTCCAGGGGCTACCCTACTTTACTTTATCAACCCAGGGTTCATACAAACTTGGATGTGACAGTGCTATATACACAATAGATGCATTTTTTTCATGCCATCCTCTTTTTCTTTATGAAAGGGTGCTATTTCTAAGGGTTCTCAGTGAATTCTGTCACACTTCAATGAAACTAGACTAAATTGTAGAAAGGAAATGACTGAAGGAAACTAAATTAAATCGCTAAAAGTAAATGACAGAAAGTGAACTAATCTAAATTGATGAAAAGAAATGATAGAAAGGAAACTAATTAATGTTTCTGAAAAGAAATGGCAGAAAGGAAACTAATTTAATTTGCAGAAAGGAAACTAATTTAAACTACACTTAACTTGGCCAAACGGCTAAATGCACTCTACTTATCCTCTGATCTATCTACCATGCTTATAGCCATGAAACTATGTATGACCTAATTAAACTTGAAAATGTGTTGTTTTTCAGCTTGGAGAAGAAAGGGCTAACGGTGCTAATGGAGTGATAAACACATCAAGGAAAGGCTTGAAGGTGAATGAGTGGTTATGCTTTATTAAAACCTTATTATATCATAAAATTCCATTGGAGTGGGAGGCTTTCAAATATGCAATGGCAGAAGTGCGATTGGAGTACTGCGATGCGATATGCGATATCGCAGTTCACAATATCATAAGGTTAGCGAAGTTGTGAATGTGTTTTTGGGTGGATAATGCGATGAATGTAGTTTGCGAAGTGCGAATGAGCGATAATGCAATGATTACGAAATGCAGAAATGCAATGATTGCAAAGATGGGTTAGAATTTAACGTTTTTGGAGATTTTTCAATGATAAATGGTAAAGATAAGGTGGAAATGTTATCAGGTGGTGGAATATATCATCGTAATCAGAGTTTCAGGAGTGGAGTATTAATGGGGGATCAATGGAAAAAGCGATTTGCGACAGATCGAAAAGGTAATTTGTGGAAAGTCTAAAGGAAAAAGGGAAACGATTGTGATCTACAATATCACGATATCAGAATTAGCAAACAAATGAGTGGTAAGTCTTAAAAGGAAAAATAAAAGGGGTGCGAAGTGAAATTGCGATGCGGCGAAGTTTCGAGGAGAACAGGCGGAGGTCAAACTTTTAATAGATTCTGTGAAAAAAAGGCGCGACAGCTGATAAGAAGAGAGAAAGGAGGGAAATGAAGGTGTAAAAACAAGGTTCATAAGCGTAACACAGATATGGGAAAATTGGAAGATGAAGTGGAATGGCGTAATGAACTTCTCCAGAAATTTCGATGCTCATTCCTGTAAACAAACCTGCGGATCCGTGCACAGAAAATAGAGAAAAATGCGTGATAAAAACAATGAAGGGAAATTAGTTTTTGGGTCTGTGGGAAGGTTTAACCTCCTCGAGCTCTATTTACAGAGATGAGAAGGGGATATTTATCCACAACCTTTTTGGTCTTCCTCTATTCTATTACTCTCATAAGCAAATGGAAAACTACAACAACACACTGAAAGCAGAACTAAGCAACAGTGAAACTATTAGAAACTAGCTAATTGTTCAAGAATAAAACTAAATAAATAGCAGAAACGAGACCAGCTAAATGACAGAAATGAAGGAATGAAAACAATAGAGAAGCTGAGGCACATGGGTTGGGCCCTAACCCACGAGCCCAACTCTATGGAATTAAATCAATAGAATGGAGTCTTTCTACTCATTGCATTAAAAATGAAATATTATTACATCAATCCCGAAGCTATTAAACAACAAAAGCCTAATATAATGGAAAATGAATGGCATAGGATGGGATGGAATGAAAATGGAATGGAATGGAATGCATCAAATGGACCAGAATGGAATCGAAGAATGGAATGGAAACATCGGTCCTAATTAGCTCTTGATTAGCTTTATTTATCCTCAAAGGCAGCTACCAACAGCTCCCTAAAAAATAGGTAATGAGTCCACTTGACTCCAAGTGAAGTATGGCTTGAGTGAACTTCGTCTTGAGTGGCTTGGATGCCTCTGGAATTCAAATTGTTGGAGGGGATCTCATGAGGATCCTTTGGCTACCTTTGAGAGTTAAGGAGGGTGGACCACCCCCTTGAATCTCTCTAAGATTTCTTCCTAATTTCATGATATTGTGTTCATTTATTCTCCAATATTGATCTTCCAGTGGCAGGGAGCAAGTCCCTAAATGATCTCCTTCTCCAAATCTGCATAATATGCAAAATATTCTCACAATATTCTACAAAAACAACCAATATTAGGCAAAAATATGCAATTACCTTTAAACCTTCCTAAGAAAATATTGAAGCATAAGAAAACATTATTATGTGCAGAAGGAGAGATTTAATATATATATTCATGTGCATACGGATGGTAGATGGGGTTAAGAAAGGTTATATGGGCCTTATTTTATGTATAATTTAGAGGCCCATCATCACCCCCCTACTGAAACTGTTGCTCATCCTCTGAGCAACATATTCATCCTCCCTGCCTTATGGTTTTTCTTGCATGCTCACTTATTTCATTTTTTGTTTATTAGCCCATGCGCTGCTCCTCTTGCTAATATTCTTGCATTCATTATTGTAGGTGCTTCATGGAGGTCCTCAGATGCCTTAAGAAAATCTGTTTTGCATGCCAAGAGGTGGTGGATCCACCTTTTCTTTGATTTTTTTCTTTTTTTGTTCTTTTTTTTTTTTTTAATTGCATGCAAAGTAAACTCACAGTTCTTTTTTCTGTGAACTGAGTTCACCCTTGGTTATCCCTTGGCACTCCTTGTCTTCTATTATAATGAACTGCTTATTGCCCACTTTCTCAAGTCCTTTTTACTTTTGTCTTGTTCCTTTTATTGGTGGAAAAAGTGAGGCTAGTTGCTAGATAAGGCTGAGGTTGCTCTGCTACTGATTTTGGCTATATAATTTTTTTTTCCTTCTCACACTTTTTAATGTTTTATTAAACTAAAATAGATTTGAAGAAAGGGTTAGATGATTTCATACCTGAGCCTTACCATTGATTTTTTTTTGCAGGTGATATTGAAGCTATTGATATGGCTGTTGAATTTGTCTTCGGTGGTTCTGAAGCTGCATCTGATAATCTTCTTGAGGTCCTTTTGGAGCTTCTGAGCATAGGAGGAGGAAGTCCAAGTTTGAATACCTTTAGCCAGGGTGTTGAACAAATTTTATTTTTGTGCCAACTTGCTGTTTTCCAGCTTGCCAAGGTTGGAGAGCACCTGAATTCATTAGAGAGAGATACATGGAGAAATGATTTTTTTTTTTAAAGGCCTACTAGCTACCTCAATGAGGTTTTCCACTAGTAGGTCTGCCTAGGCGCCTCAAAGGAGGTTTTCACCAAGGATATATTTTTTTTCTCTTTTTTTTTTCAACCCAATGACCACCTCATGGAGGTTTTAAATCAGTGAGCCAATCTCAAATGCCTCAAAAGAGGTTTTCACCTGAGATTTTAATCTTTCCTTCCTCTTTTTTTTTTCTTTTTTCACTTTCCTACTCTACTTGAAAAAAAAAAACCTTTTTCAAGAATAGGAATACTTCCAATGGAGCCATGTACACATCAATATGATAGATAAAATCATGTGCACACTTGGAATACATGCTTTGACATGTACCTGAATATGAGAGATGAATTTCTTTGACTGGGATTGTATCAAGTACTGTTGGAGAAGAGTTCGTTGTTGCAACTTAATGACTGTTAGGAACCATATGTCAATATAGTTGTGATGCCCATGGGTCATTTGCTGAGTTGGATCACCTTGGATGTCCTCTTCTATTATGGAAATAAAATCTTCCTCTTTTTGTTGATTATTCTCTTGAATACATGGAGGAAATGCTAGTAAACATGAGGGAACTTTCTCAACATCTGATTCTGATTTCTTCACTTCATCAAGTTCAGCCCTCAAAATTTTGATCTCCTCATTTGGATCTTCTTCTTCTTGATGTTTTCCTTCAGTTACATTAATAAAATATCGTCTTTGCAATACATTTTTTGAACTAAGATGCAGACCATTTAGATCAAGAGGATATGTTTGGTAGTGTTGTACCTTAGCATTGTAAGTGGGTTGAGATACTTCATAGTGTGGGTTTGGAAATGCTAGTACAGTGGGGGTGGATATATGAGATGGATGTGGTTGAGGCTGTGGTTGTGGTGGATGTGGATGGTAGGGATATCATGGAGTTGGGTATGGAGGATATTGAGAGAAATATTGAGGATGTTGAGGATTTTCCCAACAAGGACCTTTCCAACCATGTTGCCAAGATTGGTTTTGGGGTTAAGATGGAAAAGGTTGCCAAGGAGGGAGTGTCTCCCAATTAGTTTGAGATGGATGTGGATAAGCTTGAAATTGTGAAGTGGGTCCTTGCATCATATCAAATTGACTAGGTTGCCAAGGTATCCTTGGAGCTAGATAACATAACTTCTTTGGTGATTGCCTTGCTCCATTGTCTTCTTGGTAAACTTCTTTAAACCTGGGGAATGATGAACAACATTTAGTAGCATAATATTCTGCATGGATAACAAAAATATCATCATATTCCTTTTGCTCATTTTTCATTCTTAACATTTCTACTTGTTCACTTAGATTGCTAAGAATTTTTGTTTTAAATTTATCAAGAAAATTTCCAAGTTCATCTTGCCTTACCAATGTTGATGCTGACTTACTTACTCTTTCCCTTCCTCTTGATATGCATTTGTATGTTTCACAAATTTCTTCAAATGACAATTGGTATACATCTCCTCTACTCATGAGATTACAGAGATCAATCCACTCTTCCTTAATTGTTCTAAGTAAGAGGGTTTTCAGTGTGTCAAAACCTAGATGATGCAATTTTTCTCTCTTAACATTATACATGAACCTCTCTATTAGATCCTCAAGGCTCCCATCCTCTTCTTGGTTCATTCTAAAAATTTATTCTCTATGATCATGAACTTTATATTTTTATAGAAATATCTTTTGCATATCATTCCATGATCTTATTGAATTAGTACCTAAACTCATGAACCATTTAAGAGCTCCATCCTTCAATGTTGCAGGAAACAATATCGGTTTTTGAGTGTGTGATAAGTAGCCATAGGACCTACAAAGTATGTAAAATTCAAAGAGAAATGTGTCAGGATCCTTTTTCCTCATACCATGGAAGTTGGGAAGGAAAGATGGAGGGATGTTATTGATATGTACACTGATGTCCATATCTTAAATGGGAAACCCAATGAGATCTTCTTCATTTTCATCACATCCATCCATCTCTTCTTCCTTCAAAAGTGTATGGTGATGTGGTTCCTACTGCACCATGTGGTAAAGTGGGGGTTGGTATTGGAGAAGTATTTAAACAAAAAAATCTGAGTATCCCTACTCCTATGAGGCATGAAAATCATTTTTTTTTGTATTTTTCAATATTTTGGAAACAATATGAAAAAGGAAAGCAGAAAATTATGTTAAAATAGAATCAAAGCATCTACTAGACACCTCCCCAACAACGATGCCAAAAAGTGGTGAGCCCTGGTATTGCACCAAGAGTGCTGCAACTCCAGGGGCTATCCTACTTTACTTTATCAACCCGGGGTTCATACAAACTTGGAGGTGATAGTGCTATATACACAGCAGATGAATTTTATTCATGCCATCCTCTTCTACTCTACGAAAGGGTGCTATTTCTAAGGGTTATCAATGAAGTTTGTCACACTTCAATGAAACTAGACTAAATTGCAGAAATGAAATGACAGAAGGAAACTAGATTAAATCACTGAAAATAAATGACATAAAGTGAACTAATATAAATTTCTGAAAAGAAATGACAGAAAGGAAACTAATTAATCTTGCTGAAAAAGAAATGGCAGAAAGGAATCTAATTTAAGTTGCGGAAAGGAAACTAATTTAAACTACACTTAACTTGGCCAAACGGCTAAATGCACTCTACTTATCCTCTGATCTATCTACCATGCTTCTATCCATGCAACTATGTATGACCTAATTAAACTTGAAAATATGTTGTTTTGCAGCTTGGAGAAGAAAGGGATAAAGGTGTTAATGGATGGATAAATACATGAAGGCAAGGCTTGAAGGTGAATGAGGGGTTATGCTTTATTAAAACCTTATTATATCGAAAAATTCATTTGGAGTGGGAGGCTTTCAAATATGCGATGGAAGAAGTGCGATTGGAGTATTGCGATGCGATATGCGATATCGCAAGGTTAGTGGAGTTGTGAATGTGATGTTGGGCGGAAAATGCCAAAATGTGATTAGCGATAATGCGATGAATGATAATGCAATGAATGTAGTTTGTGAAGTGTGAATGAGTGATAATGCGATGATTGCGAAATGCATAAATGCGATGATTGCGAAGAAGGGTCAGAATTTAACATTTTTGGAGACTTTTCGATGATAAATGGAAAAGGTAAGGCATAAAGGTTATCGAGTGGTGCAATATATCATCACAATTGGAGTTTCAAGAGTGGAGTGTTAATGGGGGATCAATGGAAAAACTGATTTGTGACAGAGCAAAAGGGAATTTGCGGTAAGTCTAAAGGAAAAAGGGAAACGATTGCGATCTGTGATCTACGATATAGGGATATCGCAATTGGAAAATAAATGAGTGCTAAGTCTTAAGAGGAAAAATAAAAGGGGTGTGAAGTGCGATTGCGATGTGGCGGAGTTTTAATGAGAACAGGCAAAGGTCAAAATTTTAATAGATTTCTGTGAAAAAAAGGTGCAACGACTGATAAGAACAGATAAAGTAAGGAAATGAAGGCGTAACAACAAGGTTCAAAAGCGTAACACAGAGATGGTGGAATTGGAAGATGAAGCGGAACAATGTAATGAAATTATCTGGAACTTTCGATGCTCATTCCTGCAAACAAACCTGCGGATCCGTGCACGAAAAATAGACAAAATTGTGCGATAAAAACAGTGAAAAAAAATCAGTTTTTGGGTCTGTGCGAAGGTTGACTATCCTCGAGCTCTATTGACAGAGATGAGAAGGGGATATTGATCCAAAAAAAATTTGGTCTTCCTCTATTCTATTACTCTCATAAGAAAATGGAAAACTACAACAACACACTGAAAGCAAAACTAAGCAGCAGTGAAACTATTAGAAACTAGCTAACTGTTCAAGAATAAAACTAAATAAATGGCAGAAACAAAACTATTTAAATGTCAGAAAGGAAAGAATGAAAACATCAGAGAAGATGAGGCACATGGGTTGGGCCCTAACCCACGAGCCCAACTCTCTTGAATTAAATCAGTAAAATGGAGCGCGTCTACTCATTGCATTAAAAATGAAATCGTATTACATCAATCCGAAAGGTCTTTAATAACCAAAGCCTAATAGAATGGAAAATTAATGGCATAGGATGGGATGGAATGAAAATGGAATGGAATGGACTGCATCAAATGGACCAGAATGGAATCTAAGAATGGAATGGAAAAATTGACTCTAATTAGCTCTTGATTAGATTTATTTATCCTCAAGAGCAGCTACCAACCGCTCCCTAAAAAATAGGTAATGAGTCCACATGACTCCAAGTGAAGTATGGCTTGAGTGAAATTGATATTGAGTCGCTTGGCTACCTCTGGAATTCGAATTTCTGGAGGGGATATCATCAGGATCCTTTGGCTACCTTTCAAAGTTAAGTAGGGTGGACAACCCCTTTGAATCTCTCCAATATTTCTCCCTAATTTTCTGATATTGTGCTCATTTATTCTCCAATATTGATCTTCCAGTGGCAGGGAGCAAGTCCCTAAATGACCTCCTTCTCCAAATCTGCATAATCTGCCAAATATTCTCACAATATTCTACAAAAATAACCAATATTAGGCAGAAATATGAAATTACCTTTAAACCTTCCTAAGAAAATATAGAAGCATAAAAAAACATTATTAAGTGCACGAGGAGAGATTTAATATATATATTCATGTGAGTAAGGAAGGTAGATGGGGTTAAAAAATGTTATACGGGCCTTATTTTATGTCTAATTTGGAGGCTCATCATCATGCCCCTACTGAAACTGTTGCTCATCCTCTGAGAAACCTATTCATTCTCCCTGCCTTATGGTTTTTCCTGCATCCTGGCGTATTTCAATTTCTATTTATTGGCCCATGCGCTGCTCCTCTTGCTAATCTTCTTGCTATTATTCTTGTAGGTGCTTCATGGAGTTCCTCAGATGCCTTAAGAAAATCTGTTCTGCATGCCAAGAAGTGGTGGATCCACCTTTTATTTGATTTTTTACTTTTTTTGTTCTCTCTCTCTCTTTTTTTTAATTGCATGCAAAATAAACTCAAAATTTTTTGTTTTGTTTTTTCCTTAAGAAAATATGTTCTGCATGCCAAGAGGTGGTGGATCCACCTTTTATTTGATTTTTTACTTTTTTTGTTCTCTCTCTCTTTTTTTTTAATTGCATGCAAAATAAACTCAAAGTTTTTTGTTTTGTTTTGTTTTGTTTTTTTTTTTGTTTTTGTTTTTGTTTTTTTTTGTTTTTGTTTTTGTTTTTTGTTTTTGTTTTTTTTGTTTCTTTTTGTTTTTTGTTTTTGTTTTTGTTTTTTTTGTTTTTTTTTGTTTTTTTTTGTTTTTTTTGTTTTTTTTGTTTTTTGTTTTTTGTTTTTGTTTTTGTTTTTGGTTTTTGTTTTTTTTTTGTTTTTGGTTTTTTGTTTTTTTTGGTTTTTTGTTTTTTTTGTTTTTTTGTTTTTTTTTCTGTGAACTGAGTTCACCCTTAGTTATCCCTTGGCATTCCTTGTCTTCTATTGCAATGAAATTCCTACTCCCACTTTCTCAAGTCCTTTTTACTTTTGTCTTGTTCCTTTTCCTGGTGGAAAAAGTGAGGCTAGTTGCTAGATAAGGCTGAGGTTGCTCTGCTACTGATTTTGGCTATATAAAAAAACTTTTCTTCTCACACTTTTTAATGTTTTACTTAGCTAAAATAGATTCAAAGAAAGGGTTAGATGATTGCATACTTGAGCCTTACCATTGAGTTGTTTTTGAAGGTGATATTGAAGCCACTGATATGGTTGTTGAAGCTGTCTTCAATGGTTCTGAAGCTGCATGTGATAATCTTCTTGAGGTCCTTTTGGAGCTTCTGAGCACATGAGGAGGAAGTCCAAGTTTGACTACCTTTAACCAGGGTGTTGAATGAATTTTATTTTTGTGCCAACTTGCTGTTTTTCGGTTTCAAAGGTTGGAGAGAACCTGCATTCATTAAAGAGAGATACATGGAGAAATGAAATTTTTGTTTTGTTTTGTTTGTTTGTTTTTTTTTTTTAAGGCCTACTAGTCGCCTCAATGAGGTTTTCCACTAGTAGGTCTACCTAGGCGCCTCAAAGGAGGTTTTCACCTAGGATCTTTTTTTTTTCTCTTTTTTTTTTTCAACCCAATGACCGCCTCATGGAGGTTTTCAATCAGTGAGCCAATCTCAAACACCTCAAAAGAGGTTTTCACCTGAGATTTTATTCTTTCCCTTTTTTTTCTTTTTTCACTTTCCTACTCTACTTGAAAAAACAAAACCTTTTCAAGTATAGGAATACTTCCAATGGAGCCATGTACACATCAAGATGATAGATAAAATCATATGCACACTTGGAATACATGTTTTGACATGTACTTGAATATGAGAGATGAATTTCTTTGACTAGGATTGTATCAAGTACTATTGGAGAAGAGTGTGTTGCAGCAACTTAATGACGGTTTGGAACCATATGGAAATATAGTTGTGATGGCCCTGGGTCACTTGCTAATTTGGATCACCTTGGATGTCCTCTTCTATTATGGCAGTCAAATCTTCCTCTTTTTGCTGATTTTTCTCTTGAGTACATGGAAGAAATGTTGGTAAACATGAGGCAAATTTCTTAACAATCCATTCTGATTTCTGCTTTTCATCAAGTGCAGCCCTCGATCTTTTGATCTCCTCATTTGGATCTTATTATTCTTGATGTTGTCCTTTAATGACATTAAGAAAATATCTTCTTTGCAATAAATTTCTTGAACTAAGATGCATACCATTTATATCAAAATGATATATTTGGTAGTGTTGTACCTCAACATTGTAAGTGGGCAAGGATACTTCGTGGTGTGGGTTTGGAAATGGTAGTACAGTGGGGGTAGATATATGAGATGGATGTGGTTGAGGCTGTGTTTGTGGTGGAGGTGGATGCTAGGGATAGCATGGAGTTAGGTATGGAGGATATTGAGGGAAATATTGAGGATGTTGAGGATTTTCCCAATAAGGACCTTGCCAACCATGTTGCCAAGATTGGTTTTGGGGTTGAGATGGCCAAGGTTTCCAAGGAGGTAGTGTGTCCCAATTAGTTTGAGATGGATGTGGATAAGCTCGAAATTGTGAAGTGGGTCCTTGCATCATATCAAGTTGACTAGGTTGCTAGGGTATCCTTGGAGCTACATAACATAGCTTCTTTGGTGATTTCCTTGCTCAATTTTCTTCTTGGTAAACTTCTTTAAACCTGGGGAATGATGAACAAAATTTAGTAGCACAATATTTTGCATGGATAACAAAAATATCAACATCTTATTTTTTATTTTTTTGCATTCTTAACATTTCTACTTGTTCACTTAGATTTCTAAGAATTTTTGTTTTAAAGTTATGAAGCAAATTTCCAAGTTCATCTTGCCTTACCAATGTTGATGCTGACTTACTTACTCATTCCCTTCCTCTTGATATGAGTTTGCATGTTTCAAAAATTTCTTCAAATGACAATTGGTATACATCTCCTCTACTAATGAGATTAAGGAGATCAATCCACTCTTCCCTAATTGTTCTAAGTAAGAGGGTTATCAGTGTGTCAAATCCTAGATGATGCAATTTTTCCCTCTTAACATTATACATGAACCTCCCTATTAGATCCTCAAGGCTCTCATCCTCTTCTTGGTTCATTTTAAAAATTTCTTCTCTAATATCACGACCTTTATATTTTTCTAGAAATATCTTTTGCATATCATTACATGATATTAGTGAATTAGTACCTAGAATCATGAACCATTTAAGATTTCTATCCTTCAATGTTGCAGGAAAAAATCTCAGTTTTTGAGTGTGTGATAAGTAGCCATAATACCTACAAAGTATCTCAAATTTAAAGAGAAATGTCTCCGGGTCCTCGGTCCTCATACCATGGAAGTTGTGAAGGAAATATGGAGGGATGTTCTTCATATGTACACTTATGTCCATATCTTGAATGGGAAACCCAATAATATCTTCTTCATTGTCATCATATCCATCCATATCTTCTTCCTTCAAAAGTTTATGGTGATGTGGTTCTTACTGCACCACGTGGTCAAGTGGGGGTTGGTATTGGAGAAATATTTAAAAAAAATAATTTTGATTATCCCTACTCCTATGAGGCATGAAAAACATTTTTATTTTTTTTTTATTTTTCAATATTTCAGAAAGAAAATGAAAAATGAAAGCATAAAAGAGTTCTAAAACAAAATCAAAGCATCTACTAGACACCTCCCCGGCAACGATGCAAAAAAGTGGTGAGCCCTGGTATTGCACCAAGAGTGCTGCAACTCTAGGGGCTTCCCTACTTTACTTTATCAACCTAGGGTTTGTACAAACTTGGAGGTGATAGTGCTATATACATAACAGATGCATTTTTTTCATGCCATACTCTTTTTCTCTACTAAAGGGTGCTATTTGTAAGGGTTCTCAGTGAAGTCTGTCACACTTCAATGAAACTAGACTAAATTGCAGAAAATAAATGACAGAAAGTGAACTAATCTAAATTTCTGAAAAGAAATGATAGACAGGAAACTAATTAATCTTGCTGAAAAGAAATGGCAGAAAGGAAACTAATTTAAGTTGCAGAAATGAAACTAATTTAAACTGCGCTTAACTTGGCCAAACGGCTAAATGCACTCTACTTATCCTCTGATCTATCTACCATGATTATATCCATGATACTATGTATGACCTAATTAAACTTGAAAATGTGTTGTTTTGCAGCTTGGAGAAGAAAGGGCTAAAGGTGGTAACGAATGGATAAATACATGAAGGCAAGGCTTGAAGGTGAATGAGGGGTTATGATTTATTAAAACCTTATTATATCGCAAAATTCCTTTGGAGTGGGAGGCTTTCAAATATGTGGTGGTGGAAGTGCGAGTGGAGTAATGTGATGCGATATGGGATATCGCAGTTCGCAATATCGCAAGGTTAGCAGAGTCGTGAATGTGTTGTTGGGTGGATAATGCGAAAATGTGATGAGCGATAATGCGATGAACGATAATATGATGATTGTAGTTTAAGAAGTGCGAATGAGAGATAATGCAATGATTGCGAAGAAGGGTCAGAATTTAACGTTTTTGGATACTTTTCGATGATAAATGGCAAATTTAAGGCAGAAAGGTTATCGGGTGGTGGAATATATCATTGCAATCGGAGTTTCGGGAGCAAATTATTAATGGGTGATCAATGGAAAAAGCAATTTGCGTTAGAGCGAAAAGGGAATTTGCGGTAAGTCTAAAGGAAAAAGGGAAATGATTATGATTTTCAATATCGTGATATTGCAATTGGAAAAAAAACGAGTGGTAAGTCTTAAAAGGAAAAAGAAAAGGGGTGTGATGTGCGATTGCGATGCAGCAGAGTTTCAAGGAGAACAGGCGGAGGTCAAACTTTTAATAGATTTTTGTGGAAAAAAGGTGCGACAACTGATAAGAAGAGAGAAAGGAGGGAAGTGAAGGCATAAAAATAAGGTTTAGAAGCGTAACACAAATATGGGGAAATTGGAAGATGAAGTTGAATGATGTAATGAACTTCTCCAGAACTTTCGATGCTCATTCCTACAAACAAACCTACGGACCCGTGCATGGATAACAGACAAAAATGCGTGATAAAAACGATGAATAGAAATATGTTTTTGGGTATGTGGGAAGGTTTACCCTCCTTGAGCTCTATTGACAGAGATGAGAAGGGGATCTTTATCCACAACCTTTTTGGTCTTATTCTATTCTATTACTCTCATAAGCGAATGGAAAACTAGAGCAGCACAGTGAAAGAAAAACTAAGTAGCAATAGCTAACTGTTCAAGAATAAAAATAAATAAATGGCATAAACAAAAATAGCTAAATGACAGAAAGGAAAGAATGAAAACAACACAGAAGCTGAGGCACATGGGTTGGGCTCTAATCCACGAGCCCAGCTCTCTAGAATTGAATCAATAAAATGGAGTTTGTCTACTCATTGCATTAAAAATGAAATCTTATTACATCAATCCCGAAGGTCTTAAATAGAAAAAGCCTAATAGAATGGAAAATGAATGGCATAGGATGGGATGGAATGAAAATTGAATGGAATGGACTGCATCGAATGGACCAGAAACGAATCAAAGAATGGAATTGAAAAATCAACCCTAATTAGCTCTTGATTAGCTTTATTTATCCTCAAGGGAAGCTACCAACAACTCCCTAAAAAATAGGTAATGAGTCCACTTGACTCCAAGTGAAGTATGGCTTGAGTGCACTTGGTCTTGCGTCGCTTGGCTGCCTCTGGAATTTGAAATGCTGGAGGGGATCTCATGAGGATCCTTTGGCTGCCTTTGAGAGTTAAGGAGGGTGGAAAACCACCTTGAATATATCCAAGATTTCTCCCTAATTTCCTGATATTTTGCTCATTTATTCTCCAATCTTGATCTTCCAGTGGCAGGGAGAAAGTCCCTAAATGATCTCCTTCTCCAAATCTGCATAATCTGCCAAATATTCTCATAATATTCTACAAAAATAACCAATATTAGGCACAAATATGCAATTACCTTTAAACCTTCCTAAGAAAATATTGAAGCATAAGAAAAAATTATTAAGTGCAGAAGGGGAGGCTTTCATCCCATGTGCATGGATGCTTCTATTTTTACATGCACATAATGTATATGATCATCCTGTTGACAAGCTATGTTTGGCCATCATTTTGGGGTTGGAAAGTTATGGAATTAGTGAGTTTGGTGTCCAACATCGACCAAAGACTTGACCAAAATTTACTGAGGAACCTATTATCCTGATCTCAGATAATAGACTGCGGTATCCCAAAGTCTACCCACACTCGTTCAAAGAAGATTTTAGCAGTGGCTTATGTTGTGATATTATTCTTTCAGGCCACCATAATGGTAATTTTAGAGAATTCATCGATGACCACAAAAACACAGTCGTTTCCATGCTTGGTAGAAGGAAGTTGCGACATGTAATCCATGGATATGGATTCCCAAGGCCGAATAGGGGTAGGCAGTGGAGTATATAGGGTGTGCTTCTTAATGACCGGTTTGGAAATGGCACAGGAAATGTAGGTTTTGATGTAATTCCCAACATCATGTCCAAGGTTCGGCCAATATAAATACTTTTGTAGTACTACCAGTATTTTCTCGACCCAAAAATTTCTAGCGACCCGACTGTAGTGCGCTTCCCAAATCATCTTGGTACACTTGCTTGAAGGAACAAAAAGGTGTCCCAGGTGGCATAATAATGCATATTGGAGGTGAAAATTTGGAACTTTCTTACCCTCCAAGAGTGTCTGGTATGTTTTGCCAAATTCTAGATGACTTTTGTAGAGATTCGGCCAACCTGAAGTCTGATGCCCACAAGAGTCAAGCACAGTGGTTAGCACCACGATCGAAGATCATATGAGGCAATCTGCAATGCTATTGGTGCTGCCCTTCTCGTACTTGATTTTTAAATGGAACTGTTGCGAACATATAGACCATTTCCAATGGCGATCATTCTACAACTTCCCTTGTGTCTATATGAACTGCAATGGTCGGTGATTTGTGTGGATGACCATTTCCTTCCCCAAAATGTGATGCTTCAATTGTCGGCAGGCCTGCGCAATGGAATAAATTTCTTTTTCATATGTGTGATAATTTTGGACTATGTCAGAGAGCATATCACTATGATGTGCCACTAGATGTACCTACTTAGAATGCGCTTCCCCAATAGCATAGTGAGAGGCATATGTATCAATCTCAAATGGTTGTTGCAAGTATGGAAATGTGAGCACTGGTGCAGAGCAAAGGTGATGCTTCAAATCTACGAACGCCTTCTGTTGAGATTTAGACCAAAATAATTTTTCTTTCGCTCCTCCCTTGGTGACTTGACTCAAAGGCCAAGTGATATGAGAGAACCCCAACACGAACTTGGAGTAGAAATTGGCAAGGCCCAAAAAGTTGTGGAGCTCTGTTAGAGTGGTTAGGGCTAGGCAATCTTGAATGACCTGGATTTCAGTTGGGTCCACATGCACCCCCCTCTCATTAATAATGTATCCTAGATATTAAACCTGGGTCATGTAAAAAGTTAATCTCTCCAAATTGGCACAAAAATTGTGTTTCTGCAGTGTTTGGAGGACCTATCGAATGTGGTGGAGGTGCTCTTCTCAACTTTGGCTGAAGATCAGGATTTCATCCAAGGACTGTTGATTTTTGGGTAGCATCGGATGTGCTCTTGCTCTAAAATTTTGTGGAGGGGCTAGAAAACATGAGATCTCAAAGACCCATAAATCGTTTGGATAAATTCCACTCGGAGTGCAAGTTATTCAAATAAATAGTTATTTTTAATGGAGCCTAAGTTAAAACTTAGGAAATTAAAACAATTAAAGTGAATTAATTTAAATGTGTGTGAGAAGCTTCTAAGTTATGAGGATCAAGTCTGTTTTAATCTTAGCCATTGATTAAGGATTAGATCACAATCGTTTATTTCTCAATATGAAAAGTATAAAGGAAGGCTTGAGGGTCAGTTGGAGAAAAAACACAACGATTGATTCTAGAGATAGAATTCTTTTGATGGAGCAATGCTCAGACGAAGATAATATTGAGTGATTCAAAAACAGTGTGGGGCAGAAGCAGTTATTGGTCAGAGGACCAATATTACATAGCAGAGAGGTAGTAGAGACAATAGAGGAAGCATAGCAGCCACCAGGAGAGATGACGCAGGCCCATGCAGGACTCACGCAGGGACTGCACAATGTTTCCAAGGGACATTCTGTGTTTTATGGAGATCGAGGTTTCTAAGTAGGGAGGGTTGAAACTCAAATTTTTGAGATGCAGATTGATTCAGAGAAGAGGTGAAACAATCTTCAGCCATCCCCACGCATGCCTACACATCTATTGCGCAGAGGTAGCGGAGAGGGAGCTGGGGTTTTTCCAGTTTGGATCCGGATCAACGGGGACTTGCAGTGTGAGGTAAAACTCACTATTTTATCTATCTGCCTAGATTTTCTCTATTGGGTGAGCCGGATTTGGCGCCTTAGTTGTACTCAGAAAAATGTTGCTTCATAATAAAAACCCTCAGATCTGCTGCAACAGTTTTCCCGCATTGGGTTTTTTCGAGGATGTTAGTCCAAAAACAAGTGTGTCCTTTGTGTGATTATCTCAATTATTTTTTAGTACTTGATCTGTATATTGGTGTAGTCTGTAGTGTATTTTCATTAATATTTACTGAATAATTTAGTAAATAAAATTATTAATTTAAGAACCCAAGTAGGAAATGAAAATCAGTTAACTGTAGTAGGATTTTTGTTGGTTAGATTCAGAAATTTTCACATGGTATTAGAGTGATTGCAGATATGGGAGGAATGGATCCATCAATAAAAGAATAGAAAGAAATATGTTTCAGGAAAGCAGCTGTCCCAAGAGAAAACGTAGTTCTGAACCAGAGAAGCAGAGGAAGGGTGATGCAGTCACTAGGGAAGGCTCACACAGAGCCTACGTCAGCCTGCTAGGGTGACGTTGTAGCTGCAGAAGGTAGTTCAGTGGTAGTTGGGCCAACGCAAAGCCTATTGAGTCTCATTTTTTTGGTTGTTGTGGTTGGAGGTGTAGTGTAGTTTTTTAATTTAAGTTGCTGGTGGGACGCTAATTATGTTGGTGCATAACAATGTCTAGTGGGGAAGAAGCAAAGTAGAGGGAATCAGTTCCTCAGAATATTTCTTGCCAAGAATTCTAGATCCAGTGCTGATTAGAAGAAAAGAGAGATCAAATACGAGTGATTCAACATTTGTTGGAAGATGGATTTCCGTAGAGGAAATCAAGATTTAGAGGGAACTTGTTCCTTAGAGGGTTTCTAGTGGCAAATAAATCCGGATCTGAGTTTTTTTGGGGAAACAATGGAAGAGGGAGAAAGGAAATTTTTCGACACTTAGTTGAGCAAAGATGGCCGTGAATGGACTGAGGGAGAAGGATAGGCTAAATGGAGCATCCAACTTTGTCATCTGGAAGGCTAGGATCATGGCAGTTTTGGATGAAGATTGCATCAAGGAGCATGCCTTAAACATGATTGTTGTTCCTGTTGATGTTGATCCTCTCAAGAAGTACGAGGAGGCTCAAGCAACATCAAAAAACATGATCATGGACAGAGTCAAGGATCATGTGATCCCACATAATGCTGAGAAGAACACAACAAGGGAAATGTGGGAGGCATTGACCACATTGTACGAGGGATATTTCGTCTAGCGGAAGATGTTGCTTAAGAATAAAATGATATTGTTTCAGATGCAGAAGGGAGAAGAGATTGATCCCTTCCTTATCATATTGTAAGGGATTTGATATCGACTAGCTTCTATAGTGACTACACCAGATCCTGGGTTTATGGTCAGTATTGCCCTAAATGCAGTCACTAAAGATTGGGAAACTTTTTTCCATAGCATTTTGGGTAGGGCTACTCTTCCAAGCTGGGAAGATATGTTGGTAGTTCTTCGACAAGAATATATTAGATGGTGGACAAAGGTGGGAAGTAGCGGTAAAGAGATTCAAGTCACGAAGGAGGAAGAGGAAGATGTAGCTCTCACATCAAAGGGAAAAAAGGGGAAGCAAAGAAGGAATAAAAATACCTCTAGAAGGCCAGATGCTTCAGATGTGGGAAATAAAACATTTTTCTTTTCAGTGCCCTCCAAATAAGAAGGGAAAAGAAGAGAATTCTGATTCAAAGGCTGGTCCAGCTCAGGCTGATGAGGAAGATGACAATGGATGCGACATGAGTGCTCATGCACCTAAGAAATGGGGCGATATGGAGTTGTAGATTTGAGCTACTTTAATGGGGCAGGATCCTTGACGTGCCAAAAATTTTGGATCACATATAGCTACGGGAGCCCTTAATGGCACTAGAAAAATGACGGGAGTCTGTTTTTGTGAGAGATGATGGAGCCACAGTGGGAGAGCTAGAGTGACAAAGTCTAAAGCAACACAGAGCAGAGGAAACAAAAAAATTTCAGTGCACAGTGGTGAACGTAGTGCTTACGCATTGGCATCAGAAGTTCAACAAAAATTAGTAGCAGAGGAAGCTTCCACATCGAGGTGCATCCAGACTGACTAGTATTTTAGTATTTGGGATGTATTTCAGTTGCTTAACTCTCAACAACTGAGTTTCAATGCAACGGTTAGTAGTGGGAGTGCTATGGGCAACATGATACGACATATTGAGAGGGATTTGTAGTACAAATGCAGCAGTGGCAATGGAAGAGTCATGGGTAGGAGTAGATATTGTAGCAATGCAGTGGATGGGGGGCAGTAGGCTAAGCATCAATAATGCAAAGGACCGATGTCGTGGATTAGGGTGATGCTTCTGGTGAAGATGTATTGCTAGAGAACATTCCTAGCTTCGAAATTTTGTGGAGGGGCTAGAACACATGAGATCTCCAAGACCTAGAATTTTTTTGGAGAAATTCCACTTGAAGTGAAAGTTATTCAAAGAATTAATTATTCTTAATGGAGCCTAAGTTAAAAATTAGGAAAATAAAATAATTAAAGTGAATTAATTTAAATGTGGGGAGAAACTTCTAACTGACGAGGATCAAGTCTGTTTTAATCATAGCCATTGATTAAGGATTAGATCACGGTCATTGATTTCGCAATGTGAAAATTATAAAGGAAGAATTTAGGGTTAGCTGGAGAACAAACACCATGAGTGAATCTGGAGATTGAATTCTTCTGACAGAGTAGTGCTTGTACGAAGATAAGATATGAGTGATTCAACAATAGTGAGGGGCAGAAGTAGTTATTGGTCGGAGGACCAGGAGCATATAGCAGAGAGGGAATAGAGACAACAAAGGAAGCAACGCAGCCACCAAGAGAGGTGTCGCAGTCCCCAGAAGGCGTGACGCAGGCTAACACAGGGCTCACGCAGGGACTGCATAGTGTTTCTAAGGGACAATCTATGTTTTGCCAGAGATCGGGGTTTCTAAGCCGGGAGGGATGAAACTCAATTATCCAAGAGGTGGATCGATTTAGAGAATATGTGACATAGTCCTCAGCCATCCCCACGCAGAACTATGCATCGACTGCATAGAGGCAGCACAGAGGGAGTTGGAGTTTTTCCAGTTTAGATTCGGATAAGCCGGGACGTGCAGTGTGAGGTAAAACTCACTATTTTATCTCTCTGCTGAGATTTATCCATTGGGTGAGCTGGATTTGGAACCCTAGTTGTACTCAGAAAAATTATGCTTATAATAAAAACCCTCAAATCTACTGCACCGGTTTTCCTGCACTGGGTTTTTCCAGGGATGTTAGTACAAAAATAAGTGTGTCCTTTGTGTGATTTTCTCATTTATTTTTCAGTACTTGATCTGTATATTGGTGTAGTATGTTGTTACACCATTTTTTGGTCATCTAACTTATTATCATTAGATGGACCCAAGTACACCATGTAAGACCAGTTTTACCCTAAGTAAAACTGCTTTCACTATGTTAAAACAGGAAACCCCAAAAGGAAATATTAAACAAACCCATATTTGTTTGATTTTCCTCATGGAATAATTAATTAAACCATAATTTAATTATTATTCCCAGTCATGTTTAACTCAAAATCAAAGAAATTAATTAGATAAACCTTTATTTATCTTATTATTTTCTAGGAATAATCATTTAAACCTTATTTAGATGATATTCCTTGTTAAATATGACCAAATCACCCACAAATCATTAAATAAATCACTATTTATTTAATTATCTTTCAACCACTTCCTTAAATAATTAAATAAATCATTATTTATTTGATTATCTTCTAACCGCTTCCTTAAAAAGATAAATAAATCATTTATTTATTTATTTTTGACAAATCAAGGCATTTGACCCAAGTCAAATACCTTTTCCCTCCAACAAATATAATAAAATATTCCATAAAAAGTGGATCTAGATCTGGTTAACCCATGCACCAAGATCTAGAATGACCCAATATTTTGTTATAAATAGGAGGGTTTTTCCTACCATTATTCACCTTTTGTTGCCTATTAGATCACTCTGGATCTATACACTTGGTCACCATTTTCTGCCATTTGCTCCCATTGAGCTCTACTCTTTGCATTGGGTTTTCTACACCAACTAGAGAGAGAGATCTTAGATTTGAAGTGCTGAGGACTTCCAAGAACCCATCCCACTGAGGGGAATTGGATACTCCTTCTGGTTTTCCTCACAGGTGCCCCATTAATACAAAAATTCTTTCAAAAATCGTTCTTGTCTTGTCTATTGGTATATGGAGCAAACCCTTGTTTTTACTGCTTAATGTCTTTCCATACATAGATCTGGTATTTTGCAGCTATTTTCTTGTCTAACTAATCGCAGATCTAAAGATATTGGCAGCCACTTTTGTTGTTAGGGCTATTAGTTATGCGTAGCTAAAGTGGTCCTTTTTCGTACACCTCGACAAAGGATTCATACTAACAAATGGCGACTCCACACGGGTTTTAAATTACGATCGCTGTCGTTTTTCATATTCCTGCATATCCAGCTACGTCATACCCTAGGGTTTATTTTTAGCTGTTTATTTTTCCTATTTTTATTTTGTTTTTCTCACATAAAACCCTAAAACATTAAACTTTCTAACTTCCGTGTGTTTCTGGTCCTATTGCACAGGTAAGCGACACCAGCCGCAACTGAGACGACAACTTTTCTGAAAATCTGCCGCCGAGACAACCGGAATGGGGGGTCACACTTTTTGGCCCAAAAACTGCGACCTGGACCTCTAGGTTGCACTTTTCTGCCCCTTTTCTGCGACCTGCACTGAAAACAGGTCAGAAACTGCGAATTGCCAGTTTTTCAGTAATTTTTCTGCAATTTGTCTGGGTTCTGCTGCAGCTTCTGTCAGGGCTTTCCAACCTCTGTCTCAGCCCGCTTTGACCAAGTTCTGATATGTTTTTACTCATCTAAGTGGGAACCTATCCCCCTAGGGCTTTAGTACCCTCCACTTTTTGTGGAAGATTTTTAACTGTTTCAGCCGTCTGTTTTTCAGAGCTTCAGCCTCCTTTTTTTCCAGATCTGTTACCTCCCTTTCAGATCCTTTGAAATCAGCCTTCCTTCCTTTCAAATCACCTCCTGTCATTTTGTTTGGACCTCCTTTGAAGGCCTCCACCTTGCCCCCTTCGGTTTTTGCTGATTTCCTTCCTTTTCCAGCCACCTTGCCTCTGTCTCTTGGCTGTGATCTGCACCTCTTTTCAGCAGTTTTATCCTTTAGATCCCTGTCCCTTTTGACCTTAGATCTATTGGCCTCTTTTCCGTGTGTTTTGCCTAGATTTTTCCCTTTCTTTTCATATTAGTTTTGAGAGACCCACCTTCTTGGGTTAGATAGATGCACAAGTAGCTGTTATTTTTCTATTATTTCAGCATTATATATTTTTCTCTGTAGGTTTATTTTCAGCTACGCAACACACTTTTTTCTTGCTCTCAAAACGGAAAGGGTTTAAAAATTAAAATTAACACACGCCACACACTGACCCTAAGCGAAGAAGCGCCTGGTTAACACCGCCTGGTAAAGACTCTAAAATCAATCGTCACTGCACCTTTTCTGCCCTTGACCTTAATTGATTCTGTCCCTTTCTGCCCCTGTCGGTTTCCTTCTTCCTGTCATCATTGCGCCCCCAAGGCGCCTTTCCCGGAGACTTCTTGGCCTTCATCCTCAGTTTCCGGTCGATTGACCTGCTCCGCCCCGCCGTCGTCGAGCCAGTCCACCTTCGAGTCCGCACTCTGACTCCTCTCTTGATTCATTAGGTCCTCCTTCTCCTCCTGGTTCTCCCCCTGTCACCTTCACTATGTCTGGTCCAGGGCCTAACGCTAGCGGTTCTCCCGGCCCTAATGCCGGCCCTACTACTAGCGAAACCGCCACAGGAACTACCCCAGCCACCCCCGTGCTACCGTACATTGCAGGCCTCAGCCTCCCCGATTTCCATCAGTTGATCAATGACCCCATTCACCACAATGCTAATTGGCCTGCTATGCCAACCAAGCTCCCCTCCGACATCCCTAAGTTTGAGGGCCTTAATGGCGAAGATCCAACCAATCATGTCCGATCTTTCCACATGTGGTGTGCCTCCAATTCCATTACCGATGACTCCATCCGTCTTCGTTTGTTCCAACGCATGCTCACCGGCGAAGCTTCTAAATGGTATGTCGAACAAGCCACCTCTACCCATACCACCTTTGAGACTCTTGCCCAAGCCTTTTTGTCATACTTCCAGCTCCCTCTCCGATACGATACTGGCACAGAGCTCTTGACTTCCTTCAAGCAATCCTCTTCAACACGCCTTTCTGCCCATGTTCAGGAATGGCGAAGAAGACGGAGCTTATGTCGAGCCCCTCCCTTCGAAGATCGGGTTTACATGGACTGGTTCCTTCGCACCCTTCCCGCTCCCATCGGCAAAGATGTCGCCTCTCACTTTCCTCAAACTGAAGAAGCCGCCCTCCAAATAGCCTTGAAATATGACTTGATCTACGCTCAATCCGGTTATGTTTATACCGTTCTTCCTGACCTCCCCAGGCCTGGTGGCGCTAACGCCCCGGGGGCATCTCATTCCGCCGACGGTATCGTTGGAGCCCTTTCCCATCCATACGCTCAACCTCCTATGGGCTATGGTCTCCCTCAGGGAGGGGCCAGCTCCTCCAGCACTTTCCCCTCTCCCGGTAGCATGTATCCAGGATACGGCATGCCTCCTCCTTTTGCCCAACCTCCTGCTTACCTCAATGTTGCCCAACCTACCCATTACCCTTATCCACAGCCTGGTGCGCTAGCTCCTCCAGCATATGCGCTTCCTCCTCCCTTGCCTCCTCAAACCCAGCACCAGCACTTACAACCCCCTCCAGGGCAAGTATTTGCACAGCAGGGCGCGACTAATCCCCCTTCTTCTCAAAGAAGGTGGAGAGGCAATCCAAACCCATCTGCCCCTGGTACCCGTGGACCCAATCCTGGTATGGACCCTAACACTGCCAACCAGCAACAGGGCACTCAGCCCAAGCCGGACAGGCCGCTTCGCACAAGTAAGCCTTGTTCGTGTTGCGGTGTTTATGGTCATTACACCCATGATTGTCCCCTATTACCCCAGATGCAGCAGATGTGGGAGTCTCAAGCCACATTGCGCAGACAGCACGCCTCCCCTCATGCTCCTCCTAATGTGGCCACTACCCAGCTAGCTGTGTTTACTGATCCTTTCCCTTAGCAAGGATTCGTGGCTACCCAACTGCCCGACAGCCAGGTAGCCACCCCCCCTTCCCTTTCTGGTTCCTCTGATTACCAGATCCTTATGATGCACTCCAATCCCAACCCATCCGTCGATCTTCACCTTCAAACTCGGTCTCGCCAGTACTCCAAGCCTCCTGCTCAGTCTGCTCCCAAGCCTCCTTCTTCAGGTTCTCCAGAGCCTCTTTCGTCACCCAGTGGCCCCTTACATATCCCTCAACCAAAAGTTGAGGTTCATACCAAGATACCTAAGGGCCCACTACATCGAAACGCTGCTCCCAGTCGAGCTGCCCATTCATATAGCATAGTAGATGATTTGGCGCAATCTCCTGCCGCCATTTCCACACTGGAACTCCTCCAGTTGTGCCCTTCCCAAAAGAAGGCTCTATTATTCGCCGTGGGCGCTGTAGATCCTGCTGACGACCAAATGATTGTTTTTTACGCCACTCAATCGGACCATCCTCCTCTCCCCCCTTCCGTTGCCTTCCAAATCCCAGTCAAAATCCGGAATGCCAACGTGTCCCGGTGTATCATTGATGAGGGGGCATCCACCTGCGTGATGTCCGCTTTGGTTTGGAAGCAACTCGGATCCCCTAAACTAGCCCCTTCCATGATCACACTTCGAGCGTGGGACGGTCATGCCTCTCAGCCCATTGGCCTATTTCGTAATTGTCCTATCACCCTCGCCGGTAAGACTGTTTGCGTTGACGTCGAAGTCATCGACGCCCCGCTAGATTACAACATTCTATTGGGGCGAAGCTACACCTATGCTATGTCTGCTGTCCCATCCGCGGTCTTTCGCAAGATGTATTTCCCCCATAATGGAAAGATAGTCACCATTGACCAGTTGACATATCATGAGCCAAAATCTCAGACCTCCCCTGAGACGACCATCTCTTATGTAGCCAACAAGAAAACCGTTGATTCCTTGACCAGTGTCTCCCCCGGCGTTTACAAAGATTCCTCCCTGCTTGGAACTTTCCCTAACCTTCCCCCCCCCTCCTGTCACCGATCCCAGCTCATCGAATGTTTGCATGATGCAATCGTCTCAGGCTGCCCGTAAGCGGCCTGCCTCGGCTAGTCAGCAACCTCCTCCTCGCCCTCCACAACCGGCTTCTAGCCATTCATCTCAGCCAGTCGGACCTCCTCCTTCTAGCCCTACCCCTACAGCTGGTATCCCTGAACCCCTTTACCCTCCTGGATCGGTTCCTCCTGGCCTTAACCATCTCGAAGCTGTCCCTCCTGGTCATTACCCTGCTGGGCAGATCCCTTTCCTCTCTCCCCCTCCCGAGTATATTCTGTCCCCGTCATGGCCACCCTCTCTCTCCCTAACTTGACCTTGGGCATCCCGGTCTGGTACCTTGATCCCCCATCCGCCACCCCTCCTGGTCATCCCAAGCCCTATATGGATTTGACACTGGTTCAACCAGTCCCCCTAGCTTCCTCCGTTGCCTCTGTGCCCCCAGCACCTCCACAGGACCCTTCTCCTGTCATGATGGCACCCGGGAAGAAAGGAAAAGCCCGCAACGGGGCACCCAAAGACAAGACTACCACGATTGACCCGACCCCTTCACTGCCCGCGAAGCCTTGCGCTTTATGTGATGTCACCGTTCATGCCACCCACACTTGTCCTGAGTTGCCCCATATTCAGCCCATGGTTAAAGTCGCGTTCCCTGAGTCTACGGTCCCTGAAGCCCCCATTCCTTCTCCGTCCGTAACCAAGAACCCCAAGACTCTCCGCACCAACAAGCCTTGTGCTTTGTGCGGCATTCATGGCCATTACTCCCACCATTTTCCTCACCTGACACACTACCGCGCCTCTTTAGAGGTGATCCGAGAGTACGAGGTTGAACAAAATCAATCCACCTCTCCTATCCTAGCGCAGTACGCTTCAGGTCAGCCTGAGGATCCCCCCGCTCCCATCGACATTCCCCCCCCTGATGTTCAGATGACAGAATCTACTGTAACCATTCTTTACCTATCCTCCTCTGCGAGACACTCGGAGCCTATCCCATCTGCATCCTCCCCTGTTGTGTCCCTTGACCACCCTTTTCCTCCCCATACACGAGATCACTCCACCTGTGTCTCTGTTGACCTCCGCAGCCCAAGTCCTCACCATGCTTCTGATAGCCCTCATATACCACCCTGTATGAGTCATGGTCATCCTGCCTCTTGCACTCCCTCCTGCGGTTGCCGCCCGATGACTTCTGTACACTCACGCTGCCGTCATTTCCTTTCCTCCCCTCATTTATTGTCTTGTCACACCATTCTGCAGGACCCCACGTCCACACCCTTTATCGGTTACGCCAATGGTGCAAGTCGCTACTCCAGGAATCTAGCCTCGGCAGGTTGGGCCATCTTCACCCCCTTGCATGCCCTTGTTCTTTCTAACAGGGTATGCATTGGTTCTGCCACCAACAATCAGGCCGAATATGATGTAGTGCATGGTCTCTTAGCCGATGCCCTCTTTCATCGCATCCTCCATCTGCACGTTCGTTTGGATTCCCTACTTCTTGTAATGCAACTAAATGGTGTTTATCATGTGCATAACCCTGTGCTGTTTAGACGCTATTTACGAGTGAAAATCTTGATACGTGCATTTGAAACCATAACTTTCAACCATGTACCTCGAGAACAGAATCACTATGTAGATAGTATTGCAAACCATGTTCTAGATTGGCACTTATCACACACATTTCATACAAGACAATAACATTAATAACCATCAAAAAATGATGCATATCCATAATATGTGTTGCAAAACATGTGTTTAGAGTCCATCTACTCTGATACATACGACATGCCCATAGCATGTTACAAAAAAACCCAAAACTGGGGGCACCACCTGCCCCTACATACATCATAGGGGGCACCACATGCCCCACCCCTAATCACTATTTGGAGGCTCCTGGGCCAATGGCTCTACCCCTGCAGCATGTAGATCGCGCATAGCCTAACCGGCCATCGCCATGCGCCGCATGACACCTCGCCACTCCGAGGGTAGACCAACACATGGCTCTATGAACTGGTCATCTAAGTCCTGCCACCCGTGCTCTGATACTCCGGTCAACAACCTTTCGCATCTACGGCGGATATCCTCCAACAAGGCGGCTGCATCCTCATTCTGCGCCGCTCTCGACCCACTTGGACCTGTAGCTCCAGACGCTGCCGATCGTCCCATATATCCAGCCGATTTTACCGGTGCTATATCTGCATACCAAAAGTACATGAATCAGTACCATCAATTACTATTCAAAAAACTTTAACATGCCCACACAAGAATAGAAATCTGTCACTTACCATCGGGCCCCCAGACTCGACCAAGCGGAAGTGGCAGATCCGGATCTCCACAGTAGCTCATCCCACTATAGGGATAGTTGTCTATGTACAATGGCATCTGATCCCAATGGGCAAAAAACTCTGGTCGAAACACTCGCCCGACCGCCCCTCCTCCTCCTCTGCACAGTAGCCGTCCCCAACGGTGCATCCTGGGCTCTCTCGGGCCCCCATCTGGAAGTTGTATACGAGGCCTCAAGGTTGGGATCTTCTCAAAGAAGAAGGTGCACAACAAAGTCCCATATGAGCAGTCATGGTTCACCTGCCGCCTGCATAGTGACAACTGTCGCTTTAGCGACACCAACATCATTTGGGCCCACCCATAGTAGGTCCCACCCAACACACTTTCCACTATCATCATCTGCCCCCCAGTGATGTGATGGAATGCCTGGATGCCCAGGATTCACAGCACAGCTGCGGCCACTGCATGGGTTTCTAGCCTCTCTAGATCCCTGATCGGTATTCGAGTCCCCTTGACTTGGAGACCCAGTCGACAATGATGTTCCACGAACTCCATGATATGCTGCCCCCGCGGCAACACTGGCTGTGTTTCCCACCATCCCTAGTGGCGGGAGACCAGTCAGGAAGTACACGTCCTGGACCATTAGTTCGATCCTGTGCCCCTGCACTACAAAGATCTCCTGATCTGGATCCCAGTAACTGATAATCCGGGCCAGTAAGGGTTCCCCTGCTCTCATCAAAGGGTTCTCCAAAAACTTGAGAACCGCAAATCTGGCCAATACACGACGGACGCCCTGATTCGCCTGGATCTCTGTCCATAGTGTTCCCAGATCTATCTCTCTCCATTTGACCTGTAACTCTGCCATACCTGCACAAACACATCATTTTTGTCAGCATACAGATCGGGAAAACTATAACCAAACACCAAAACCCAACTTCCAGCCATAAAACAGCACCAAAACCCCCTCATCTCCCAGGTCGCAGTTTTCTGCTCTTTTCTGGACCAGGTCACACTTTTTGCCCTGATACCTGCGTCCTAGGTCTCACTTTTTGCCCCAAAAAGTGCGACCCAGCCGTAGAGATGAAGGAGGGGTTGTTCCTGGATTTCTGGGCCCTAAACTGAAAATGTAATCCATCAAAATGCAAGAGAAAAGTTAGACCTCTTACCTGCAACTGACGGATCGCGATTCCAACGGTCGGTTTGTCTGCTACGTTCAATGCAAGATTTAGGGCCTTCTCTCCTCTCTACATTCACCACAGCAACAATAGCAAATGAGTGATTTTGGAGGGAAAACTGCCTTATTAAAAGAGAACCCCCGTTTCGTCTTTCGACTGCTGTGAGCACACCGTAGCCCCGTTTGACGAACCATCTGCACCGTTGGAAAGCTCTCACCGAGCCCTCAAATGGGTATCTATTAGTTTTTTGAGATCTGATACTCCACTAGGACACATTTTGTCCAAGAAGGGTCACTTCACCCCTCCTAAAAATCGAATTTCCTCACTTACAACACTTGTACTTGGGGCACCATCTTACCCCCTTACTTGTCCTTGTTTGTGTCGATTTTCGTCATGAGGTCCCATCATGTACTCATGTTTCCACGGTCCCCCCATTGGGGCCTTTACTGTGTGGCAGCACCATCGAGTCGCCCTTGTTTAGAGCATCCAAGTTGAGTCATCATTCCCTCCATGGAGTCTATACCGAGTCCCTTTATACCCTAGCCCTCCATCCTTCATTGATTGGTCTCTCTCTTGTGTCGCGCATTATGACCTTAAGTTCCACTGTCCCCCATCCCTGATGATGTTGTGTCAGTCGCTGCCATGTCATTCATGCCCTTTATGCTCTAGCAAGGGAAGTCATCCATTAGCTACGCAGTCCTTTCCACTTCACTATCATCATTAGTGTCAGTCTATCCGTCGCTCTACTCTTTTCTATCGTGCCTTAGTTGAGGATCTCTCATTGCCTCAACTATGGCGTACCCCCTTCTGTCGACATCAGCTCATTTATTCCAGAAATCAGGTCTAGAGGGCGGTGTACCTTGGTTCCAGCTTCCACTCTTGTTCGGTGCCTCGGATCAGGCAAAGGGATATCTCCTTCCCCTTTGGCTTGATTGTCTCTCCAGCTCCTTCAGCATGATCGAGATTTGTATACTTGATGGTCCAGTGATCCAGCAGCAGCTCGTGATGATTCCCGGGTGTGTGTGAGATGTTTCAACCCTCATGAGGGGGTGGCCCTGCAGGTAGCCCCCCACATGCCCGGATGGCCTCTTCTTTGCAGCCTTCGATGCAGCTCCAGATATTTGATGATGTTGGCCATAGCCACTTGCAACGCCTCTTCGATTTGCATGTATCAGTCAGATTTTGTGAGCCCTTCCCCATTTGCAGGGGGCATTTCGGTTGTATTTGTATCTCATGTACTCAGATATTATTGTACAAGTCCTGGCTGTTATCCCAGGCACATCATGTATGTGGGATTCCTCATTGTATTTTTATCTGGCTCCCGATTATGCTAGCTGTACTTTATGGTTCGGTCCCTTGTTTACTGGACACACTATTCTTTTGTACTTTGTCTCGGCGGGCATAGGTATGCCTCCCCCGCCGCCTTCAGCACAGGTACCCTCTCATAAAAAGAGACTTGTTGCACCTGCGAGTCTCGTCTCCTCAGGGTCTAGTCCTTCAGCACACTATCTACCTCACATTTCTCTCTCCGACACCCCTTTTGTTGTCTAGTGATTGTGTTCTTACAACGTACTTCGGTCATACGATTTGCTCCTGACACTCGCACGCTGGGGGGCAATCTGTTACACCATTTTTTTGTCATCTAACTTATTATCATTAGATGGACCCAAGTACACCATGTAAGACCAGTTTTACCCTAAGTAAAACCGCTTTCACTATGTTAAAACAGGAAACCCCAAAAGGAAATATTAAACAAACCCATATTTGTTTGATTTTTCTCATGGAATAATTAATTAAACCATAATTTAATTATTATTCCCAGTCATGTTTAACCCAAAATCAAAGAAATTAATTAGATAAACCTTTATTTATCTTATTATTTTCTAGAAATAATTATTTAAACCTTATTTAGATAATATTCCTTGTTAAATATGACCAAATCACCCACAAATAATTAAATAAATCACTATTTATTTAATTATCTTTCAACTACTTCCTTAAATAATTAAATAAATCATTATTTATTTGATTATCTTCTAACCGCTTCCTTAAAAAGATAAATAAATCATTTATTTATTTATTTTTGACAAATTAAGGGATTTGACCCAAGTCAAATACCTTTTCCTTCCAACAAATATAATAAAATATTCCATAAAAAGTGGATCTAGATCTGGTTAACCCATGCACCAAGATCTAGAATGACCCAATATTTTGTTATAAATAGGAGGGTTTTTCCTACCATTCTTCACCTTTTGTTGCCTATTAGATCACTCTGGATCTATACACTTGGTCACCATTTTCTTCCATTTGCTCCCATTGAGCTCTACTCTTTGCATTGGGTTTTCTACATCAACTAGAGAGAGAAATCTTAGATCTGAAGTGCTGAGGACTTCCAAGAACCCATCCCACCGAGGGGAATTGGATACTCCTTCTGGTTTTCCTCACAGGTGCCCCATTAATACAAAAATTCTTTCAAAAATTGTTCTTGTCTTGTCTATTGGTATATGGAGCAAACCCTTGTTTTTACTGCTTAATGTCTTTCCATACATAGATCTAGTATTTTGCAGCTATTTTCTTGTCTAACTAATCGCAGATCTGAAGATATTGGCAGCCACTTTTGTTGTTAGGGCTATTAGTTATGCGTAGCTAAAGTGGTCCTTTTTCGTACACCTCGAAAAAGGATTCATACTAACATATGTAGTGTATTTTCATTAATATTTACCGAATAATTTTGTAAATAAACTTTTTAAATGAGGAACACAAGTATGAAATGCAATTCAGTTAAGTGTAGTAGGATTTTTGTTTGTTAGATTCAGAAATTTTCACAAATACACCACCACAAATGAGTTGGTGAATGGTAGCAAGATTTCATCCCTCAGCTGCATGAATTCATTGGGAGCATTCGTCAACCCGAAAGGCATGACCAGCCATTCAAAAAATCCCTCCTTGGATTTCAAAGCAGTCTTCCACACATCAAAGGGTTCGATTGGTACCTGGTGATAACTGGACTTCAAGTCAATCTTGCTAAAATATTTGGTCCCATTGAGTTGGTCCTTAAGGTCATTAATCGGTGGGATCGAATACCTATTCCAGATAGTGATCTTGTTCAGTGCCTGATAGTCAATACAAAGTCCCCAAGTCCCACCTTTATTCTGCACCAACACGATTGAGTTCCCACAGGGCGATGAACTCGGCTGAATGTGACCTTTTTGTAGCAACTCCTGGATTTGCCTCTTGATTTCGTCATTCTCTAGACCAGAGCACCGATAAATGGGTTCGCTAAGTAGCAACGCGCCTAGTATCAGATCAATGGAGTGATTTACCTGACAATGCAGACTCTACCCCCGCAGGTGAGGTGAAGATGTCTCCTTATCCTCCATGACCTTGTCCATCTGTTGTTGTCATGCGAAGGAGCCCTATCTAGAGGTCATGGCTATATTATTCTTCTTGCCCTGAGGGCAGATCATCAATAAAACAATTTTCTTGGCTTTGGAAATGAGCTTACTGCATTGTTTTGCAGTGATCAAAGAGATGGAGGTAGGCGGTGCTACCTCCGATATCTTGTACAAATTATTTCCCAAAGTAACAATAATAGCACGAGGCCTCGACTCATACACAACATGTCACTTCCACAAGTATGGTTGGACTAATAATACATCACAACCATCAAGAGGAGAAATATCACATAATACTTCATCCATGAATGACTTGATGCTGTAGGGAAGAACAAACTATTGGCTGACGTAGAGATCTCGCCCTTGGTGAAGGCACCCGATGGTGTATGAATATGGGTGAGTTGTGGTCGGCAGGCCTAGCCACTTTGCGAACTCTACTGAAATGAGGTTCGTTTGGCTCTCGTTGTTGAAAATGAACTATAGCGAGGAATGCTTCACCCACATCTGGGAATGGAAGAGGCGCACCCCCTCCTCCAGATCTTCGAGTTCCTGCTTCTGGATCTTGGTGGTGGAAACAATGGCGTTGGGGTCTGCATCAATAATCTGCTTCCCTTTGTTATTCCCCTTGTCAGGACTCAGAATCAGAAGTTGCATCTAATTCAGAAGCCTTCAGCGCGGTCACCAGTGACTGTTTGGCTCGACACTCCCTTGTGTTGTGAGTGGAGCTCTTATGGAACACTCACCATTTTACTCTGTCCTTCTTTGGCTTTGCAGTGTTGTTCTTCTCTTGTGGCTTTGGCGGGTTGTCCTGGGCCGCCCCGCCTTGGATTTATCCTTTATTCTACAGTTTGGGGGTACCTTTCCCTTGCTTCTGATTCGCATATCCAAAGTCTCACTTCTTTTGTTAGAATTTTTTCTGAATCTTGGCAGCATACCGATATGCTGCACCAAACAAGGAGATGTCGAGGAACTCCATTTCCTCCTGAATGTATATATGTAGACAAATACGATACTTCAACACCAAATATTTCTTCGAATCTTTGTTACCAAAATTTGTGCACAGGGTGTGGAACATATTCATAAACTAATGCACATCTCGATCCCTCTGCTGCCACATCGTAGTACATTGTATGTACTTTTCTTCATAGCTCCCCACGATAAAATATTGTTCCTTGATGGCATCTTAGAAATAATTACAAGTTTGTGTGGTCGATAACAGGGAGGTTTCCCTCTTGTCCTTTTGCTCACAGTAGGTTTTCCACTGGTCTTTTACATGGGGGGCGAGTTTGAGGAGTGCAAAACTAATATTTTCCTGAATGGAAAAGTCATGAACCGAGAAATATCCTTCTAATAGATTCAACCATATATCTATGGTGTTTGCATCTATTTGACCCTAAAATATGGGAATTTCAAATTTTACTTGTACCTTAAAAGGAGTGGCACCTCTAGAGTGGTTGTTGGATGAAGGTGCATTGTCGGTGGGTAGGAATTGAAGGATCTAGGTAAAGGTATCCATCATCGCGTCCCTTTGTTTTTAGAGGGCCTCCTCGAGCAATATTTTGATAGGATCTCCTGCTCCCACATCTTTATTTTATTTTTCCATGGGAGGTCGTTGGGGTTTGCGAGGCTAATCTTGCAAAGGTTCAACCATATCGAGCCCTAACTCCTTATACCTTGACCTCGCTAGGGACATGCAAAGAAAAATCGAGAAAGAGCAGACCATTTTGATACCACTGATACAGACTTATACAGGAATGTAATAAAATACATAAATAAATATCAATGCAGAGATGTAGCAGGAATAACATTTCATTTCATTAATATCAAATACTAAAAAATGCTTATAGATAGAATCGAAAATAAACTAGCTCGGGCGATGGTAGCATATCTTTGAGAAGAGATGTGGCAGATGCATGCCTTGGAATTGTGTTACAATTAGGCTCTAAGGCCTATTTATTATTGAGAAATAATGGAAAACCATAAACATCCAAAAACCTAACCCTAGGAGATGAAGCACCAAAACTATGGGCCCTGTTTGGGTAAATTGGTACATCAACTTTCTGGGGACATAACTTTGTCATACGATATCTGTTTGACGTGCACAACACCTTGTTAGAAATTTATATCTAAGGAATACAAATTTCGAGTGACAAACATTGGTTGTAGCCCCATGATGGTCTTGTTTATCTAAAAAAAAATTGTGTACGGCCTCAAAACGGCTCTGGAAGTTTAGGACCCGAAAAACTACCTAAAATAGTAAACTCTGATACAATTAAGGAAATTGAAAAAATCAAAAAAAAAATGGTGGGGGTCCAAGTGGAATAGGCGGGTAGCCACCAATATCCACATGGATCATTCCTCCCCCCTTAAGAAGCAATGGTCCCCATTGCATTGAGTTCCTCCATGAGATGAGGAAACTTATGCTAAACTTGTTCCTTGGTAAGCCACTTGCCTTGGTGCAGGAGTTGGCCAGCTTTGGAAATACGATACAACAGGATCTTCTGCTGGTGAGTGTTCTTTATCTGCGTGTCCATGATCTGATCAGTTGTGCATTGTTCCATGAAGTATAGGTTTAACTTTGTTGGTGTGAGTTGTTCTACAATGTCAGATGTGTCCAACAATGGTGGTAAGTAGGGCTGAAGGCGTTCCACATTAAAAACTGGGTGTAGACAAAGGAATGGTGGAATACTGAGTTGAAAGGAATTGTCCCCTACTACCTTGGTAATGGTGTATGACCCGTATTAGAGCGGGCGAAGCTTGTCATGGGTCCCAGTGAGGCGCTCCTTTTGCAAATGTTGGCAAACTTTGTCGCCCACTTAGAACTTGTGCGACACCTGATGCTGATCATGTCAGTGCTTATACTTAGCATTGACTCTATTCAATATGTCATGTACCTATTGGTAGATGTGGATAATGTGCTCAATCAGGTTGTTCACCTTGTCAAATTTGAACTGGAAATGAGCCGAATCTTTCTGAGTAGCTGCAAATGATATGGCCACATCAATGGGATATAGTGGCTAGAATCCCAAGCCACCTGAAAGGAGTTGTGGCTAGTTGAGCTGTGGAGAGCCCGGTTATAATTGTGCTGGACATAGGGGAGGCTTTCATCCCATGTGCATGGATTATTCAAGTTTTAAATGCACAGAATGTGTACGATCATCCTGTTGAAAACCTATGTTTTTCCCTCAGTTTGGGGGTGGAAAGCTGTGGATTTAGTGAGATTGGTGTCCATCATCAACCATAGACTCGACCAAAATGTACTAAGGAACCTACGATCATGATCTGAGATAATGGATTGTGGGATCCCAAAGTGTACCCATAATCATTCAAAGAAGAGTTTAATAATGTCTTCCATTGTGATATTATTCTTGTAGGCTGCCATAATGGCCGTTTTAGAGAATCTGTCGATGACCAAAAAAACACAGTCATTTCCATGCTTGGTAGAAGGAATTACCGACATGTAATCAATGAGGATGGATTCCCAAGGCTGAATAGGGGTAGGAAACAAAGTATATAGGCCTTTATTCTTGATGGTCAGTTCGGAAATGACGCAGAAAGTGCAGGATCTGATGTACTTCCCAACATCATGTCGAAGGTTCGACCAATAGAAATAATTCTGCAGTACTGCCATTATTTTCTTGACCTTGAAATGTCCAGCGACTCGACTGTAGTATGCTTGGCAAATCATCTTGGCACACTCACTTGAAGGAACACCGAGGTGTCCCATGTGGCATAACAATGCATCTTGGAGGTTAAATTTTGGAACTCGCTTACCCTCTAGGAGTGTCTGGTATGTGTTGCTAAATTCTGAATCACTTTTGTAGAGATGAGGCCAACCCAAAGTCTTGTGCACACAAGAGTCAAGCACATTGGTTAGTGCCACGATCGACAGTCGACTGAGTTAATCTACAATTTTATTTGTGTTGCCCTTCTTGTACTTGATGTTCAAATGGAACTATTGCAGGTATGTGGACCATTTCTGATAGCGATCGCTCTGCAACTTCCCTTATGTATATATGAACTACAGGGGTTAGTGATCTCTGTGGATGGCTATTTCCTTCCCCAAAATCTAATTGCTCCATTTTCGATAGGCCTACACAATGGAATACATTTCTTTTTAATTGGTGGGATACTTTCGGACTATGCCTAAGAGTGTCTCACTGTGATATGCCACTGGATTCCCCTGTTGAGTAAGTACTACCCCAATAGCATAGTCAGAGCAGAGGGAGTGATGTAGAGCAGAGGCGATGCTTCAACTCTACGAACGCCTTCTATTGAGATTCATACTAGAAGAATTTTTATTTCGCTCCTCCCATTGTTACTTGACTCAAAGGAAAAGTGATATGAGAGAACCAGACCATGAACCTGTGGTAGAAATTGGCAAGACCCAAAAATTTGCGGAGCTCTGTTAGAGTGGTTGGGGCTAGCCAATCTCGAATGATCTGGATCTTGGATGGGTCCATATGCACCCTCCACTCATCAATAATGTATCCTATATATTGAACTTGGGTCATGCAAAAAGTGCATTTCTCCAAATTGGCACACAATTTTTGTTGCTACAGTGTTTGGAGGACCTGTCGAATGTGGTGGAGGTGCTCTTCCCAACTCTAGTTGAAGATCAAGATGTCATCCAAATACACCTCCAAGAATGAATTGGTGAATGGTCGGAATATGTCATCCATCATCCTCAAGAAGGTTGCAGGAGCATTCGTCAACCCAAAAGGCATGATCAGCCATTCAAAAAGGCCCTCATTGGTTTTGAAGGTAGTCTTCCACACATCATAGGGTTTGATTGGTACCCAGTGATACCCGGATTTCAAGTCGGTCTTGCTGAAATATTTGGCCCCCTTGAAATGGTCTAGAAGGTCATCAATCTACGGGATCAGATACCTATTCTGGACAATGATCTTGTTCAACGCCTGATAGTCAATACAAAGTATCCAAGTCCATCCTTCTTCTGCACCAACACGATCGGTATCCAACAGGGCAATGAACTCGACTGGATGTGCCCTTTCTATAGCAGCTCCTGAATCTGCCTCTTAATTTTGTCGTTCTCCATAATAGAGCACCAATAGATCGGTCCGTTGGGTAGTGACGCACCTGGGGTCATATCGATAGAGTGCTTGACCTGACAATGGAGAGGTAATCCCATGGATGAGGTGAAGATGTCCCCATAATCATCCACGACCTTTTCATGTGGAGGAGCACTGTCTAAAGGTCATGGCTACAATCTTCTTCTTGCCTTGAGGGTGGATCATTAGGAAAAAAATTTCTCAGCTTTGGAAATGAGATTACTGCATTTTTTTAAAGTGATTAAAGAGATGGTGGTAGGCGGTGCTACCTCAAATATCTTGTATAATTTATTTCCCAAAGTAACAATAATAGCACGAGGCCTAGACTCATACACATCATGCAAAAACATCAAGAGGAGAAACATCAGATAATACCTTATCCATGAACGACTTGATGTTGTACGAAAGGCAAAACTATTGGCTGACATAGAGATCTCGTCCTTAGTGAAGCCACCCGATGGTGTACAATTATGGGTGAGTTGTGGTCGACAGACCGAGATGCTTCGCGACCACTGCTGAAATGAGGTTCTTTTGGCTCTAGCTATCGAAAATGAACTATAGTGGGGAACCCTTCACCCACATCTAGGAATGAAGAAGTGCTCCCCCTCCTCCAGATATCTGGGTTCCTCATTCTAGACCTTGGTGGTGGGAATAGTGGTGTTGGTATCCACATCGATAATATGATTCCCTTTTTCATTCCCCTTATCAAGTTTTGACTAAGAGTCGGAACATGCATCTGATTCAGAAGCCTTCAACTTGGTCACCAGTGAATTCTTAGCCTCACACTCGCTTGTGTTGTGAGTGGAGCTCTTATGGAACTCACACCATTTTCCTGTGTCCTTATTTGGCTTTGTGGTGTTGTTCTTCACTTGCATATTTGGCGGGTTTTCATGGGTCACCCCACCTTGGATTTTTCCTTTGTTATGCTATTTAGGGGCACCTTTCCTATGCTTCTGATTCATAGATCCAAAGTCTCACTTCTTCTATTTGAATTTGTGCTCAATCTTGGCAGCATACCGGTATGCTACACCAAGCAAGGAGATTTCGAGGAAATCCATTTCATCCTTAATGTATATGTACAAAAAAATGTGGTACTTCAGCACCAAATGTTTCTTTGAATATTTGATACCCAAATTTGTGTGTAGGGTATGGAAAAAATTCGTCAGCTCATGCACATCTTGATCCCTTTGCTTCCACAGCGTAGTCCATTGTATGTACTTGTCCTCATAGATCCCCACAGGATAATATTTTTCCTTGATGGCATCTTAATAATAATTCCAAGTGGGTGTGGCCAGGAAAAAGGAGGTTTCCCTCTCGTCCTTTTTCGCATAGTAGGTTTCCCACGAGTCCTTGACATGGGGGGCGGCTTTGAGGAGTGAAAAAGTAGTATTTTCCCAATTGGAAAAGTCATGAATCGAGAAATATCCTTCTAATAGATTCCACCATATATATATGGTGTCTGCATCTATTTGTCCCTCAAATATGGGAATGTCAAATTTTACTCGTACCTTAAAAGGAGTGTCACCTCCAGAGTGGTTGTTGGATGAAGGTGCATCGCCGATGGGTAGTCGTTGAAGGATCTGGGAAAAGTTATCCATCATCACGTTCCTTTTTTTTCTCTAGGGCCCCTTGAGAAATATTTTTAAAAGATCTCCCGATACCTCATATTTCTTTTATTCTTCCATGGGAGGCCATCGAGCCTTGCGAGGCTAATCTTGCAAAGGTTCAACTAAATCGAGCCCTAACTCCTTATACCCCGATCTTGATTGGGACATGCAAATAAAATTTGAGAAATAGCATACCGTTCTGATACCACTGATACATAATTATTCATAAATATAAAAAAAATACAAAAGTAAATATAACACAGAGATGCATTAATAACACTTCATTTCATTAATATCAAATACTGAAAAATGCTTAAATACATAATGGAAAATAAACTAGATAGGGCGATGATAACTTATCTCTGAGAAGATATGTGGCGGCTACATGCCTCTGAACTATAATAAAATGAGGCTCAAAGGCCTACTTATTATTAAGAAATAATGGAAAACCATAAAAATCCAAAAACCTAACATTGGGAGATGAAGTTCCAAAACTATGGGCCTCGTTTGGGTAAATTGGTACATCAACTTCTCGGGGACGTAATTTTGGCATACGATCTCTGTTTGATGAGCACAATACCTCATTAGAAAGATATATTTGAGGAGTACAACTTTCAAGTTATGAAAATATATCAAAAACCCATTTTGGTCCTAGTTTTCCCAAAAAAACTTCATTTAGGGCCTCAAAATGACTCCGGAAGTTCAGGACCTGAAAAACTACCAAAAATAGTAAACTGTGCTACAATTAAGGAAATTGAAAAAATTGAAGAAAAAATGGTGGGGATCCAAGTGGAATAGGCGGGTGGCCACCAATATTCACCTGGACCAATCCTCCCCCATTAGGAAGCAATGGTACGCATTGCGTTGAGTTCCTCCATGAGATGAGGAAAATTCTGCTGAATTTGGTCCCTGGTGAGCCAGTTGCCTTGGTGCAGGAGTTGGCCAGCTTTGACAATCTGATACAACTAGATCTTCTGCTGGTGAGTGTTCTTTATCTGCATGTCATTGATATGATCAGTTGTGGCTTGTTCCATGTAGTTTTGGTTTAACTCTATTGGTGTGAGTTATTCTGCAATGTCAGATGTGTCCAGCAATGGTGGAAAGTAGGGCCAAAGGCGTTCCACATTGAACACTAGGTGAAAACCAAGGAATGGTGGAATATTAAGCTCAAAGGAATTGTACCCTATCGCCTTGGTGATGGTGTATGGATAGTATCAGATCCGGTGAAGCGTGCACTGGGGCCCAACAAGGCGCTCCTTCTGCAAATGCAGCCAAAATTTTTTTCCCACCTGGAATTTGTGTGGCACCCGATGTTGACCATGTCAGTGATTATACTTAGCATTGATATGTCTAATATGTCATGGACTTGTTGGAGGATGTGATTACTGTGCTAAATGAAGCTGTTCGCCTTGTCGGCTTTGCACTGGACATGAGATGAATCTTCTTGAGTAGCTGGAAATGGTATGTCCACATCAGTGGGACATAGTGGCTGGAATCCCAAGCCCAAATGAAAGGGGTTCTGGCCAGTTGATCTGTGGAGAGCTCAGTTATAGCTGTTCTGGACGTAGGGGAGGCTTTCATACCATGTGCGTGGATTCTTCGAGTTTTACGCAGAATGTGTACCATAATCCTATTGACAACCTATGTTTGGCCATCAGTTTGGGGGGGGGGGGAGTTGTGTATTTAGTGATCTTGTTGTCCATCATCAACCAGATACTTAACCAAAATTTACTAAGGAAAATGCTATCCCAATATGAGATAATGGACTGTGGGATCCCAAAGTGTACCCACACTTGTTCAAAGAAGAGTTTAGCTATGGCTTCTACTATGATATTCTTCTTGCAGGCCGCCATAATGGCCATTTTAGAGAATTTGTCGATGACCACAAAAATGCAGTCGTTGCCATGTTTAGTAGAAGGAATTCCTGACACGTAATCCATGGATATGGATTCCCAAGGCCAAATAGGGGTAGTCAGCGGAGTATATATGCCTTGCTTCTTGATGGTTGGTTCAGAAATGGCGCAGGAAATTCAATATCTGATGTACTTCCTAACATCATGTCGAAGGTTCGGCTAATAGAAATACTTTTGAAGTACTGACATTATTTTCTCAACCCCAAAATGTCCAACGACTCGACTGTAGTGCGCTTCCAAAATCATCTTGGCACGCTCGCTTGAAGGAACAAAAAGGTGTCCCAGGTGGCATAACAGTGCATCCTAGAGGTTAAAATTTGGAACTTGCTTACCCTCTAGGAGCGTCTGGTATGTGTTTCAGAATTCTGGATCACTTTTGTAGAGATGCGAACAAATTGAAGTCTCGTGCCCACAAGAGTCGAACATAGTGGTTAGCGCCATGATCGATGATCGAATGAGGCAATCTGCAATGTTATTAGTGCTTCCATTCTTGTACTGATGTTCAAATGGAACTGTTGCAAGTATGTGGTCCATTTATGATGGCGACTGTTCTGCAACTTCCCTTGTGTTTGTATGAACTAGAGGGGTCGGTGATCTGTGTGGATGACCATTTCCTTCCCCAAAATGTAATGCTTCCATTGTCAGTAGGCCTGCATAATGGAATACATTTCTTTGTGTTACACAGTAATTTGTCACCGTCCCTGCAATCCCCGTCCTGCACATTGAGGGCTCATTTCATGACCTGTGAGCAGTGACATGTCTTGAAACCACTTTCACGACATCCCTCTGAACAAGAGCTTTCAATGCCCTGAAGACATCTCCTTGTGAAAAACCCTAAAAATGGCCCTTTTTGCATTGGCGCAAGCAATCAATTCAGTACCCGCGCCAATGGGGAAAATCCTTCAAAGAGGCCGTGCCAGTTGGCACTCTATCCCGGAGTCGCACTCGCGCCAGCCAATTTGAGAGGTATTTTTAAAAAATAAATGGCGGAAGTTTCGTCCTAACTGATCCAGGAACTGATATCTGTCTTGAGTTGGGAGGTTTGGCTACGGATTTCCATATAGAGGAAGTGGTTTGCCACCTCTCATGGAAGCTTCCTTGATGATAGGGCCAATCCCATGATTATAGGGATCCCAACTCCTCTTTCTCCATCTATAAAAGCTTGCCCATCTCCATAGCAAGCTAGTCTTCAAATTCCCAAATTTCCAAGAGCCTTATGCTGCAAGAGCCTCCATAATTCCCTTAAGGCCAATTTCAAGCAAGGAGACTATCGTCAAGGTCCAAAGAGATAAGTTTGTCCCATCCTTGACAGGCTTTTCGAGACGTGTTCTGCTGGTGACCCCTCCGAAGGAGAATTCAGCGTCAGAACTATGGTTGTAATTTTCCTTTGATTGATTATTAATGAACGACTATTGGTTATGGTTCCACTCCTGTTGTTGTTTATAATGATGAGTTATGTCCTTTCTGACTGACATATAGTTGCATCTACTGGATTTTACACTTGCGTTTTTTTTGTTTCTCGCATGTGCAGGTGTCCCATCACGGAGATCGTGGGGATCGTGATCTGCCAGAGCTGAGGAATGGGAGCGCCACCTCTTCTACAACGACTGCGTTGGATTCTAGGTAAGCCTTCATCGCTAGTTGGTTTATTTGAAATTAGGAACCTGCGCTATAGCGTGATTGATCGTTGCTAGACCTAGTCTGGGCTAGTAGGGATCGCCTCTGTCCACAGAGGGGATTTACCTCCACAACAAATTGGCGACTCCACTGGGGAGACTCGTTGGCTTGTTTTCGTTCGTTTTATAAGCTATAAACAGAGCCTGAAGTTGGCCAGATAGCCTTCGAAACTCTTTTTATCTGCAATTGTGAAGTAGATCAAAGCCGCTTCAGTCAATCTCCGGTTTAGTTTGTAAACTGAACCCTTGGAGCATTGTCTTGACTTTTTGGTTGATTCTTGATTCTGCTTGCTTGATCAGCTCTTTGGGCTGGCTCTTTCTGTGAATTTGGCTTTTGGATAGCTTGATTATCACTGGTCTGCTTGTTGGATTGATCTTTTTTATTTTTGACTGGTAAACTCGACTGGTGAGCTTTTCAGCTTGACAGTCGTGCCCATTGGCGCAGGTTGCTAGTGTATTACCTACGCCAATTTTGTTCTGGCGCTAGTTTCAGCCTTATAGTCGTGCCAATCCTGTAAGGTACTAGGGTTTAATCTGTTTTGAGCTTTCTGAGCTTGATCTGTGTTTTTCTTGCTTTGAGCCTAGATCACACGGTTCATTTGAGTCTTGGAGATTCTGCTTGAAGTGGCGAGTCTGGTCTTGGTTGGGAGAAATTCTTTGTTTTTTCATTTTCAGGCGTTGGCGCTTGTTGTCAGTTAGCAACCCACACCAATTGTCCATTGGCGCTAGTTTTCAGTGTGCAAGTCGCGCCAGTTGGCGCTTGTAGTCAATGTACAAGTCGAGCCAATTTCAGGATGTGTGAAATTTGAGATTTTTTCCCTAAATCCTTCACCAGTGTGTCTTTCCCTTCCGGTATTTTCACTGTATGAGCATAGATTACATTTCTCATTGTTTGAAATGTCTTCTTTCCATGATTTTTTGATGTAAAATGGAATGAATGCCTTGTTTTGATCTCTTGCTTTGGAAGTCCTTTTTTGTGCTTGACCTCATATGTCTTGTAGCCTTTTGAGGGATTTCTTTACAAAGTGTTTGAAACAACGATTGCATTCTTAGTGTTTGTTGCATCTCTTTTGCATTCATCCTTCATTAAGAAGATTTGCATTCATTTAGTTTTCGTCTCAAAGTGTTCTTTTTGTTAAAATGCATTAGATCACATCGCATTGAAAAGTACTTTTGAGATTTATCATTGAAATTAGATCACATTGTTTAGTGATTGAAAACTAAAAATCGCTTTGAGTGCATTCTCTTTCATTAAAAGCATGCATTAAGTAGATTCTCATTTCATCGAAAAATGCATTGAGTGCATTCTTATCATTTGAAAAGAAAAAGGAAATTGTGCATAGATTACAATTGCATAGTTTTCGAAAAAGAGGATTTTGCATAGATTACATTGCATTATTCGCATCGTTGAGTGTTTGGAATTAATTTTCGATAGTGAAAGTCATATAGTTTGGAAAAGATTTTGTTTGCAGTGTTGTTTTATGTTGCATCATTGTTTGAAGCTCTTCCCTTAACTACATAGCATTCATCGAATTGAAAAGTTTTCTTTTCTCATATAGCTGCATATAGGAGATTGTCAAATGACATACGGTAGGGCCTTGAAACTGAAACGTAATTGAAGATAAACATTAAAATTTACTCAATTTACCTAAGGAAGCATTGGAACATTAATGAAACATTTAGTGGTCTAGGCTAGAGACGTGTTCCAGCGTCTTTAAACCTAGTAGCTGTCATTCGCCTCTTTGCTTTAGACAACGCTCGTACCGTCGCGTATATAAAGGGAGACCCCACTAGGTTTCAATCCTTTATCCATAGGAAGCCGAGTCTGCTGCCCTATACCCGTGATACACCTAACACAACATTCAGGGAGATTTCCTGCACGTACGTTAAGTCCTTGGTTGATTTCTCTTTCATTTTGAAACCAAGGTGTATATTGCAGTTCACGGTTATTTGGTACACCCTTTGCCTAGCATTCCTGAGCAGTCATTTTGATATTTTCTGACTCTTTAAATTTGAAATGATCATCAAGCGCTTGTCCTTTCACGCTTGTTTCCAATATGAAAGTGATAGAGTCACCTTTTGCCTGTTTCTCGACTCTTAAAATATGAAACGGTAGAGTTTTGTTTCAATGTTTTAAAAAATTAACTGCCCACGAAATATTCTTGGTTAAAGTTAGTTTCCTTAGGGTGTTGTTCTGAAGATCGTTTCTGATGGAAACTTTTCCAGAGTTCACCAACCAAGGAATCCCCTCTGATGGGAATCCTGGTCCGTTTCCTCCTTTTGGAAATGTTGGTGCTCCTTATATGGCAACGTTGTCCCTTCCTGGGTTAACTGTTGGGTTGCCTGTTTGGTTGTTTTCAACCTCTCTGGTCTCGAATGTCTTGGCTAATGTTCAATCAGTTCCTTTGCTTGAACAACATCACGTTGATTCCAAGGTGGACCTCTCCCCTTCTTTGCCTGTTTCTGCGTCCTCCTCATCTACTTCGCCTGGTGAAAGTCTGGATTCGAGTAACCAGGTGGCTAAGAAGAAGAAGAAGAAGACAAAGAAGAAGAAGTCTGATAAAAGAGAGGCTAAGGCTTCAGCCGCTGCTTCTAATGCACCTCCTTTTGATAAACCTCCCAACCCTCCACGGAAAGTCAAGTTCCCTTGCATGTTGTGTCAAGGAAACCATCTTCTTCGAGACTACCCTGGTATTCCCAAGGTGCTTGAAGAATGGTCCAATGGTCATCCACCGTTGCCTTTGGCTTCCGGGAGTCAAGTTGGGGGCACGTCTTCAGCGAGTGCTGGTAAGGCTCTTAAGAAGTAGGGTAAGATTACCCATCCCTGTAAGTTGTGTGAAGGGCACCATGCCATTCACCTTTGTCCATATATGGATGAAGCCAAGAGATTTTTGGACATCTTAACCGGTTCTACACCATGCCTTCCAGCTGGTTATAATCGGCTTTCTTTGAGTCCTCCACCCGCTGATCCTACGATTGGTCAAGAGTCATCCTTGGTCAATCACGCTCCCTCGGAAATTCAAATTCAAGAATTCGTTCCCGACCAACCATTGGTCATGGGATCGGTTGAGCTGGCCCCTTCTACGGTGCACCAGGTCTTTTCCGTTGAGAGTGGATCTCACACCCCCCATGTTCTTCTTGTTTCTTCAGATTCCTTGGACTTAGAGAAAGATTTTCCTGTCCCTGTACCTCAAGAAGCTACTCCTTAGCTTCCCGTAATGGAGGTCCCGGAGGATACCTCTCCCACCTTCGAGATGGAGGTCGTGGAGGATTCTCCTTCTTCTTCCGTAACACCAGGGGAAGACCATCTTGGTTCGATGGTAGCCCCTCTGAGTAGTCTGGTCACTTCCTTTGACTGGAATCGATTTGCAGGATACTGCCTTTCGTCTTATGTGCCTTTCGAGATAACGGTACAAGCCTTTGGTCTGGTTGTACCCAACACCATTATAGACGAAGGCGCATCTGTTAGTATTTTATCCTCAACTACTTGGTAAGCTTTCGGTTCGCCACTGCTTTCTCCTGTTACGCAGAATATGTTGGCATTTAATATAAGAAAGAGTCAACCGTTAGGGATCCTTCCAAGGTTACCTGTTACTTTGGGAGGTAAAACCATCCATATGGATGTGATGGTTGTTCCAGGCCCCTTGGATTTCAATCTGCTCTTGGGGTGCGATTACACCTATGCCATGGGAGCTCTTGTCTCCTTCCTTTTTAGTATGGTCTATTTTCCACATGAAGGACGGATTGTGACCATTGATTAGCTTTCGTTCTTTGGTTCTGATGTGGCAGCTGGCCCGCCATCATCCCTTCCTAGTTTTATCCACCCGTTGTATCTGCCCCACCACAGGTCAACTATGTGGCTACCTACCCCGTGCATGTGCTCAGTGATGATGCCATCGTGCATCAGGTGCTGGAGGCATTGGGTCCAGACTTCTGAGATGTTTTCCTTCCATCGGACGGGAAACTCTTGGAAGAAATGACTTCTTTTTCATTATGACAAGGTTGTCAGAGAAGAGTTCGTTTCCTTGTGTCAAGCTCCTTAAAAAATGAAACAAGATCTTCGGAGCATGGTTCTTCCTATGTCAATCTCTTTAAAAAATGAAATCAGGTTGTTGGAGAAGAGTTCCTTGTCTTGTGTCAAGCTCCTTAAAAAATGAAACAAGGTTGTTGGAGCATAGTTCCTTGTCTTGTGTCAAGCTCCTTAAAAAATGAAACAACGGTGTCTGAGGATAGTTCTTTTAATGTGTCAACCTCCTTAAAACAATGAAACACGTTCCCATTCAATTCGAGTCTTTGATAAGTTCTCGTAAAATCCCAGTCGAGTCTTTCTTAGATCTCGTAACTTGAACCTTCACTCCCTCCATCTGTTTACTCAGGTGCATGGACTGAAGCTTGGGGGGCATGTACCTCGAATTGAGTCACCATGCTGGGGGCATGCTTACTTTTTCAAGCATAGTTTGTTTCTGCTTCAAGCTTGTGTAAAAATGAAACCGGTTTCAAGCATAGTTTATCTTTGTTTCAAGCTTGTGTAAAAATGAAACCAACTTCAAGTAGAGTTTTCTGATTTCAAGCTTGTGTAAAAATGAAACCTTTCCCATTTTACCTTTTGTGACTCCCATTTTATCAGCCCGTTTTTGTCAGATGAACCTTGGTTTTCTCACCCCATCGTCACTATCTGCTTGGCCGATCATATGCCTTCACTTGGTTGTTTTACCTGTTCCTGAGGAACCACTACGATGAGTGGTCTTGTTAGCCAACCTCTTGACCTTTATCTTGTTTTGAGAAGTTCCACCATTACCGAAACCAGTTGCTACCTTTTATACCACTCGTTCCTCTAGGTGGAGTCATATTTCGGCTGTTTTCTGACTCTCTAAACATGAAAAGATTGCCGAGTCCCTTGTCGTTTCGATCTCATGAAAGTGGCCACGAAAGGAAATCTACCCAGTATACGTTTACCCCTTTTTCGGGCTAGGATAGATTATTTACAAAAAAGGAATACCCTAGCCTATCGTGACTAGGAGGTTTTCTCAGACATAGTTTTCTACCTTTTCGGATCTGAGAAACTATTTACGAAAAGGGACTGTAGGAGTTTACTTTTCCGCTGTCTTTTCAAACTCTCTAAACATGAAAAGACGTCAATTTCTTCCTTTGTCAGGCTCGTTAAATCCTGATGAGATCGGATTCAGTCGAAATGACGCTATTCGAGTCGCTCCTTCCTAGGGCTCGTTAAATGTACTAGGATGGACTTATATGACAAGCATATGGTATCCTCTTCAAGCTTGTGTAAAAATAAAGAGGTACTTGCCGGAATGGTGGGGGAAAATGGAACCAACACCATTGTCGTGTCGACAGTATGTCGCTCTTGAACATGGCACTTGTCTGCATTCGTGTCGGGTTGGGGACATCTCATCTCATTCTTTGTTTGCCTTCGTGGGTTTGGGTGATCTCTTTTGACCTCTCATCTACTCTTTGCCTCGTCATCATGTCCTATGATCTTTTGATTTCAAATACTGCCAAATCCACTGTCGTGCCAACAATATGTTTAAGAGAAGTTGACCTCTGCAAATACCAACCTTCCTCTGATTCTCATCTGATCGTGGTTCACAAAAACATTATGTTCCTTTGTCTTGTGTCGATGATGTGGGAAACACTATGGCCCACCTTCGATCAAGGTCACTTCCTGTCGACTCCAGCTCATTATTCGGGAAGCTGATCTAGGGACTCCCTTCTGGTGCCTTGGAGCCTGCATGCCTCAATGGCAGGTTCTTCGCATTCGACGCGAGGTTTTCATTATCGGCCTTCGATCAAGTGATTCTACGGGTGTTCGATGCCAGCTCATTGATTCACATGCCGTAGATTGTACCTGTAGTACCTTGAGGGCCATTGTCATTATTGGTGGTACCTCTCGCGTCTGTTAACAACTTTCATCATTGGCTGGTAATCAGGCGATGTTCTTGCATGTTCGACTTCAACTCATATATTCACATGCTTGGACTTGTACTGTGTTCGGGTCGAGATGGAGTGCAAGACCCTGGATTGTGTTTGTTGTAATCCAGGCTGTGACTTTGTGGATTATTATGATTGATTACATGACTCACTTACTGGATGGCTGCAACCATACCTGAGTCTATTTATCGATCCTCACTAGATGGCTGCATCCATACCTTGGATCTGGATTACTGTATACTCTGTTATGGATGGCTACGCCCATACCACATATATATCATGTATCTGAGATATCAGTTGTAATTCTTCGTGCAGGTTTTCCGACGGCGAATTTTTTTGTTGGACATGTTCTCGTAAAGAATTTCACCCCTCTCTCTCTCTCGGGCCTCATGCTTTAGGGGGCATCTGTTACACAGTAATTTGTTACCGTCCTTGCAATCCCCATCCCACACATTGGAGGGCTAATTTCATGACCTGTGAGCATTGACATGGCTTGAAACCACTTTCATGATATCCCTCTGAACAAGATCTTTCAATGCCCTGAAGACATTTCCTTGTGAAAAACCCTAAAAATGGCCCTTTTTTCATTGGTGCGAGCAGTCAGTTCAGTACCCACGCCAATGGGGAAAATCCTTCAAAGAGGCTGCGCCAGTTGGCGCTCTGTCCCAGAGTCGCACTCGCGCCAGCCAATTTGAGAGGTGTTTTTAAAAAATAAATGGTGGAAGTTTCATCCTAACTGATCCAGGAACTGATATCTATCTTGAGTTGGGAGGTTTGGCTACGGATTTCCATAGAGAGGAAGTGGTTTTCCACCTCTCATGGAAGCTTCCTTGATGATAGGGCCAATCCCATGATTATAGGGATCCCAACTCCTCTTCCTCCATCTATAAAAGCTTGCCCATCTCCATAGCAAGCTAGTCTTCAAATTCCCAAATTTCCAAGAGCCTTATGCTACAAGAGCCTCCATAATTCCCTTAAGGCCAATTTCAAGCAAGGAGACTATCGTCAAGGTCCAAAGAGAGAAGTTTGTCCCATCCTTGATAGGCTTTTCGAGACGTGTTCTGCTGGCGACCCCTCCGAAGGAGAATTCAGCGTCAGAACTATGGTTATAATTTTCCTTTGATTGATTATTAATGAACGACTATTGGTTATGGTTCCACTCCTGTTGTTGTTTATAATGATGAGTTATGTCCTTTCTGAATGACATATAGTTGCATCTACTGGATTTTACACTTGCGTTTGTTTTGTTTTTAGCATGTGCAGGTGTCCCATCACGGAGATCGTGGGGATCGTGATCTGCCAGAGCTGAGGAACGGGAGCGCCACCTCTTCTACAACAACTGTGTTGGATTCCAGGTAATCCTTCATCGCTAGTTGGTTTATTTGCAATTAGGAACCTACGATATAGCATGATTGATTGTTGCTAGACCCAGTCTGGGCTAGTAGGGATCGCCTCTGTCCGCAAAGGGGATTTACCTCCACAACACTTTGTAATACGTGGGATAATTCAGATTGTGTTTTAGAGTGTCTCACTGTGATATGCCACTAGATTCCCATGCCGAGTAAGTAATGCCCCAATAAAATATTTAGAGGCATTTTTCTCGAACTCAAATGGTTGTTGCAAGCCTGGTAATGTGAGTACTGGTGTAGAGTAGAGGTGATGCTTCAATTCTACAAACGCCTTCTATTGAGATTCATACCAAAAGAATTTTTATTTCTCTCCTCCCTTGGTGACTTGACTCAAAGGCCAAGTGATATGAGAGAACCCCAACACGAACCTACGGTAGAAATTGGCAAGACCCAGAAAGCTGCGGAGCTCTGTTAGAGTGGTTGGGGATGGCTAATCTTGAATGACCTGAATCTTGGCTGGGTCCATATGCACCCCCTTCTCATCAATAATGTATCCCAGATATGAACCTTTGTCATGCCAACAATGCATTTCTTCAAATTGGCACTAAACCTGTGTTGCCACAGTGTTTGGAGGACCCATCGAATGTGGTGGAGGGGCTCTTCTGAACTTTAGCTAAAGATCAGGATGTCATCCAAATACACCAACACAAATGAGTTGGTGAATTGTGGCAAGATGTCTTCCATAAACCTCATGAAGGTTGCAGGAGAATTCGTCAACCTGAAAGGCATGACCAAGCATTGAAAAAGGCCCTCCTTGGCTTTGAAGGAAATCTTCCACACATTGGAGGGTTTGATTTGTACCTGGTGATACTTGAACTTCAAGTCGATCTTGCTGAAATATTTCCCCTCCTTGAGTTGGTCCAGAAGGGTTTGATTTGTACCTCTCTTTTACACATTGGAGGGTTCAATTTGTACCTGGTGATACCCGAACTTCAAGTCGATCTTGCTGAAATATTTCCCCCCTTTGAGTTGATCCAGAAGGTCATTAATCCACGGGATCAGATACCTATTCTATATAGTGATATTGTTCAGTTCCTGATAATACATATATAGTCTCCAAGTCCCATCCTTCTTCTACACCAACATGATTAGGCTCCAATAGGGCGATGAAATCGGCTGGATGTGACCTTTTTGTAGCAGCTCCTAAATCTGCCTCTTGATTTTGTCATTCTCTAGAACATAGTGTCGATAGATGAGTCCATTGGGTAATGGCGCGCATGGGGTCAGATTGATGGAGTGCTTAAATTGACAATGCAGAGGTACCCTGACGGGTGAGGTGAAGATGTCCCTATACTCGTCCATGACCTTGTCCATCTATTGTTGTCGTGCAGAGGAGCCCCATCTGCAGGTTATGGCTATAATATTATTCTTTCCCTGACGGCAGATCACCAGGAAAATAAATTTTCTGGATTTGGAAATGAGCTTACTGCATCATTTTATAGTTATCAAAGAGATAGAAATAGGCAGTGCTACCTTCGGTATCCTATACAACTTATTACCCAAAGTAATAATAATAACATGAGGCCTAGACTCATACACAACATGGCGCTTCCACAATTATGGTTGGCCTAATAATACATCACAAAAATCAAGAGGAGAAATACCACATAAGAAATTTCCTAAAGTAAGGGCAGGCAAGAAGCTCATATGTGAAGGGCTTGATGTTGTAGGGAAGGCTATACTACTAGCTGATGCGGAGATCCCTTCCTTTGTGAAGCCACTTGATGGTGTACGAATGTGGGCATGCTGTGGTCAGTAGGCCCAAACACTTCACAACCTCTACTGAAATGATGTTCTTTTGGCTCTCACTGTCAACAATGAATTATAGTGGGGAACCCTTCACCCACATTTGGGAATGGAAGAGGTGCTCCCCCTCCTCCAGATCTTCGGGTTCATCCTTCTAGATCTTGGTGGTGGAAAAAATGGTGTTGCGCTCCACATTTATAATCTTCTTCCCTTTTTCATTCCCATTTTCAGGTTCTGACTCAGAGTTGGAACATGCATCTGATTCAGAAGCCTTTAGTTCGGTCACTAGTGAGTGCTTGGCCCGACACTCGCTTGTGTTGTGAGTGGAGCTCTTATGGAACTCACACTAGTTTCTCATGTCCTTATTTGGATTTTCGGTGTTTTAATTTGCTTGTGGATTTGGTGGGTTGTCCTAGGCCACCCCGCCTTGGCTTTTTCCTTTGTTCTATGGTTTGGGGGTGCCTTTCCCTTACTTCTGATTCAAAGATCCAAAGTCTCACTTCTTCTGTTTAAATTTATTCTTAATCTTGGTAGCATACCAGTATGTTGTACTAAGCAAAAAGATGTCGATAAAATCCATTCCCTCCTAAATGTATATGTGCAGACAACTGCAGTACTTCAACAGAAAGTGTTTCTCCAAATATTTAATACCCAATTTTGTGCGTAGGGTATGGAACATATTCATTAGCTCATGCACATCTTGATCCCTTTGCTGCCGCATCGAGGTCCATTGTATGTACTTGTCCTCATATCTCCCCATGGGATAATATTCTTCTTTGATGGCATCTCAGAAAGAATTCAAAGTGGGTGTGGCCAAGAACAGGGAGGTTTCCCTCTTGTCCTTTTTATCACAGTAGGTTTCCTACTAGTCCTTGACATGGGGGAGGCTTTGAGGAGTGAAAAAGTAATATTTTTTCGATTGGAAAAGTCATGAACTGAGAAATACCCTTCTAATAGATTCAACCATCTATCTATGACATATAAATCTATTTGGCCCTCAAATATAGGAATGTCAAAGTTTACTTGTACCTTAAAAGGAGTGGCACCTCCAAAGTGGCTGCTAGATGAAGGTGCACTGACGATGGGTGGTCGTTGAAGGATATGAGCAAAGTTATCCATCATCGCGTTCCTTTGTTTCTCAAGGGCCTCCTCGAGCAATATTTTTATAGGATATCTTGCTCCGTCGTCTTTATTTTCTTATATCAAGCCCTAAATCCTTATACCACGACCTCGTTGGGGACAAGTAAAGAGAAATTGAGAAAGAGTAGAATGCTTTGATACCACTGATTCTGAATTATGTAGGAATGTAATAAAATACAAATACAAATATAAATATAAATTCTGATATGTAGCAGGAATAACACTTCATTTCATTAATATCAAATACTGAAAAATGCTTACAGATAGAATGGAAAATACACTAGCTTGTGGATGGTAGCTTATTTCTAAGAAGACATGTGGCTGCTGCACGCCTCTGAACTATGTTACAATGAGGCTCAAGGCCTATATATTATTGAGAAACAATGGAAAACCTTAAAAATCCAAAAGCCTAACCCTAGGAGATAAAGTGCCAGAACAATGGGCCTCGTTCAGGTAAATTGGTACATCAACTTCCTCGGGACGTAACTTTGGCATACGATCTCCTTTTGACGTATACAATAACTTGTTAGAAATTTCTATTCGAGTGCTAAATTTTGCAAAAAGAAACAATGAAATTGGAATCCAGAAGCAACATGACAACACCTACACTAGTGTGGGACCACAGGTCGTGTAGTGATGGGTCCTAGCCATACATTAGTGTGAAATTCAATTTATTTAATAAGTTGGATATGCGTCAAATTTAATTATCCCTTAATTAAATTCGACAATAAAATGTAATCTTATCTCATAATCACTTGTAATAGTTAATTGAGTGTGATAAACTCAGTTAGCTCATGGAATTATAGTTGAGGGTAGTTGGTGAGGCATGCAGAGTGATTCTATGTGTTTTAGAGTTCATGTTGCAGTTAAGTGCATGAGCTTAATGCATGAGTAATCAGTTAACTTAGTTAGGTGAGTTAAAGTCAGTTGAACTAGTTGTAATTGTTTGTTGCACTAGTGAGAGATCAAGTGAATTAAATATTATTTAATTCACAATCAGTGATCTGCCATGCAACCGATGATTTACTATTAATAACTACATGCATGTCAGTTCCAGTGGAGACCCAGTTGAGACAAAGGTTAAAGGGAATTTAACTATCAGTTGTGATATTAGCAGACTGCCCAGATGCAGTTAAAACACCATAGGATGCCCATGATACTCATCGCAGTTGAGGAAGGCTGAAATTCCTAAAGAATAGGGATTTAATTCATGAGGAATTGCATGAGTAAGGAAGGATGAAGACAAGCTGAGAATTGGCTAAGTGTTGGCCCAATTTTGTCTGGATCAATGTTAGATGATAGGCAGATTGCAGGAGACACTTGTGAGAAGAGTGCATTGTAATTGTTTCATTATTCCTTGTGGAGATACAATATATGATAGAGGGGTTTTGACCAAAAAGATTTCCTTGGGAAATTATATGTGTTGTGGCTTAACTTGATTCTTTCTTTACTGTTTGTGACTGGCGATCGTGTTTATTTCCGCAATTGATTTGTAGAAGGATTCAACATCTTGATTTAGTAGATCACATGATCGGATTGAATCCATTGATATACACATGTTTGCATAATTTCTACATGGTATAAGAGCATAGGAAATCACTATAGTGGAGGAGAATATGAGTTTGTGACTGAATATAATTCGAATTTGCAAAAGTATTCTTGGTGCGATAGGCGAATCAAGATCGAAATGGCTTTCAATGGCTTGAGATTGGAGTATGCACTCGAGGGAAGTTCCAATTATTGCTACACCAATTTTTGGTCATCTAAATTGTTGCTATTAGATGGACTAAAGTACACCATGTAAGAACAATTTTACCATAGTAAAATTGCTTTCACTATGAAAAATAACTTAATAACCCATAATTTATTAAGTTCTTTTTGTCTAAACAGGAAACCCCATGAGGAACAATTGAATAAATCCTTATTTGTTTGATTTTTCTCAAGGGATAATTAATTAAACCACTTTTTAATTAATATTCCTAGTCATATTTAACCCAAAACAGGAAAATTAATTAGATAAATCATTATTTATCTTATTATTTTCTAGGAATAATTATTTAATAATATTCCTTGTTAAATTTGACTAAATCATTTATAATTAATTTAATAAATCACTATTTATTTAATTATTACTCAACTGCATTCTTAAAATAATAAATAAATCATTTATTTATTTATTATTTATAAATAAAGGGATTTGACCAAATTCAAATTCCTTTTCCCTCCAACAAAAATAATAAAATATTCCATAAAAGCTGGATCTAGATTTGGTTAATAATATTTTAATTATGCACCAATATCTAGAGTAACTCAATATTTCGTTATAAATAGAAGGGTTTTTCCATTCATTCACTAACTTTTGTTGCCTAGAGATCACTCTTGATCTATACTTTTGTTCTGACTTTGATCCTCCATCATTGTCATATTTTTCTACTTTTTGCTTGTGAGCTCCCTCTGAGTTCCATTTTGTCTGGGTTTTCTGCACCATCAAGAGAGAGAGATCTTAGACCTGAAGCACTGGGGACATACAAGAACCCATCCCATTGAGGGGGACTGGTAACATCTTTCTATGTTCCCTTCCCAGGTGTCATAATACAAAAAAATTATTTAAAATTCTTGTCTTCATTGGATGCATGGAGCAACTCTTGGTTATTATTTGCTATTTAATGTCTTTAACTGCATATATCTGGATTTTTTTAGCATTTATTCTGATCACTAACTCTATATCTAAGGAAATTGACAACCATATTTGATGTTATGACTGTTCGTTATGCACATCTAAAGTGATTTTTTTGTATGCTAGTGATCAGAATTCACGCTAAAAACTGACGACTCCACTGGGGTTTATAATTACAACCGTTGTCGTTTTTTAGATCCCTACATGACTAGCTGCTTCAACCCCTAGGGTTTTTCTTTAGATTCTAATTTTTCATTTCTTGATGTTGTTTTAACCTTTAAAACCCTAAAACAATAAAAATTCTAACTTCCGTATGTTTTTGGGTCCTTTGCACAGGTAACAGGTATCATCCGCAGCATAGACGACACTTTTTTCTAAATTCTTCTCCCGAAATAGCTGGAAATGTAGGTCACACTTTTTGGGCCAAAAAATGTGACCTCAGCGGAAAACAGGTTAGAAACTACGACTTGTACTTTTTGTGGGGTTTTTATTTGATTTTTATGGGTTTGTCTGGGCTATTATTCAGGTTTTTTTGACCTCCCTCTTCACCAATATTGGACCTGTACTTTCTTAGTTTTTCTCATCAAAGTAGGAACCAAGACCCTTAGGGCTTCAGTACACTTCCACCTTTTTAGGAGGAGTTTAGCTGAAGTAGGTCTTCTGAGATTTTAGTGTTTTCAGCCATTTTTCAGATCTGAACCTGTACTATCATATCCATTTCATATTGGTTATTCATCCATCCAAAACACCTCTTTTCAGTTTTGTTTGGTCCTCCTTTAGGGTCCCCTCCGTTTCCCTTCAGGTTGTAGGCTTTTGCCACCTTTTTTTTTTCTGTATCTTTTTCCAGTAGATCTGACCTTTAGATCCATGTCCCTCCCGACTTTAGATCCATTGGCTATTTTGTGTGTTTTGACTAGATTTCTCCCACCCATAGACTAGTTGCTAGGAAGCCCTCCTCCTTGGGTTTAAATTGATGCATATCTAGTTGTTTATTTTACTGACACATTTAGTTTCCTTTACTATCATTTTCAGATTTATTTACAGTTATACACCATTTTTTTTCTTTTTTCTCTACACATGTTTGGGATTAATTAAAATTAACACACTTATCACATACACACACAACCTAAGTGAAGAGTGCCTGGTTTACATCGCCAGGTCAATACTTAAACATTGTAATAAATTGATCCTGCACCTCCCTGCCCTTGTTTACCTCTCTTCTAAACATTGTAATCAATTGATCCTACACCTCCCTACCCTTGTATATCTCTCTTTATTTTTATGTTCCGTGTCTCTCCACTATCATTGTTCCCTCAAGGCGTTTATCCTGAAGACTCCAAGGCCTTCATCCTCAATTTATGTTAGGAAGACTTACCCCAACGCGTAGGGTTCGTGTTCATCCTCCACCGAATCCTAATTATAACTCTGACTCTAGTTCATCGGGTTCCCCTTCTAGTTCTATCCCCGGATCTCTGCCACCTTTCACCTTCATCATGTCTGGTTCAGGGCCTAACGCTGGTGAAAACCCCGACCCTAATGTTGGAAATGCTACTAGTGGTGCCACAACAGGAACTATTCCGGCTGTTCCCTTGCATCCTTATATGATGGGCCTAATCCTTCCTAATTTTAGCTAGTTGATTAATGATGCCATACACCATGATCCTAGTTGGCCTACTATGCCAACCAAGCTCCCTTCAAACATGCCTAAGTTTGAAGGAATTTATGGAGAAGATCCTACCAACCATGTTCGTTCTTTCCACATGTGGTGTTCGTCTAACTCCATCATCGATAAATCTGTTCATCTTCAGCTATTCCAGCATACGCTTACTGGAGAAGCTTCCAAGTGGTATGTCAATCAGGCCTCCTCCTCTCATACTAATTTTTCGACCCTTGCCAAGGCTTTTCTGTCTTACTTCCAGCTCCCCCTTTTCTATGACACTAGTACCGAACTCTTGACCTCTTTTCGTCAAGCTTCTGTTACCTGCCTATTTGACCATATTCAAGAATGGCACAGAAGGAGGAGCCTATGTTGAGCCCCTGCTTTCTAAGGCCGTGTCTCCATGAACTGGTTTCTCATATTCCTTTTGACTCCTATTGGAAAATATGTCGCATCCCACTTCCCTCTGACCGAGGAAGCTGCACTCCAGATTGAGTGAAACATGACCTGATATACACACAATCTGGTTATGTTTATACCATCTTACCTAATCTCCCTAGACCCTGTGGTGCCAATGCACCATGGGCATCCTATGTCGCTGACGGTGTCGTTGGATCCCTTTCACATTAGTACACTCATCCTCCCATGGGTTATGGTTTTCCTCAGAGAGGGGCCAACTCCTCCATCACTTTCCCCCCTACCGGAAACATGTATCCAGGATACAACATGCCTCCTCATTTTTCCCAACCTGTTTACCCTAATGTTGCCCAACCTCCTTATTATATGTATATGCAGCCTCGTGTTACATCTCCTCCAGCACTAGCACCTCAACCTCCCTTGCCTTCTCAACCTCCGCAACAACAACCACCCCCCCTCAGGGGAAGGTGTATTCAAAACATAGTGTGACTAATCCTCCTACTTCCAAAAAGAAGAGGAAAGGCAACCAAAACTGATATTCCCCAAGTAATTCAGGAAACAATCCCTAAGGGAATACATCTAACACTGCAACCCAACAAAAGGGAACTCAACCCAAGCAGGACATGCCTATTCGCACGAATAAACCTTGTTCTTGCTACGGTGTCTATGGTCACTATACCCATGATTGTCCTCTTTTACCTCAGATGTGTCAGATGTGGGAAGCTTAAGTAGCATCCTGACGATAGCAAGCCTCCCCTTCGGTTCCTCCCAATGTTGCCCCTATCCAATCGACTGTGTTTACCAATCCTTTCCCCCAGCAAGGATATGTGGCTGCCCAACCCCCTAAAAGTCAGGCAGCCACTCAACCTCCTCCATCTGGTACCTCTGATCACCAGATCCTCATAATGAACTCTGACCAACCCAATACCGCTGACCTCAACCTTCAAACTCAGTCCCATCAGTACAACAATCCCCACTGAGCTCCCGTCTTCAGGTCCCACAGAGCCTCTTTCAACACCCAAGGGTCCTTTACTAATCCCTCATCCTAAGGCAGAGGTTCATACTAAGATCCCCAAGGGACCATTACGCCAAAACGCTGCTTCTGGTAAAGCCGCCCAATCCTATAGTATAGTAGATGACTTGGCACAATCCCCTGCCACCATGTCAATGATGGAAGTCCTCTAGTCGTGCCCTTCACAACGAAAAGATATGATAACTTCTATGGGCAATGTGGATCCTTCAGATGATCGTTTGATTGTCTTCGACATTGAAAAGTCGGAACATCCCCCCCTTCCTGCATCCGTCACCTTCCAAATCCCTATCAAGATCCGGAATGCCAACGCATCCCGCTGTATCATTGACAAGGGGGCATCCACCTGTGTGATGTCCGCTTCTATTTGGAATCAACTCGGATCTCCTGAGTTAGCCCCTTCCACTATCACCCTCCATGCGTGGGATGACCAATCTTCCCAAACCATTAGCATGTTCCATAGTTGTCCTATTACTCTTGTGGGAAAGACTGTTTGTGTTGACATTGAAGTCATTGATGCCCCGTTAGACTACAAAATTCTATTGGGTCTGTCTGATGTCCCATCTCCGATTCACCGTAAGATGTGCTTTCCTCACAACAGAAAGATCATCACCATCGATCAGTTGACATATTATGAACTGAAGTCTCAAACTTCTCATGATTCCATTATCTCAAATGGATTGGTTCAACTAGCTAGTAGACCTGCCCTCCACAACCTACTCCTAGTCCTTTGACTTAGCCTTTAGGACCCTCTCCTCAAGGCCCCTCATCTGCAGCTGGTGTCCATGATCCTACCTACCCTCCTAAAATGGTTCCCCTAGCCTTAACCATCTCGGTGCTGTCCCGCCTTTCCATTACCCCTCTGATCAGATACCATTTCTTGCTCCTCCTCCTAGAGTATTTTCGGTACCTGTTATGGCTACCTTGTCTCTTCCTAACATGAACCTGTTGATCCCCGTCTGGTACATTGATCCCCCAGCCACTATCCCACCTGGTCAGCAAAAACCTTATACAACTTTGACCTTAGTCCAACTGGTCTCCATGACCCCTCCCTTTGCTTCTGTGCCTCAACCACCTCAACATGAACCTGCTCCTATTGTGAAAGCCTCAGGTGAGGGGGGAAAATCCCACAAGAAGGCACCTAAGAACAAGGTTCACCAAACAACCCATGCTCCTTATAAACCTCCAAAGCATACCCCTTCGTGTGCTTTGTGTGATGCTGTTAGTCATGCCACTCATAATTTTCTTGAATTACCTCATCTCAAGCCCATGGTCAATGAAGCGTTTCCTGAGTCTGATATCCCAGAGGTCCATGTTACTTTACCTGATTCAAACCCAAAACTCAATAATTTGTGCACAAATCATCCTTGTGCTTTATGTGATTTCCATGGCCACTATACTCACCTCTGTCCCCACCTTGAAGACTACCATACCTCTTTGGAAGGGGTTCACCAATTCAAGGCCAAGCGCAACGAGTCCACCTATCCCTTATTTTCTTGCTATGATTCGACAGAGCCAGAGGACACATCCGCTCCCATTGACATTCCCCATCCTGATGTCGAGATAACAGAGTCTTTGGCCACTATCCTCTATCTCTGATCATCTATGAGATCCACGGTGGAAGATCCCTCTAGGGCTTTCCCTTCTGTTTCGCCTGACCTCCCTTCAACGATCACCCTAGGCTTAACATCAGTGTATCCTTCATCTACTTATTTTTCAGTCACCCTCTGTGATGATGTGCATGTGAACCTATTTACCAATGATGATGAGTCAGGTAGTTTCGCCACATTAGGTGGTCTTTCTTCCACCAGTCACCCCATTTTCTATTACGATGAAGACATTATAGAAGCAATCACTAGTGACCACCCCTAAATTTATCTATCCCCCCTTACATCAAACCCATGCATTCGAACCACATACACCTTGTGGCCATTACATTGACACCCAATGTTTGGGTAAGGGGGCACCCATATTTGAGAGTCCAGGAGAAGTAATTCTCCACAACCCTCCTAGTGCACCTGGTCGTGTCGACTCTAGTACCCTTATTATTCCCTATTTATAAGAACCTCTAGAGTCTTATATCACTTCATATCACTCTGGGGATGATCCCCTCATCATTCCTTCATCTTATATCAAGAACCCAGTCCCTTAGACATTGTTGTTGACCAACCTGTGTGTTTTCTAGGTGAGCACTAGTTCATTATATCCAAATCCACTCTTTGGGATAGTGACACTATGTATGTGAACCCATAAATTTAGTCCATTTGCTTCATATATGCAGTACCAAAAGAGATTGGTAATCCTCCATTCCCTTTCTCGATCTGCATCTATCCATTCTTCCCTCATAAGAAAACCATAATGTAAACAAATGGTGAACCACATCATAAAGATGTGTTTAAACTCCACTTTTCTAAATACATTTGGCATGAACATAACATGCTTAGGGGCACCTATGCCCCTCAACCATAAAAATACAAACTCTTAGCCAAAAACAACATTGAAACCCCCTTTCTATGATATGTTGCACTTTTCAGGTCATTTCCTGGGACAGGTCGCAGTTTTCTACCCAATAATTGCTACCCAGGTCACAGAACAAACCCTGAAAAGTGTGACCTAGCCTCATCCTGGGCTCTGGGTGTCTAATATGGAACTTTGATCCACTGAATTGAAAGAGTATGGTTAGGCCTCTTACCTGCCACTGATAGATCTTGATTCCAATGGTCGGTTTGTTTTCTATGATCGCCGCTAGATTTAGGGCCTTTTCTCCTCTCTACATTCACCATAGCTACACTTGCAAATGAATCAAATTGGAGGGAAAATGCCTTATTAAAAGAGAAACCATAGATTTTTCTTTCGCCAGCTGCAACCAAATCATAGCTCGGTTTGAAAAGTCGTCAACACCGCTAGAAAGCCCTCACCGATCTCTCAAATGGGTATCTTTTGATTTTTGGTGATTTGATACTTCACCCAGACACATTTTTTCCAAGAAGGGTCACTTCATGACTCCTCAAAATCGATTTTATTCACTTGCAACACTTGTACTTAGGGCACCACCTTGCCTACATACTTGTCCACGCTCGTGTTGATTTTTTTCATGAGTAATCATCTTGTAATGATGTTTTTATGGTCCCCACCAGGCCTGTTCTATGTGGCAGCATCATCGAGTCACCCTTGTTTAGAGCATCTAAGTTGAGTCATCATCGCATCCATGGAGTCTGTTCCGAGTCCCTTTATATGCCACCATAGTCCTCCATCCTTCATTTCTTTGTTCCTCTCTCATGTTTCACATTTTGGGCTTCAATCATACTGTCCCCTATCCCCTTCGGAGTCGAGTTAGTAGATGCCAGGTCATCCATGCCCTTTATGCTCTAACAAGGGAAGTCGTCAACCCGCTACTCAATACCCCCCATTCCACCATCATCCCTAGTGCCAGTCTATCAATCTCTCTACTATTACCCCTCATGACTTATTTGAGGATACCTTATTGCCTCACCTATGGCGGACCTCCTTCTGTCGACATCAACTTATTCATTCCAGAAGACAGGTCTAGAGGGCGGTGTACCTTGGTTCCATTTTCCACTCTTGTTCGGTGCCTCAGATCAGGAAAAGGGACCCTTCATTGACCTTTGAATTGATATATTCTCAGATCCATCTCCTTATGACATGATCAAGATCCGTACACTTTATGGTTCAGTGATGCAGCATATTGTACTGGTGATTCCCGGGTGTGTGTGAGATGTTTCAGATCTCATGAGAAGGTGGACCTTTAGGTAGCTCCCCACATGCCTAGACAACCTCTCTACTACAACCTTGGATGCAGCTCCACATATTTGATGGTTTCGGCCTCAGCCGCTTGCAACGCCTTTAAGTTTGCATGTATCATTCATATTTTCAGAGCTCTTTCCTGTTTTATAGGGCCTATTTCATTGTACTTATACCTCATGTACTCAGATATTATTGTATAAGTCCTGGCTATTGTCACAGGCACAATATGTATGTGAGATCCATTATTATGTTTTTATCTGGTCCATGTTTATGCTAGCATGTACTATATAGTTCAGTCCCTTGTTTGCTGGACACATCATTATTCTTTGTAATTTCTTATCTCGGCAGGCATAGGTATGCCTCCCCCGCCTCATGTAGAACAAGTACTCACTCATAAAAGAGAATTGTCACACCTGTAAGTCTCGCCTCCTCAGGGTCTTGTCCTCTCACGCTTCATTCTACCTCATATTTCTCTCTCTCTGACTCCCCTTCGGTGTCTAGTGATTGAGTTCTTACAAAGTAATTCGGTCATATGATTATCTCCTAACGCTTGCACGCTAGGGGGAAATATGTTACACAAATTTTTGGTCATCTAACCTGTTACTATTAGATGGACTAAAGTACACCATGTAAGACCAGTTTTTCCATAGTAAAATTTCTTCCACGATGGAAAATAACTTAATAACCCATAATTTATTAAGTTGTTTCTAGTATAAACAGGAAACCCCATCAGGAATAATTGAATAAATCCTTATTTGTTTGATTTTCCTCAAGGGATAATTAATTAAACCACTGTTTAATTAATATTCCTGGTCATATTTAACCGAAAACAGGAAAATTAATTGGATAAATCATTATTTATTTTATTTATTTCTAGGAATAATTATTTAAAACATTATTTAAATAATATTCCTTGTTAAATTTGACTAAATCATTTATAAATAATTGAATAAATCACTATTTATTTAATTATTACTCAACCACATTCTTAAAATAATAAATAAATCATTTATTTATTTATTATTTATAAATAAAGGGATTTGACCAAATTTAAATTCCTTTTCCCTCTAACAAAAATAATATAATATTCCATAAAATTTGGATCTAAATTTGGTTAATAATATTTTAATTATGCACCAATATATAGACCAACTCAATATTTTGTTATAAATAGAAGGGTTTTTCCATTCATTCACTACCTTTTTTTTCCTAGAGATGACTCTTGATCTATACTTTTGGTCTGACTTTGATCCTCCATCATTGTCATATTTTTGTACTTCTGACTTGTGAGCTCCCTTTGAGTTCCATTTTGTCTGGGTTTTCTGCACGATCAAGAGAGAGATCTTAGATCTGAAGCACTGAGGACATACAAGAACCCATCCCATTGAGGGGGACTGGTAACATCTTTCTATGTTCCCTTCCTAGGTGTCATAATACAAAAAATTCTTTAAAAATTCTTGTCTTGTTCATTGGATTCATGGAGAAACTCTTGCTTATTATTTGTTGTTTAATGTATTTAACTACATAGATCTGGATTTCTGTAGCATTTATTCTGATCACTAACTACAGATCTAAGGAAATTGACAACCATCTTTGATGTTAGGGCTGTTTGTTATGCAAAGCTAAAGTGAGTTTTTTTCGTACGCTTGCGATCAGAATTCACACTAACAATTATATTGCATGGAAAGATAGGATGGAGGCAGTACTGGAGGACAATGGATTAAAAGAATTCATTGATAATGATGTCCCAAACCCATTGCAGTAGATGCCGCAAATCTTTATGGTTGGAAAAAGAAGGTTGCAAGGGCGAGGAGGATCCTACTAGAGGGAGTACGAGACCACATTATCTCAAGTATCCATGGCAAAGCGGCTCCATATGTAATGTGAAAGGCTTTGACAGATCTATCTCATAGCAGCGTGCTAATAGAAAATTGGCACTGAAAGATAAGTGTTACACAACAATTTGTCACCGTCCCTGCAATTCCCCATCCTGAAAAATTGGAGGGTTCATTCCGTGACCTGTGAGTAGTGACATAGCTTGAAAACACTTTCATGGAATTCCCCTAAACATGTACTTTCATTGCCCTGAAGACAACTCCTTGTGAAAAACCCTAAAAACACCCCTTTTTGCATTGGCGTGGGCAGCCAGTTCAGTACCCGCGCCAATGGGGGAAATCCTTCAAAAAGGGTGCGCCAATTGGCACTCTGTCTCAGAGTCACACTCGCGCCAGCCATTTTAAGGAGTGTTTTAAAAAAAATAAATGGCGGAAGTTTCATCCTAGCTGATCCATAAACTTGTATCTAATTTGAGTTGGGAGGTTTGGCTGCGGATCTCCATGTAGAGGAAGTGGTTTGCCACCTCTCATGGAAGCTTCCTTAAGGATAGGGCCAATCCCATGATTATAGGAATCCCAACTCCCCTTCCTCCATCTATAAAAGCTTGCTCATCTCCTTTGCAAGCTAGTCTCCAAGTTCCCAAGAGCCATCAGAGCCTTATGCTGCAAGAGCCTTGATTCATTCCCTTAAGGCCAAATCCAAGCAAGGAGATTATCGTTGAGACATCCGAAGAGAGAGGTTTGTCCCATCCCCGGCAGACTTTTTTGAGATGTGTTACGCTGGCGACCCTCCAAAGGAGAATTCAGCGTCAGAGCTATGGTTGTATTCTTCTTTGATTGATTAATGATAAACGACTATTGGTTATGGTTCCACTCCTGTTGTTGATTATGATAATGAGTTATATCTTCTCTAACTGACATATAGTTGCATATACTAGATTTTACGCTTGCATTTGTTTTGTTTCTTCCGTGTGTAGGTGTCCGATCACGGAGATCGTGAGGATTGTGATCTGCCGGAGCTAAGGAAGGGGAGCGCTACTTTCTCTACAAGCGACAGCGTTGGATTCCAGGTAATCCTTCATCACTAGTTGGTTTATTTGCAATTAGGAACCTACACTATAGCATGTGACGATTGTTGCTAGACCCAGTCTGGGCTAGTAGGGATCGCCTCTGTTCGCAGAGGGGATTTACCTCCACAAAAATTTGGCGACTCCGCTGGGGATCGTCTAGCTTGTTGTTGTTTGTTTTGTAAGCTACAGACAGAGCCTGAAGTTAGCCAGATAGCCTTCGAAACACTATTGCTCTGCAATTGCGAAGTAGATCAAAGCTGCTTCAGTCAATCTCCAGTTTAGTTTATGAATTGAACACTTGGAGTATTGTTTTGTATTTTCGGTTGTTTCTCGATTCTGCTTGCTTGATCGGCTCTTTTGGCTGGCTCTTTTTGTGATTTTGGCTTTTGTTCAGCTTGATCATCGCTGGTCTGCTTGTTGGATTGTCTATTTTTATTTTTCCATAGCAAACTCGACTGGCGTGCTTTACATCTTGACAGTCGCGCCCATTGGCACAGGTTGCTAGTGTATTACCCACGCCAATTCGTTTTTGGCGCTAGTTTTAGCCTCATAGTTGCGCCAATCCTGTGAGGTACTAGGGTTTGCCCTGTTTTGACCTTCATGAGCTTGATCAATGTGTTTGGTTTTGTTTTTTCAACTTCTTGAGTGTTTTGGAGCCTTGTTTGACTAGTTGTGACCTTCGTCCTTTGGTTGTTTGCCCGTTTCCATCGATTTCACATTCTAGCCCTAGGGCATCTAGGTGCTCTTGTGTGTCGAGCCTCCCTTGGGATTTTTTGGTTTCTATTTGTTCAGTCAACCTTGTGATTGCTTCTTTACATTCATTTGGCGGTTGTTTATCATTTTATTGAATTATTTGAGTGTTTTTTCTCTTCTTCATTCGAATTGCGCTTTGTCTCGTTTTGGGCCTAGATTACATGGTCCATTCGGGTCTTTGGGATTCTCTTGGTTTTGAGGGACTGTTTTTTCAATTTGGAGATCTGATCGTGTGTTTGCGTTGAGTGAAATTTGAGTGTTTTGCTCTTTCCTCATCACTTCTCAAATTTCTCTTTTCATTAGTTTTCATTTTGTTTAGTGCTCATCGCTATTAAACATTGAAAATATAAAAAATCTCTTTTGCTTTTGATTAGTTAGTGCAAATTAAAATCTTTTCGGTGTTATTAGTGATTAGTGACTTTGAGAGAAAAGTTTTTGGTTTACATTAGTTGCATTAGAGACTTTGTTGGTTGTTTTCTGATCATTTTTTTTGTGTGAAAATCTCTCAACTCTCTCATAATTAGCTTTCATCGAATGACATGATATATTGTGGCATATAGTGTGCATTTAGGAGATTTTAAGACATCACACTCGCTAGGGCCTGAAAACTGAAACGTAATTGAAGATTAACATTAAAGTTTACTCAATTTACACTAAGGCAACATTGAAACAATAATGCAACATTTAGTGGTCTAGGCTAGAGACGTGTTCCGGCGTCTTTAAACCCAGTAGCTGTCGTTCGCCTCTTGGCTTTAGACAGCACTAGTACAGACTTGTGCTCCCCGTACCGTCGAGTTTATAAAGGGAGACCCCACTAGGTTTCTATCCTTTGTCCATAGGAAGCCGAGTCTGCCGCCCTATACCCGTGATACACCGGACACAACATTTGGGGAGATTGCCTGCACGTATGTTAAGTACTTGGTTGATTTCTCTTTCATTTTGAAACCAAGGTGTATATTGCAGTTCACGGTTATTTGGTACACCCTTTTCCTAGCATTCCTGAGCAGTCATTTTGATCTTATATGAATCCTTAAATTTGAAAATATCATCAAGCACTTGTCCTTTCACTCTTGTTTCCAATATGAAAGCGATAGAGTCACCTTTTGCCTGTTTCTCGACTCTTAAAATATGAAATGGTAGAGTTTTGTTCCAATGTTTTAAAAATTAACTGCCCACGAAATATTCCTGGTTAAAGTTAGTTTCCTTAGGGTGTTGTTCTCAAGATTGTTTCTAATGGAAAATTTTCTGGAGTTTACCAACCAAGGAATCCCCTCTGATGGGAATCCGGGTCATTTTCCTCCTTTTGGGAATGTTGGTGCTCCTTACATGGAAACGTTGTCCCTTCCTGGGTTAACTGTTGGGTTGCCTGTTTGGTTGTTCTCAACCTCTGTGGTCCCGAATGTCTCATCTACTGTTCAATCAGTTCCTCCGCTTGAACAACATCATGTTGATTCTAAGGTGGACCTCTCCCCTTCTTCGCCTATTTCTGCGTCCCCCTCTTCTACTTTGCCTGGTGAAAGTCTGGATTCGAGTAACTAGGTGGCTAAGAAGAAGAAGAAGAAGAAAAAGAAGAAGAAGTCCGATAAAGGAGAGGCTAGCTCTGTGGCTATTGTGCCTAATCAGTCTCCTCTTGATAAAACTTCCAACCCTCCACAGAAAGTCAAGTTCCCTTGCATGTTGTGCACGGAAGACCATCTTCTTCGAGACTGCCCTGACATTCCCAAGGTGCTTGAAGAATGGTCCAGCAGTCGTATGCCGTTGCCTTTGGCTTCTGGGAGTTAGGTTGGGGGCACGTCTTTAGCTTGTATTGGTAAAGCTCCTAAGAAACAGGGTAAGCTTACCAATCCCTGTAAGTTGTGTGAAGGGCACCATGCCATTCACCTTTGTCCATATATGGATGAAGCCAAGAGATTTTTGGACAACTCAGCTATTTCTACACCATGCCTCCTGGTTGGTTATAAGCAGCTATCTTTGAGTCCTCCACCAGTCGATCCTACGATTGGTCAAGAGTCATCCTTGGTCGATCCCTCTCCCTCAGAAATTCAAATTCAGGAATCCGTTCCCGACCAACCATTGGTTGTGGGATCGGTTGAACTAGCCCCGTCTACGGTGCACCAGGTCTTTTCTGTTGAGAGTGGACCTCACACCCCCCATGTTCTTCTGGTTTCTTCAGATTCTTCAGACTTGGAGAAAGATTCTCCTACCCCTATACCTCAAGAAGCTGCTCCTCCACCTCCCGTGATGGAGGTCCCAGAGGATTCTCCTCCCACCTTAGAGATGGAGGTTGTGGAGGATGCTCCTTCTTCCGTAACACCACGGGAAGACCTTCTCGGTTCGATGGTAGCCCCTCCGAGTAGTTTGGTCACTTCCTTTGATTGGAATCGATTTTCGGGATACCGCCTTCCGTCTTATGTGCCTTTTGAGATCACGGTACAGGATTTTGGTCTGGTCGTACCCAACACCATTATATATGAAGGTGCGTCTGTTAGTATTTTATCCTCAACTACTTGGCAAGCTTTCGATTCGCCACCGCTTGCACCTGTTACGCAGAATCTGTTGGCATTTAACAGAAGAACTAGTCAACCCTTAGGGATCCTTCCAAGGTTACCTGTTACTTTGGGAGGTAAAACTGTCCATATGGATGTGATGGTTGTTCCAGGCCCCTTGGATTTCAATCTGCTCTTAGGGCGCGATTACACCTATGCCATGGGAGCGCTTGTCTCCTCCCTTTTTTGTGTGGTCTGTTTTCCACATGAAGGACGGATCTGACCATTGACCAGCTTTCGTTCTTTGGTCCTGATGTGGCAGCTGTCCCGCCATCATCCCTTCCTGGTTTTTATCCACCCATTGTATATGCCCCACCGCAGGTCAACTATGTGGCTACCTAGCCCGGGCCTATACTCAGTGATAGTACTGTTGTGCATCAAGTGCTGGGGGCATTGGGTCTTGACTTCCATGATGTTTTCCTTCCATCAGGAGTGGAAACCTTGGAAGCGATGACTTCTTGTTCATTATGATGAGGTCGGTCGGAGCAGAGTTCCTTGTCTTGTGTCAAGCTCCTTAAAAAATGAAACAAGGTCGTCGGAGCACAGTTCATTTTCTTGTGTCAAGCTCCTTAAAAAAAATGAAACAAGTTGGCTGGAGCAGAGGTTCCTTGTCTTGTGTCAAGCTCCTTAAAAAATGAAACAAGGTCGTCGGAGCACAGTTCGTTTTCTTGTGTCAAGCTCCTTAAAAAATGAAACAAGTTGGTTGGAGCAGAGTTCCTTGTCTTGTCTCAAGCTCCTTAAAAAATGAGACAAGGTTGTCAGAGCAGAGTTCCTTGTCTTGTGCCAAGCTCCTTAAACCATGAAACAAGGTGTCCTGAGGACAGTTCTTTTAATGTGTCAACCTCGTTAAAACAATGAAACACGTTCCTGTTCAATTCGGGTCTTTGTTTAGATCTCGTAAAATCCCAGTCGAGTCTTTCTATTGATCTCGTAACTTGAACCTTCACTCCATCTGCCTTTCATATGGATTGAAGCTTGGGGGGCATGTACCTCGAATTGAGTCACCATGCTGGGGGCATGCTTACTTTTTCAAGCATAGTTTGTTTCCGTTTCAAGCTTGTTTAAAAATGAAACCGGTTTCAAGCATAGTTTATCTTTGTTTCAAGCTTGTGTAAAAATGAAACCAACTTCAAGCAGAGTTTCCTGATTTCAAGCTTGTGTAAAAATGAAACAATCCATTTTACCTCTTGTGATTGCCATCTTATCAGCCTATTTTTTCCAGATGAGCCTTGGTTTTTTCACTCCATCGTCACTATCCGCTAGGTCGATCATATGCCTTCACTTGGTTGTTTTACCCTGCTCTCGGTGAACCGTCACATGAGGTCTTGTTAGCCACCTCTTAAATCTTAACCTTTACTCGTTATGAGGCCCACCGTTATCACCAACACATCTCGAAGTTGCGTAAGAGGAAAGTATACCCGAGGTAACCACAAACCAACCTTTTAGATGCAGAATATAGCCAATCTGCATCCAGAGAGGGCTCTCTCTTTGTGATTTATCTTTGTTCTTGAAAGGTTTTAGGCTAGTTATAGATTCGAAATTTGTTTTGGGAAAATGGTGGAATCCACAAACTAAGGGCAAGGCCGAGAGCTTTCAGTCCATTGGGCTATGGAGTCAAAGGATGGCTTTACTGGATTTCTATTCTACGCACAAGATGGTATTACAGGGCAAGATAGCTAGACAGAGAACAATCCTTAAAATTTAAAGTGTGTGGGATGATCTTGAAGGGATGAAAGGCAACTAAGAATCTTTCACCATGTTCAAAGGAAGAAGTGAATTGACTACAAACAAAGAGCAATAAATGATTCTTTATTATAGCAATCAACAGTGCTTAAATTAGCGAAGCAGGAGCATTTAAGAATTCATGCTTATAGCTAATTTAGAAGAAAACATTTAGGAACAATCACATTTGAAAACAGAGTACAATTAAGCAAATTCTGTTTCAATCCTTCATGTAAATTATTCAGAAATGGATATGATGGTATTAAAAACTAATACAAAATTTCAGACAAAAGGTAGAAACACTTATTGAACTGTAGTCCAACACATGAATCCTGCAACAAGTCCAGTGCTTCAAGTCGTTATCCAGCAAGCCACAAGTAAACTTCTCCAAAAGCTTTTATTCCGAAAATCTCAGTGTTACAGCAGAGTAATAGAATCCACCCCAAATGCTTCCAAGAGTGGAGTATTTATACAAATTCTAAACTAAAATATCTTGAAACAAATATCAAAATTGATTCACAAATCTCTCCAACTATTTACATAAATAGAACTAAAGTAAAGGACACTCAAACTATTTGGCACTATTTTTGATGGATAGGTGATGACAAAGAGGAGAATCCGAATTTGATCCAAATCTTAGTTGATGATGAGGCATCCAAGTCACTAACTGCTTCCTTTCTTTGTGCAATCTGCTCCAACAATTCTGCAAACTTGGGGTCCAATGATATCTTCGTATTTCTCAATCCGTAATAGATATGTAAAAAGTGAAAGAGGTTATTGTGGATTAATATGTTGGTGAGATAAACCTCTTTCAGTTTCCCAAAATTCCTCTCCAGCTGTGCATAATATTCTCTGTAAAAAATATGCGTCTCTGCAGCGACAATAGCTCAATAGGGGACTTTCATCAAAACGCAGGTCTTTAATTTGGAAATCTTCATCTATCAAAGGTAAATAGTCCAATTCACGGTGAGGAGCATTCAATGGAGTGATATTAAGAGCTGTCGGGACCTCCATTTTGGTTCTTGTGGATTCAAAATGGAGGTTTTCGTTTTTTCTTACAGACCGGGTGGGATATCTGACAAAAGAGGAAATTGGAACAATTCGCAGGTTTGGGAAGCAAATTCATAGGTTTTAAATCTTCACGAGGACCCGTAGGAGACGAACCACTTTTCAGAGAAAAAACAAAGGAAACTAAGCTTGACTTGCAGTCGGGGCGCGAAATGATAAATACCTGTTTTTAGATGGAAACTGGTTCTTTAACAGGTAATGAGCAATGGCGGGGACGTTCTTCAACATGGGCGCAGCGGAATTTTGGAGTAAATTGGTGTATTTGCAGTGGAATTTGAAAATTGCAGCGGGAGCTCTGTCGCTTTCAGAAACTAAAATAACTGAAAAAAACACGAAAAATGGCTTATTTACAAGTTAAAAAGGGTTTTTGTCTTTTCGAGGTGATGACGCTGGCTGACGTGAGCGGGCAGGGTCGGTGCAAGAAAGTGGGGGCTTGCCGGTATGCGGTTTAAGCGGTGAGCCCGCACCGCTTATGGACGAAGGCGGTAAAAGACGCGAGGGGAGTGATTCCATAGCTCTAACGCCACGTGGATGGTCTGACTAGTCAAAACCACCCATTCCCCGCTGGCTAAATAACTCACACGGGATGGGAAGCGGGATTGATCATGACCGTTGATCAATGGAGGGATGATCCGACGGCTGAAGGAAAGGGAAACATGCGGGGGATTGAAAAGTGGGCCCGGCGGGATTTACATTCGTTTAACTGTTATTTAATCGCCTCGGAAGGATTTCGATTGGTAAGTGAAAGGTTATTAATTAGTTCAAATAACTAATTAATCCCATATGCAAAGGTAAAGGGTCGAGGCGGAGTTGGCTTGAGAGGAATGCCACGTGGACGGACCACGGTGGCGCAGGACTCCGTCGCATTTTATTCTTGTTTTTGGTGTTAAACACATATATTACATGTCTAACGTTTTTTATATATATTTTATTATACGATGAATTAATTAATACACAACTAATTCACCATAGGGCGGGGATTAATGTATAAGGCTATAGTTTTAACCAAAGGGCTTTATAAAGCGGGGTGTTTATTTTCAACGTGTGGGAATATATACTTTGGTAAAACATTATAATAAAGGGTTTTGGGGATATTTATTAGAAAAGGGAGTTATATACTTAGGAAAGGGGATTTTACTAGGGATTTAATATAGTAAAATCAAATGTTGATATGAAAAAGGACAAGGAAAATCAAAACATCTTTGTACATCTAAGAAAGTGATAACTTATGAAGTAAATTGCAACATTTTATCTTCAACACTTAAACTTAGAATAACAAGTTGTTTTGAGGAATTTTATGGAATATTGCATCAGTTTCCTAAGTAAAATAGGATTTTACTTACGAAAAAGTTAAAGATGGAAGATAATCAATGATGGATTATTTCAAGTGCTTAGGTCTTTTGATCATTAGGCCGAGGGTCCGGTCCCTCCAGAAGTCAAGGAAATGCCTTGAGCCCCTTTGATCTCCAATTACCTTAGTACTTTTGGGGAAAATTAGTAAAACTTTTGAGGGGAAAGTGATGAGGGAAGTTAATGAGTTTGACTTTGCTTGCTGTGATTTTCCAGTGTATTTCCTGCTTTAGTACTTATGATGAAGTAAAGGATCAAAAACATGTAGCAGCATCATTCATCAGATAACACTTTGCAGCACCATCTACCTACCCTATCTACTTAACACTACCATTTTTTCTTCTTTATTAGGGTGCATGTAGACTTGCAAACCCTTTTCAACCTTTTCTTTTTACATGATAAATCTATCTATTTCTACCCTTATTACATCCAAGGGCTCAGATTAAGCTGTTGAGCACCTTTTATTAACTCTACCTATCTACTTATCTGCCAAGATTAAACTATTTGGCCAGATATTTATTCTCTAATCTATAACATGAAATTGAAATATGATTAAGCCAAGTTTAAACAGTTTGACTTATTCATGAATTGTGGCAAAAGTTTGACAAGCTGCACACAATTGCTTATTTACAAAAAATGAAATAGTAGTGGCATTTGAATTGGCACACTTTCCTTGGTCTATTTTTTGTTTGGGGTTCATTTCTTTCACTTTTTTGACCATTTTATTTTTCTTACCCTTTGATTTTTCTTTTAGGGTATACCCTCTTTACATTTTTTAAATTTTTTGATTTTTTGGTTTTTCAAGAATATGGAACACCTTTGCTCAAGAAAAAAGGTTTGAACATATTCCATAGTTCAATCAAGACAATCATGAAAAATGACACCTATTGGTATAGGAGTCTAACACTGGCTCCACTTGGGGATGGCTTTTCCTTGTGGAAAGTCAAGAACAACAGATCAGATGCCTAAACATGTCTTCAAACTGAACTATGTAATCTCCTTCTTCTGGTAGCTTTATTGTACATATGATAGTGAAACTTTTGAAGCTTCGGGCCTTCACTTCGGGCTTCAACTCCAAGAAGTCACCATCCAATTAAAACTGATGCATTAGCTGTGGCTGAAAATCTTGAATTGAATATAGTCCTTTTTCTGCAACCTGAAATCTAATCTTGAAACTTAAAACAACACACAAAAATTTTCAAACAAACTTAATGAAAAACTAGTTGTAAATTGAAAACTAAAAAAATTGCTCAAAATTCTGAGCTTATTAGCACTCATCTACCTACTCAATCTACTGTTCAACTTCTAGTTAGGTAAAATGAAATAGCCAATGCAACCATTCAAGCATTATGTACTTTGATAGATTTTGTTGCATTTTCTTGTTGATTATCAAAATTGTACTTCTGTAACCTATTAGAAACTTGTCAACAAATGAGAGGATAAGGAAACACTTGATTTCCTTTGTTGACTCTAGAAACTGTACAAAAGGATCTTCCAAAATATATACACTGATGTTTAACTGATCTGAACAACTGTACATCTGTTCTGGATGGCCTCCATACCATGAATATGAAATGCTATTTTCATCTTTATCTCCATGTAATCTTTCAGATAAGATTTGTGATGATATTCCTACTGATTGTAATGTTTGAGTGTTGAATCCTTTATCATCTTGATTCTGAAAATCATAGTTAGTTAATAGAGGAATGCTTGGAATGCCTTCAATATTCAACATATCTGCTATTGGATCCTGAAAATCTTGGGAAAATTGTTGGAACCTATGACATATAAAATTCCATGGGACTTCATAAACTTCAACAAGTTTCCCATTCTTTTCTTTAAATATGTTATACCACATTTCCTTTAAAAGCTGAAATGGTTCAAAAAATAGTGGTATGGAACTTTCTTGTGTCATTTGATCATTTATTTCAATGGGAACCGATAACTGCAATTGTGAAACTGAAAAATCTTGATCAATAGTTTCATTATCTTCTTTGTTGTCAATCACAATTCCTAAAGATTGCTGATTATTGATGGCATGATAGTTTTCTCTAATGAACTGAAATGAAGCAAAACAAAGAGGTAAAGAATCTTCACTTATTTCCACATTTTCTGCTCTTCCTTCCTCACTCTCATGGCTGATCTGTATTGGCTGATCACTGTCTTCAATCTGCTGAAACTGCATTTCTTCATCCTCCAAACTAGCTTCTGATCTCTCTGTAAAGTTAGCTTGACTTTGGAGAACATAACTATCATCATAATGATCATACTTAGGCAAATCATCAAAATAAGGAATGTCATCAAACATACACATTAGAACAACAGATTCCTCTTCCTCATATTGATTTGTAAATTCATTTTCTGATTTATGATAATTTGAATTAAGAGGAATTTTTTCATGGCTATCAAACTCTTCTATTTCTTCATGGTGATTTTGAATAAAAAATTCTTCTTTCATAGTGATCTCATGTGTTATTTCATCTAGTTTTCTTACCAAAAGGTTGAGTTTTACCTCTGCAATGTTTTTCCTTTCCTCTTCTTCTTCCTTCAACTTTTCCTGTTTGATTTGGAGATTAACTTCCACATCAACTGCAATATTTTGCATCTGTACAAGTGTTTTTGGATCTCTTTCTCTTAACCGAAATTCTATTTCTGAATCAAAGGCACTTGGATAATGCAAGAGCACTGAATCATGAGGAGGTCTAATATTTTCTGGCATTGAATAATAAACTTGATTAAATCTGTCAGAAAATTGTTGTATTGTTTCATTTGGATGTCTTTTTAATTGATTATATTCTTCCATGATCACAAAATGATTAACTTTTATTATCCATCTATCAAGGAAAAGTTTGATAAACTGTTGAAAATTTGAGATGCTAGCATTAGGAAGATTTTTGAACCAACTCTTTATTCTATTTTGCAAAGAAAGAGCAAAAAGTCTGATTTTAACATCATCTTCATCAATCTCAAATAAATCCAAATAATTTTCAAAACCTTGAATATGTTTTTTGGCCGTGATACCATTTTCTCCATCAAATCTAGGAAGATACTTGTAGTATTTTTCAGGAAAATCATGGAGTAAAGGAGGTAGAATAAGGGGCTTATATCTATCTGGAACTTTATATGGCACAGGGATATGTACAGGGATTGTAAGATCAGTCTTGATTATTTGAGGCTTCTTAATTGGAAAATGATCATCATTAGATTCATAAGAAAGTCGCTCAAAGAGATTAGGAGAATTATTACTTACAATCTTCAAAGGAAAATAACTAAAAACTAATCTAAGATCTTCTATAAAATACAATATACATTGAAAAAATTTGTTAATGAGAAAGAACATAATGTCTTGGATTAAGATCCAAGTTGAAAGCCTGATCTTTCCATATTGTCCTTTGAGGTTCATTCCTCCAGTGGAGTCTTGATTCTGAATTTGATTTGGAGTCGCCAGGTGGATGATTTTAACCTTTGTGTGTCTGATCCATGTCCACCATCATAGATCAGATCTAAACCTGTAAAACAATTTTGAAGAAAAAGTTAGTTCTTCAGGAAACCAAACTTTGAGTATTTTATGATTATTTTGTTTTTTAATGAATTTTCAAAACAACTTCTATGATTTCTTTAAGAAATTTAAGATTTTTAATTAAAATTTTCTCAAAGATTTATTGAACTAGAGAGTCTGATTGAATGTTTTGAATCCAAAGTTCAGTTTATAAGCTAAACCAGAGATAGACTGAAGCAGCATTTATTTACTTTGCAGTTGCAGAGCAAAAGCATTTCAAAGGCTACCTGGCTGATCTTCAGACTCTGTCTATAGCTTATAAATCAAACAATAGTATCAATAAAATGATTCAGGTCCCCAGTATGGTCGCCACTATGTTATCACTCGGGTTTTCCTAGAAGTTGTGTAAGAGGAAAGTATACCCGAGGTAACCACAAACCAACCTTTTAGATGCAGAATCTAGCCAATCTGCATCCAGAGAGGGCTCTCTCTTTATGATTTATCTTTGTTCTTGGAAGGTTTTAGGCTAGTTATAGATTCGAAATTTGTTTTGGGAAAATGGTGGAATCCACAAACTAAGGGCAAGATTGAGGGTTTTCAGTCCATTGGGCTATGGAGTCAAAGGATGGCTTTACTGGATTTCTATTCTACGCACAAGATGGTATTACAGGGCAAGATAGCTAGACAGAGAACAATCCTTAAAATTTAAAGTGTGTGGGATGATCTTGAAGGGATGAAAGGCAACTAAGAATCTTTCACCATGTTCAAAGGAAGAAGTGAATTGACTACAAACAAAGAGCAATAAAGGATTCTTTATTATAGCAATCAACAGTGCTTAAATTAGCGAAGCAGGAGCATTTAAGAATTCGTGCTTATAGCTAATTTAGAAGAAAACATTTAGGAACAATCACATTTGAAAACAGAGTACAATTAAGAAAATTCTGTTTCAATCTCTTATGTAAATTATTCAGAAATGGATATGATGGTATTAAAAACTAATATAAAATTTCAGACAAAAGATAGAAACACTTATTGTACTGTAGTCCAACACATGAATCCTGCAACAAGTCCAGTGCTTCAAATCGTTATCCAGCAAGCCACAAGTAAACTTCTCCAAAAGCTTTTATTCTGAAAATCTCAGTGTTACAGCAGAGTAATAGAATCCACCCCAAATGCTTCCAAGAGTGGAGTATTTATACAAATTCTAAACTAAAATATCTTGAAACAAATATCAAAATTGGTTCACAAATCTCTCCAACTATTTACATAAATAGAACTAAATTAAAGGACACTCAAAATATTTGGCACTATTTTTGATGGATAGGTGATGACAAAGAGGAGAATTCGAATTTGATCCAAATCTTAGTTGATGATGAGGCATCCAAGTCACTAACTGCTTCCTTTCTTTGTGCAATCTGCTCCAACAATTCTGCAAACTTAGGGTCCAATTATATCTTCGTATTTCTCAATCCGTAATAGATATGTAAAAAGTGAAAGAGGTTATTGTGGATTAATATGTTGGTGAGATAAACCTCTTTCAGTTTCCCAAAATTCCTCTCCAGCTGTGCATAATATTCTCTGTAAAAAATATGCGTCTCTGCAGCGACAATAGCTCAATAGGGGACTTTCATCAAAACGCAGGTCTTTAATTTGGAAATCTTCATCTATCAAAGGTAAATAGTCCAATTCACGGTGAGGAGCATTCAATGGAGTGATATTAAGAGCTGTCGGGACCTCCATTTTGGTTCTTGTGGATTCAAAATGGAGGTTTTAGTTTTTCTTGCAGACCGGGCGGGATGTCTGATAAAAGAGGAAATTGGAACAATTCGCAGGTTTGGGAAGCAAATTCACAGGTTTTAAATCTTCAATGAGGACTCAGAGAGGATTTTTAACCATTTTTTCAGAGAAAAAACAAAGGAAACTAAGCTTGACTTGCAGTCGGGGCGCGAGATGATAAATACCTATTTTTAGATGGAACTGGTTCTTTAACAGGTAATGAACAATGGCGGGGACGTTCTTCAACACGGGCGCAGCTGAATTTCGGAGTAAATTGGTGTATTTGCAGTGGAATTTGAAATTTGCAGCGGGAGCTCTGTCTCTTTCAGAAACTAAAAATAACTGAAAAAACACGAAAAATGGCTTATTTACAAGTCAAAAGGGTTTTTGTCTTTTTCGAGGTGATGACGTCATTGACGTACGGGGTGACGTAGGGAAGTGGGGCCGGCGGTATGCGGTAAGCGGTAAGCGGTGAGCCCGCACCGCTTATGGACGAAGGCGGTAAAAGACGCGGGGGAGCGATTCCATAGTTTTAACGCCACGTGGAATGCTGACTTTTCAAAAACCGCCCATCCCCCGCTTGTTAACATGCTGGCAAGGGATGGGCAGCGGGATTGATAATCACCGTTGATCAACGAACGAATGATCCAACGACTGAAAGGACGGGGAACTTGTGCGATTTCAAAGGTGGGCCAGTCGGGGTTTTAAAAAGGTTTTAATGCGTGATCTAATTACCCCGGGGAAAAGTTAATAGGCGGAAATGGTTGTTAATTAGTCCAAATGATTAATTAACCCCATAAAATTATGAAATGGATTGCGGCGGAGCTTGGCCAGGTGGAATGCCACGTGGACGGAACACGGTGGCCTAGACTTTCGCAAAGTTTATTGATATGTTTTGGTATTAAACATACTTGTCGTATGTCTAAAGTTTTTTGTATATATTTTTATTATATGATGAATGAATTAATATAATTAATTCATCATAGGGGCGGAATTTATGTATAAGGCTATAGTTTTAACCAAAGGGCTTTATAAAGCGGGGTGTTTATTTTCAATGTGCGGGAATATATACTTTGGTAAAACATTATAATAAAGGGTTTTGGGGATATTTATTAGAAAAGGGAGTTATATACTTAGGAAAAGGGATTTTACTAGGGATTTAATATAGTAAAATCAAATGTTAATATGAAAAAGAACAAGGAAAATCAAAACATCTTTGTACATCTAAGAAAGTGATAACTTATGAAGTAAATTGCAACATTTTATCTTCAACACTTAAACTTAGAATAACAATTTGTTTTGAGGAATTTTATGGAATATTGCATCAGTTTCCTAAGTAAAATAGAATTTTACTTAGGAAAAAGTTAAAGATGGAAGATAATCAATGATGGATTATTTCAAGTGCTTAGGTCTTTTGATCATTAGGCCGAGGGTCCGGTCCCTCCAGAAGTCAAGGAAATGCCTTGAGCCCCTTTGATCTCCAATTACCTTAGTACTTTGGGGGAAATTAGTAAAACTTTTGAGGGGACAGTGATGAGGGAAGTTAATGAGTTTGACTTTGCTTGCTGTGATTTTCCAGTGTATTTCCTGCTTTAGTACTTATGATGAAGTAAAGGATCAAAAACATGTAGTAGCATCATTCATCAGATAACACTTTGCAGCACCATCTACCTACCCTATCTACTTAACACTACCATTTTTTCTTCTTTATTAGGGTGCATTTAGACTTGCAAACCCTTTTCAACCTTTTCTTTTTACATGATAAATCTATCTATTTCTACCCTTATTACATCCAAGGGCTCAGATTAAGCTGTTGAGCACCTTTGATTAACTCTACCTATCTACTTATCTGCCAAGATTAAACTGTTTGGCTAGATATTTATTCTCTAATATATAACATGAAATTGAAATATGATTAAGCCAAGTTTAAACAGTTTGAATTATTCAGGAATTGTGGCAAAGGTTGGACAAGCTGCACACAATTGCTTATTTACAAAAATGAAGTAGTAGTGGCATTTGGATTTTCACACTTTCCTTGGTCTATTTTTGCTTGGGGTTCATTTCTTTCACTTCTTTTTGACCACTTTATTTTTCTTACCCTTTGATTTTTCTTTTAGGGTATACCCTCTTTACATTTTTTAAATTTTTTGATTTTTTGGTTTTTCAAGAATATGGAACACCTTTGTCCAAGAAAAAGGTTTGAACATATTCCATAGTTCAATCAAGACAATCATGAAAAATGACACCTATTGGTATAGGAGTCTAACACCACCATTACCGGAACTAGTTGCTACCCTTTATACCACTCGTTCCTCGAGGATGAGTCAACTTTCAGCTCTTTTCTGACTCTCTAAACATGAAAATATTGCCGAGTCCCTTGTCGTTTTCGATCTCGTTAAAGTGGACACGAAACGACATCTACCCAGTATACGTTTACCCCTTTTTTGGGCTGGGATAGATTATTTACAAAAAATGAATACCCTAGCCTATTGCGATTAGGAGGTTTTCTCAGACATAGTTTTCTACCTTTTCAGATCCGAGGAACTATTTACGAAAAGAGACCGTTGCAGTTTACTTTTCCGATGTCTTTTCAAACTCTCTAAACATGAAAAGATGTCGAGTTCTCCCTTTGTCAAACTCGTTAAACCCTGATGACATTGGATTCAGTCGTAATGACGTTATTCGAGTCGCTCCTTCCTAGGGCTCGTTAAATGTACTAGGATAGATTAGTTCGAAGGAAGAACTTATATTACAAGCATATGCTATCCCCTTCAAGCTTGTTATCAAAATAATTGGGGTACTCGCCAGAAATGGCGGGGGAAAATGGAACCACAATCATTGTCGTGTCGGCAGTATGTCGCTCTTGAACATGGCACTTGTCTGCATTCGTGTCAGGTTGGGGATATCTCACCTCGTTTGTTCACTTGCCTCCGTGGGTTTGGGTATCCTTTTTGACCTCTCATCTGCTCTTTGTCTCGTCGCCATGACCTCTGATCAGTTGATGTCAAATACTTCCAAACTCACTGTCGTGCCACCACATGTTCAAGAGAAGTTGACCTCTGCAAGTATCAACCTTCCTCTGATTCTCATCTGATCCTGATTCACAAAGACATTATGTTCCTCTGTCTCACATCGATGATGTGGGAAACACTATTTCCCACCTTCGATCAAGGTCACTTCCTGTCGACTTCAGCTCAATATCCAAGAAGCTGATCTGGAGGCTCCCTTCTGGTACCTTGGAGCCTGCATGCCTCAATGGCAGGTTCTTCGCATTCGACGTGAGGTTTTCATCATTGGCCTCCGATCGAGTGATTCTGCAGGTGTTCGACGTCGGCTCATTGTTCACATGCCGTAGATTGTACCTGTAGTACCTTGAGGACCATTGGCATTAATGGTGGTACCTATCACATCTGTTAACATCTTTCATCATTGGCTGGTAATCAGACGATGTTCTTGCATGTTCGACTTCAACTCACATATTCACATGCTTGAACTTGTACTTTTTTCGGGTCGAGATGGAGCACAAGACCCTAGATTCCTGTCTATTATAATCCAGGCTGCGATTTTGTGGATTTTTATGATTAGTTACATGACTCACTGATTGGATGGCTGCAACCATACCCGAGTCTATTTATCGATCCTCACTGCATGGCTGCGTCCATGCCTCAGATCTGGATTATTACATACTCTATTATGGATGGCTGCGCCCATACCACATATACAACATGTATTTGAGATATCAGTTGTACTTCTCTATGCAGGTTTTCCGACGGCGGTGTTTTCAGTTGGACACGTTCTCGTAAAGCATTTCACCCCTCTCTCTCTCTCTCTCAGGCCTCATGCTTTAGGGGGCATCTGTTACACAGAAATTTGTCATCGTCCCTGCAATTCCCCATCTTGTACAATTGGAGGGTTCATTCCGTGACCTGTGAGCAGTGACATAGCTTGAAAACACTTTCATGGCATTCCCCTAAACATGTACTTTCATTTCCCTGAAGACAACTCCTTGTGAAAAACCCTAAAAACACCCCTTTTTGCATTGGCGCGGGAAGCCAGTTCAGTACCCGCGCCAATGGGGGAAATCCTTCAAAAAGGGCGCGCCAATTGGCGCTTGGTCTCAGAGTTGCACTCACGCCAGCCATTTTAAGGAGTGTTTAAAAAAAAAAAAATGGCGGAAGTTTTAGCCTAACTGATCCATAAACTGGTATCTAATTTGAGTTGGGAGGTTTGGCTCCAGATATCCATGTAGAGGAAGTGGTTTGCCACCTCTCATGGAAGCTTCCTTAAGGATAGGGCCAACGCCATGATTATAGGGATCCAACTCCCCTTCCTCCATCTATAAAATCTTGCTCATCTCCTTTGCAAGCTAGTCTCCAAGTTCCCAAGAGCCATCACAGCCTTATACTGCAAGAGCCTTGATTCATTCCCTTAAGGCAAAATCCAAGCAAAGAGATTATCGTTGAGACATTCGAAGAGAGAGGTTTGTCCCATCCCCGACAGGATTTTTCGAGACGTGTTCCACTAGCGACCCTCCGAAGGAGAATTCAGCGTCAGAGCTATGGTTGTATTCTTCTTTTATTGATTAATGATAAACGACTATTGGTTATGGTTCCACTCCTGTTGTTGATTATGATAATGAGTTATGTCTTCTCTGACTGACATATATTTTCATATACTAGATTTTACGCTTGCGTTTGTTTTGTTTCTTGCGTGTGCAGGTGTCCGATCATGGAGATCGTGAGGATTGTGATCTGCCGGAGCTAAGGAAGGGGATCGTTACTTTCTCTACAAGCGACAGCGTTGGATTCCAGGTAAGCCTTCATCACTAGTTGGTTTATTTTCAATTAGGAACCTGCACTATAGCATGTGACGATTGTTGCTAGACCTGGTCTGGGCTAGTAGGGATCACCTCTGTCCGCAGAGGGGATTTACCTCCACAACAATAATCTCAGGAAAATACTTAACAAAGCTTTTCCAATGTCGGGATGAGCTTGGGAGTGTAGGAATTACTGTCGCAGATGATGAATTGGTGAGCCTAGCTCTTATAATATTTCCAAAGAGTTGGCATAGTTATCATGACCCTATCAATGGGAGGGAGAAGCTGCAAGATTGGGAATGACTTTGGTCGGATTTGGTGCAAGAAGTATTCAGGAAGAATACCAGGGATGGATCTTCATCTAAGGAAGATGATAAAGAAAATTGTGCCTTGGTTGGTAAGGCGAAGAAGGGGAAGGGAAATAAATCCTATTCCAAATTTGAGACCGATGAAGAAGGAAAGGAGCATGACATGTCCAGAGTGAAGTGTTTTCACTATCATGAGCATGGAAATTATGCCACTAATTTTCCACAACACAAGAAGAATAAGAAGGCCTCAGGATCTGTAGCTGGTGAGGCTTTGGCCTCGCAATTTGAGTTGGAATTCTCACTGATCGCATGCATGGTGTCAAGTGCGATGGTATCAGGGTGGTACTTGGATAGTGGTGCATCTTTCCACATGACGGAAAACAAAGAAATTTTCTATAGCTTGGAGGAGAAGGACCTCCAAATGAATATCGAAATGGGTGATGACGGAAGGTATATCGCTACCGGGATTGGTACAGTTACTTTCCAAAGATAGTCAGGTAAACCATTTTTACTAAAAGATGTAATGGATGTACTGAGCTTGAATAAAAATTTAGTTTCAGTCGCAATGTTGGAGGATAGAGGCTATGATGTTGTTTTCAGTGAAGGAAAAGGTTTCCTTCGACACAAAGCAACAGGACAAGCCAAGAATATTGGGATTCATGTGAAGAATCTCTATAAACTTGATGTAGATGGCTGTGCAACATTGATGGGTAAAATAGACAAAATGGTGAGCCGGGATGAGGATGAGTTATAGCACAAGAGATTGGGCCATCTATACAATAGAGCTTTGAAGGTCATGAAATAGATTTCTACAAAGCTTCCAAAGGGTACTCTTACACATATAGACACATGCAAGTGATGTACCATGGGGAAGTGTGAGAAAGGCATGCAATTGTCCCTTAATAGGGAGATTGATTTGCATGCAGATGAGGAACTCTTGGTTCCAAAGAATGAACCTCAAGATGTGGAGCAACCACATGCGAAGAATCATGGAGTGGCAGAAACCACTCAAGCAGAGAAATTTCAAGCCAGATTGACAGAGGAAGTACATGCAACTATACCTCCAGGTGTGAGGTGGGGCGATGTACAAAATTAATCCGAAGAAGAAATTTGGGTATGGTTCATTGAGATGGTTTTTCTCATGGATCAAACCTGGCTACGAGGAGCCCACAATACAACATTAGGAGGAAGGATCAGTTAGATTGATGAATTCAGAGGTCAGTAATACATAAATCAGAGTGAAATGTGTCAGATATTGGAGCACAGATCAGAGTTGGCAGCAGTGTAGAGTGCATGGATGCAAATGTAAACAACATAGAGAGTCCAATAGACATGTGAAGTAGCTAGAAATAGCAGAAGACTCTGATGACAAATGCATTATACTGATTCAATTGTTTGGATGCTATTCAGTTTCAGAAGTGTTGCATGCAAAAGTTGCATGTGCGAGAAACACTAGTGAAGTGTTGCATGTAAGAGTTGTATGTGTGATAAACATTAGATAAGTGTTGCATGCAATATTTTCATGTCACATGCAAGAGTTTCACGTCACATGCAAGAGGTGCATGTGCGCATGCAACGACATTCCTTTCTTGTTGAGAGGGAGTGTTGAAGTTTTCAACAAGAAACAGTGAAATTGGCATCCAAAAGCAACATGACAGCACCTACACTAGTGTGGGACCACAGGTTGTGTTGTGATGGGTCCTAGCGATACATTAGTGTGAAATTCAATTTATTTAATAAATTGGATATGTGTCAAATTTAATTATCCCTTAATCAAATTTGACAATAAAATGTAATCTTTTCTCATAATCACTTGTAATAGTTAACTGAGTGTGATAAAATCAGTTAGGTCATGGAATTTGAGTTGAGGGTAGTTGATGAGGCATGCAGAGTGATTCTATGTGTTTTAGAGTTCATGTTGCAGTTAAGTGCACGAGTAATCAGTTAACTCAGTTAGGTGAGTTAAAGTCAGTTGAACTAGTTGTAACTGTTTGTTGCACTAGTGAGAGATCAAGTGAATTAAATATTATTTAATTCACAATGAGTGATCTACCATGAAACTCATGATTTACTATTAATAGCTGCATGCATGTCAGTTCCAGTGGAGACCCAGTTGAAACAAAGGTTAAAGGGAAGTTAACTATCAGTTGTGATATTAGAAAATTGCCCAGATGCAGTTAAAACACTAGAGGATGCCCATGATACTCAACGCATTTGAGGAAGGCTGAAATTCCTAAAGAATAGGGATTGCATTCATCAGGAATTGCATGAGAAAAGGCAGGCTGAAGACAGGCTGCTAAGTTTTGGCCCGATTTTGTCTGGATCAGTGTGAGATGGTAGGCAGATTGTAGGAGACTCTTGTGAGAACAGTGCATTGTAATTTTTTCATGATTCCTTGTGGAATATAAAATATATGATAGAGGAGTTTTGAGCAACAAGATTTCCTTGGGAAATTATCTATGTTGTGGTTTTATTTGATTCTTTCTTTACTTCTTGTGATTGGTGATCGTGTTTATTTTTCACAATTGATTTGTAGAAGGATTCAATATATTTCTTTAGTAGATCGCATGATCGGATTAAATCCATTGATATACACATGTTTGTATAATTTCTACACCAAGGACTACAAATTTCGAGTGACCAACATGGTCAAAGACCAATGTTGGTCCCAAATTTCCCAAAAACTTCGTTTAGGGCCTCAAAACAGCTCTGGAAGTTCATGACCCGAAAAACTGCCAAAAATAGTAAACTGTGCTCCAATTAAGGAAACTAAAAAATTGAAATAAAAAATGGTGGGGGTCCAAGTGGAATAGGTGGGTGGCCACCAATATTCACTTGGATCATAGACTCGGGAAAATTTTCCATTAGTACCAACCTACAATATACTAAGGAGGTGTTCCACGAAGAGGATGTTATTCCACGGTCAATTAATTTTAGAAATTAACAAAAAATAAATCAAAAAGGGCTAACTTGGCATAAAGGTTTACCAGGCAACCGTAAACTGCAATATACAGCTTGGAGAACCAAGGATTCATGTTCCACAACCAATATCCTCGAATGTTGTGTTCGGTGTATCACAGTATACAAGGTGGCAAACTCAGTTACCTATGGATGGATATCAACCTATAGGGGACTCCCAAAATATACTCGACGATACGTGGGAGTGAATACCATGATAGTGTTGTCTAATGCATAACCATTCGATGAGAGCATTCCCATATACTTTTCACGCGTGGAGTGTCATCCGGTATAGCCAAAGGTAAGTGGAGAATGATCATATACACTTTTGTACGTGGAACAAGATTTCACCACTGGGATGCAACACTGGAAAACAATGACAACTCTTATGTTTAACGACGTTGGAACACGTCTCTAGCCTAGACCTCTAGATGTTTGTGTTAATGTTCCAAATGATCCTTAGGTTAATTGAGATCAATTTTAAAGTTTATCTTGAATTATGCTTTAGTTTCAAGGATGAAAAAATTGATGTCACATAAACACACTTGCGATGAAACTAATATGAAAAAAGAACTCTTTTCATTTTCAATGAAAGCTATCTAGTGTAGGGAAGATGTGCAAACATTGATGCAACAATCAAATATGTAGCCAAAAATAGCTTCCTAAATAGATATTTCAACTTCACAATCCCAATGCAACTAAAAAAAGTAAATGAATTTTAATTCACTAAAATTCACCTACATGAATTTTTATTTTCAAATGAATGAAGATACACTTATTAGCTTTCAACACCAAGCAATGTAATCTATGCTCAATGAAAATATCAAAAACAACTTCCCAGTGCAATGTAATCTAATGCAATTTCAAGGAGTAATGATTAATTTTGAGATGAAGGCTTAACAAATGCAAATGAAATTTATTCTTGGTTTCCAAAAGAACTAAAAATGTTTATCAGATAGCAAATCAATAACACATGCAAGTAGAAAAACAATTAATTCAATTATCCAAAGAATAAAAAATTCCACCGAAGTTCGTTTTCACTACTTAAACATGGAACATAATTTTGCAAACCATAAAGAATCCAACAACAATAAGTCAACATTCTATGCACACAGAGCAAGAGGAAGACTTTAGAGATCAAGAAATTCTAGAAATTCTATCAAAGAACCTAACGAGGGTTTTAAGTGTGATGGTACTCAGAAAAAATCGCACTGACAACGCTATGTTTTTAAGAGAAAAGACGTTAGGTGAGAAAAACTTAGGAAAATATAAACAAAATTGAAGATAGATCGAGACTTGACACTCTAAACAATGCACATATAAATATGCAGACCCATAATCAATCGAAGCTATGGATTACTAGGAGGTTTGCCAAAATTAACAAAAGAGACCAAAAACAAAAGGAGGTTTGAAGGGTTATGTACTCCCGAGTGGAGTCACCAATTTGTTGTGTAGGCAATCCTTTTTGCGGACATAAACATTCCCTCTAGTCCTATGGGAGGATCTAAAAACTACATAAGACGACTACATGCAATCTTTCCTAATTAATACTAGAAAATGCAAAGGAGGATAGATATCCTACCTCTCTCTGATGATAATACCCTTGATGTCGACCTTAAATCTTTGGCTTCCAAGTTCACTCTCTTCGCTAGTATAGATGAGTTCCTACAGGAAAGATAAAGTGGAGACAAAAAAAATATGCAAATCATAAAATTTTCTAATGAAAATTATGTAACTAATCAAGGAGAATTACAATGAATGGACAATAATTGACACATTTATGGAAAGGAAAAATATATTGTATTATTAATATATGAAAAGGGAGCATTACAACCAATTAAGCCTTGATGTTGGAAGCCGCCTTCAAGTGAGATTCCAAGTCCAAGCCTTAGCCTTCAAACACCTTTCTCCTTTGAAAATGGGCAACATTCGAGCATAATTCAACAGTTAGGATGGCAACCAACTAGCCCACAACCAACCTACTCTATCTAACAATGACCAACCTCACTAATCATTAGTGGATAGTGGGAAATTGATTTATAAGAATGAGAGGGAGTTGAAGATCCATGAAAATAGGTAGGAGTTCCACATCTCAAGGGAGATATCCATGGAAGGAGGATCTAGGGCCAAGAATGGGAGGTCTCATTCCAATCTTCAACTACCTGAAACCACGTCATTGTTCTCGAGCCTTCTAGTAAGAGAAGCCTTTTCTCCATTTTAGGAAAAACTGCTTGAAGAGGACCAACGTGGATTTGCCTTCTAAAAGTCACGTTGGCAGTGCGATTCATGTAAAATTCCCCAAGATATCAGCGCGGGAAACTAGCATGAAAATCATGCTCAGCTTGAAAATAAGGGATTTTGACAAGTTCTTCAGAATTGTTTCAAGGAAAATTTTTTTCCACTTCTTCAGGAATATTCTTCTGATCTCCACAAACATGTTTCATGGTGAATACATTATTTGTGACAACTTTCATCACTTTGTGACACTTGTGACATCAATGACACAAAGTGTGACGCTTCAGGATATGAGACTGGGAGTGTGAAAAAATACTGTATAACACTAATGCTGCCTCATCAAGGATGGGAAATCATTCAATGTCAATGTGCACAAAGTCAAGTTGAATATTTCTTTAGTAAGTGTCGACCAAGCCATGAAATTGATCAATTCTAGCAAGAAATATGTATTACTATTTTTAAGAGAAAATCAATCCAATAAGGAGTAAATAAAGGGCAAAGGAATCCCTGGAGGTGTGTACTAAAGAATAGAAATAAAAACTAGAAGGGTTGCTACATATATATTAGGGAGAGTTTAGGGATATTAAAGGGATAGCACCCAAGATGAAGTGGATCATGAAATACAACTATTTTTAAACTCTTCATTGTTAAATATTGGGCTATACATCCAATCTGTTCTAGAAGACATCAAAGTGAAAAAATAATTTTAGTAGTTACTAGAGCAAGGTGTGATTTGAAAAACTACCTCACCTTGTGGGTCACCAATCATAATTGTTCCAAAGAAGGATGGGACTTGGAAAATGTGCATTTAATACAAAATGTTAAATAAGATTATGCTCAAAAGTAGGTGCCCGTACCCTAGATTGATGATCTGTTGGATTAGTTGCAACAAGAAAAATATTCTACCAAGCTATATTTAAAATGAGGGTACCACTGGTTTTGAATCAAAGAACGAGAAACTTGGAAAGCCACCTCCAAAACCAAACAAGTTTTGTATAAGTGGTTAGTCATGCCATTTAGTCTATGTAATGCACCAACTATTTCATGATATTAATGAATGACGTATTTCATCCTTATCTAAATTCATTTGTTGTTATTTATTTGAATGATATAATGGCTTATTTTACCTAGGAGGAGCACATATCACACTTGATGCAAGTGTTATAGATTTTGAAGAAAAATGAACTAAATAAATGTGAGTTTTCATAGCAATCATTGGTGTATTTGGGCTATGTGATTAGTGGAGACAAACTCAAGATAAATACTACAAATATGGGTCCATAATGAAGTGGCCTTTGCCTACATAATGTCTCTGAAGCAAGAGTTTCAATGGGACATAATGGTACATGAGGAAGTTTATATCTTCATTTTAGTAATAGCTACACCATACCACACTATAACATTAAGTGGAAATACCGTCAAATTAAGGAAGGGTCAACAAAAGTCATTTGAAGAGTTGAAGAAGAAAATCATTCAAGCACCATTTCTTGTGTTACTAAATTTGTAACAACCCTTTGAACTAGAAATAGATGCAAGTGGGCATGCCATTGAAAAGGTCTTGATGCACGAAGGCATACACACTACCATTACAAATTATTTCATGGGGAAATTATCAACTACCTCCCTATGAAAAAAAATTCTATGCCCTTGTACAAGACATCAAAAAGTGGAAACAATATCTAATGGGAAAGGAGATCTTCATCCACATATATCATCGGGTACCACAGTACTTGTAGGCATAGATTAAGCTACAACAACTAAACACTACAATTACATGAGGTTCTCCGAGTAGTTTCATTTAGTAAACAAGAATAAGAAGTGAAACACAAAAAAATATGTATGCCATGCTTTCAAGGCCACCCACATTAAAAATTTCAACTCTAGGAACTCTGATGCACATGGAGATTTTCACCCATGATGCATACAGAGGAGAATATATAGAAAATGAGGACTTCAAGTAGGTTTTTCAACAATTGCAAAGCCAGAGTCATGCAAACGAGGGAGAAGAAAATTTGACTATTATCTCTTAAATGGGTTACTCTATAGGTTGGACAAGCTTTATGTTCCCAAAGGTGAGTCATTATAGCTAATAAGAGAGGCTCACACCTCCAAGGTTGAAGGGCATTTTTTTGTAGGGAATAAAATGGCCAACTTACATAGTTACATGTATTAGCCCAAAATGAGAGCAGATGTAGCAAGGTTCATTAGAGGATGTAAGTTTTTTTGTACCATCAAGCCTAGTAACAAAAAATAGGGTCTCTACCATCCGTAACTTCAAACTTGTATCCACTTGTCCTTAGAAAATTATTTCCATGAAATTTGTAGTATGTTTGCCAATAACTAGGAAGTGACATGGGTGCCTGTTCATGGTAGTTGACAAGTTTAGCATGATGTGCATTTTCATGTATCGCAAAAAGACCAATAGAGGGAAAGAAGAAACAAAATTGTTGTTTGAATAGGTTTGGGTGCAATTTGGGACATCAATTAGCATCAAGGGACACTATATTTCTTAATTCATTTTTGACTACATTGTGGGATAGTATGAACATGACTTTAAGGAGGTTTATATCATTCCATATGTAGACAAATTGGAAAACATACGTAGTCAGCATGGCTTTGGTGTAGCTTTTAAGAAGTTATAATTAGAAGCATCTGAAGACTTGGGATGACAATTTGGTGTATATACAACTCTCTTATGATAAATCAATCCACACTTGTACTAGGAAGTCCCCATTTGAAGCTTTTTTTGGATGTTTTACACTTTTACCTTTGGATGTTAAATATGGGTAGCAAGGAGGAGTAATAAAAAAATCATATGGGATGCTTTAAGAGTAGAAAAATTTGATGAGAAAATCAGGAAGATTCATTTTCAAGTAGAGGAGATGCTAAATAATTGACAGGAAATGTACGAGGGAAAGCATGATGAAGAAATGACGGAAAGGACATTTGGAGTGGGAGACAAATTATGGTCACATTTGAATAAGGAGGGTCTATGGGTTCCTAGTAATAAAATCATAGCTTTGTAATTGTCCTTTCAAGATTCTGGAATGTTGGAAATATGATGCAGGATGTTGTCCTTGATGGCAACCCACTGAATGAAGATGAAGACATGTGACTGTTGACATGTGTTGTCCTTGATGGCAATCCACCTGATGAATTTATGCTTGACTTGATGGACTTGGTAAATGATGTAAATTTGATGTGATATGTTGTTGAGTGGTGTCCTTGAAAGGCAACCCACTTGATGAAGATGATGAAAACTTACTTGATGAAGTTGTGCTTAAGAGAATGTGTTCCTGATGAAGAAAATATGATGTTTCTACAGTATGTACAGAAGGCTATGAAGAAAGGATTTCAGAATGTACTCAAAGTATGATGAAAAAGAGTATGTCTCTTGGTATACGCGGATTGGCCTAGGGTAAGTCGCGTATGCACGCAGAAAAGAACGTGCCAAGTCGCGTATGGGCTAAAGCGCTCAAAAGGTGCAAAACCAAGGGTAACCACCATGGTATTAACCCATGGTATTGGGTAATGATCCGCCTAATTGACCTCGTCCAGGTAGTTTTGGGCTCATGGTATTGTTTTGGCCCATGGTATCGAAAAAGGGGCTCATGGTATTGAAAAAGGAAAACCTATATAAGAAGAAGAATTTCATTGTGCAAATCATGTGTGTGGGTGCAAGATGTCTGAGCTTGAATGAATACTTCTCACTGAAGTATATCTGAATGGAAAGGGTTACACTTGAATGATAAATCTGAATGTATGATGCACCAACGATGAAGAAGGGGATCTAGATCTGAATTTCTCTTGTATTTGCTAGATCTGATTATGGAAGGCTTAGATCTGTGATGAGGCGAGCATCTAGGCGAACATCTGTCTGAAGCAAAAGGGTAGATCTGAACTGAATATCTGATCTGATGAAGTATGCTGCTCTGTTATGATTGAAGATCTATACGCTACTTCGCCGCGGAGGAAGCGCGTATATATGCAGCTTCAGCGAAGAGAAAGCGCGTATGCGCAATAAAGTATACACTGAGGTATACGCTGGTTTGTGTGGACGGAAGCGCGTATATACGCGACATCAGTAAAGTAAAAGCGCGTATGAAAACTAGGGTTTGCTGAAGCAAGGGGTATGAAATATCTGATCTGTTCTGCTGTGTTTCTGCTATCTGTATCTGTTGATGATGTATGGTTGTGCTTAAAAGTATGGAAAGGGTTCGGTCTGGAAATATGATGAATTGTGGCCTGCAAGTTGTGTTCTATTGATGTGGTTGGATCCAGTGTGAAAATTGATGAAACGTGGTCCAAGGTGGTGCTGAGGGTTGTAGCCTTCAGTCAGGGGGTTGTAGCTCCCTTCCAGGAGAGGCTGGTAAACGAGATCAGGGGGTCGTAGCTCCCTTCCAGGAGAGGCCGGTAAACGAGTCAGGGGGTTGGAGCTCCCTTCCAGGAGAGGCTGGTAAACGAGCGCAGGTGGGTGCCTGCGTGCTGGTCAAGTCTGCGCCAGAACATATGTTGTAAGATGTTTTCTCTATAATAAAATATTGAAGGCTGAGCAACTGCAGCGGTGGTTTTCTCCCGATTTGGGTTTCCACCTAAAAATCCTGGTGTTCATGTGTGATGCTTTGTGTGATGGTTTATTCTGTTATTACTGCACATGTTTACAGTTTATTGAACATCTGATGAATGAATGATTGAATGATCTAAGTGAAGATTTAATTACATATCTAGATCTCTGTGTATACGCGAGTTTAATAAAGGGTATCTGTGTATATACGCTGGTTTACTGAAGGAAAGTAGCGTATGGGTTTTAAAGGAATGAAAAAGTAAAAAGTTTTGAATATGCTGAAAATACTGATTCACCCCCCCCTCTCAGTATTTTTCCCAACAATTGGTTTCAGAGCGAGGTCCTTCTGCAGAAGCTTGATCGCTTGAAGGAGATCCGTCACAATGGGAAGTATACATACAAAAGCCTTGCTGAATCTTGGTGCAAAAGTATGGGCTCTCGCAAAAGAATGTGAAGAAGAAAAGGGTACCTTTGCGGATTCTCTAGAAGACAATAATCTTCTTGAAGAAAACATTCAACTCAAAGTGAGCCTAGAAGAAAAGAACATAATCATTGAGACTTTTAAAAATCAGCTTGAAGCAAGAGAAAAACGCATGGAGGATCTAGAATGTGAAGTGGTAAGTCTAAGGAAGGATAATGAGAAATTGAATTCTCTCAATCTCAGATTTGCTAAAAGTTCAGAAACCTTGGATGAGATTATCAAGGTACAACGGTCTCCCTTTATAAAAACAGGTCTTGGATATACTGGGGAATCTTCTCAGACATCAGCATCAAATTCTCTAAAAGCAGCCACCGCTGGTTCTCTACATTCAGCCACTCAGCAAGGGAACAATGGATCTTTACAGGTAAAGCAAGATCACCTCAATTCAAGAAACACAAACAGGGAGATCTTTCAAAATGGCTACAACCAATAGGTAAAGTCTAATAGAATATTTCATGATCACAGAAATTTCTACTTCAATGGACAATGTTTCACATGTCACAACTTTGGTCATAAAGCTGTTCAATGTGTTGCATATAAAACCATCATGACCAGAGAAGCAAGTAAGATAAGGATGGATGATGAACCAAAGAAGAACATCTATAACAATTTTTCTCCTCTTCAAAATGAAGTTGAATGTACTTATTGCAATAACTTTGGTCATGAAGATTCTGAATGCAGGAGCAAGGTCCAGCCAAAAGAGCATGTTCCCTCAAGCTCTAAAATGTGGAAAAAGAAAGAAATACCGGTTGAAAATTGTGGGATAGCGTTATTTACAGAGGGTGAAGAGAATCAATGGTACATTGATAGCGGGTGTTCAAGACACATGACAGGTGACAAAAGCAAACTGCATACTTATAATGCTCTAGAGAAGGAAAAGAAAGTTACTTTTGGAAATGATACTCCTGCTGTTATTAAAGGAAAAGGGTCAGTATTTCTAAAAGAAAAAGTCAAGGCTAAAGATTTCATGTATGTGGATGGATTAAGGCATAACCTATTGAGTGTTAGTCAAATGTGTGATCAAGGAGCAGAAGTGGTCTTCAGTTCCAAAGAATGTGTGGTTCGTGATCTTGATACAGGTAAAATCATTATAAAAGGAAAAAGAAATCCAAGCAACCTGTATGTACTCAACGACATAGAACAATGTTACTTAAGCAAATCATCAGAAAATTGGCTATGGCATCGAAGACTGGGACATCTGAGTTTCTCTCAAATCAACAAAGCAAGCAAACTTCAAGCTGTTCGTGATCTTCCCAAGATCAATCTTCCAAAAAGTACCATATGCAAATCATGTCAATTTGGTAAGAAGACCAGAGTCCGATTTAAAGCCAAAGAAGGTTCATCAAGTAAGCCTCTTGAACTCATTCATACTGACATTTGTGGACCTATGAGGAAAAAGTCATTACGTGGGGAAGAATACTATATCCTATTTATTGATGACTACTCCAAAATGTGTGAAATCGCGTTTATTAAACACAAAGATGAAGCTTTTGAAAAATTTCAGAAGTTCAAAGCACTGGTAGAAAATGAATTGGACTCAAAAATCAAGTGTCTTAGATCTGATCGAGGAGGAGAATATTCGTCAAATGAATTCTTTGAATTTTGTGAACAACATGGCATTAAAAGATAGTTCTCTGTAGCAGGCACCCCACAACAAAATGGTGTAGCAGAAAGAATGAATAGAACAATTGTTCAAATGGCCAGAGCTATGCTTTCTGACTCTAATGTTCTTAACATGTTCTGGAGTGAAGCAACACGTGTAGCAGTTAACATTCTCAACAAGGCTCATGTCCGGGTAAACAGTGATAAAACTCCATATGAACTCTGGTATGGCAAATCTCCCACTGTAAAGCATTTTAAAGTTTTTGGAAGTAGATGCTTTATCAAAAATAATGATGAAAAACTTGGCAAGTTTGACCCTAGATCAGATGAAGGGATACTTCTTGGATACACATCTTCAAGAAAAGCATTCACATGTTACAATAAGAGGCTTCAAAAGGTTGTTGAATGTATTGATGTTGTTATTGACGAGTCTCCTGTAGCTCCTAAAGAAGAAAAACAAACAACAGAAGAAGATGATGATGACATATGGCCTTCTACATCAGATGGAAATGATATAGACAATGAATCAAATGAAGAACCTGAAAATGATCTATCTGAAAAAGCTCCATCCAGATACGTTCAAAAGAATCATCCTGAATCTCAGATTTTGGGAGACAAGGAATCAGGTGTACGAACAAGGAGGACTCTTGTGGGATCTTCTAGTCATCAAGCACTTCTGTCCACAATTGAACCACACAATGTCAATGAAGCTACCAAATATGAATGTTGGAATAATGCCATGGATGAAGAAATTGAGCAAATTGAAAAGAATGACACTTGGGATTTGGTACCAAGACCTCATGATAAAAATGTCATTGGAACTAAATGGATCTTCAAGAACAAGTTAAATGAGAATGGAGATGTTGTAAGAAACAAAGCTAGACTGGTTTGCAAAGGGTATACTCAACAAGAAGGTATAGATTTTGAAGAAACTTTTGCTCCTGTAGCTAGACTTGAAGCCATAAGAATGTTTCTTGCTTTCTCAAGCTATCAACGAATCAAAGTTTATCAAATGGATGTTAAGTCTGCTTTTCTTAATGGTGACCTAGAAGAAGAAGTATATATAGAACAACCGGAAGGATTCATTTTGGGAAATGATGCAAATCTTGTTTGTAGACTTAAAAAGGCTCTGGATGGACTCAAACAAGCTCCAAGGGCTTGGTATTATCGTCTTGACAAATATCTTCATCAACAAGGATTTTCAAAGGGGTCTGCTGATAGCAACTTATACACAAAAGTTGAAAATGATAAACTATTGATTGTAGTTGTATATGTTGATGATATCATTTTTGGGAGTAACGAAGAATCTATGAGTCAAAAATTTTCTTCTGTCATGCAGCAAGAATTTGAAATGTCTTTACTTGGGGAACTAACATTCTCTCTTGGCTTGCAAGTGCATCAATCTGCAGATGGTATATTTCTATCACAAGCAAAATATCTTAAGCAAATCCTGAAGAAGTATGGCATGGAAGAATGCAAACCTGTAAGTACACCAATGATAACCGGATGCAGTCTCAGTTCTAATGATGATTCTCCCACTGTGAATCAACCAGAATACAGATCGATGATTGGAAGTCTACTTTATCTCACCGGGACCAGACCAGACATTATGCATGCTGTTGGGATTGTTGGACGATTCCAAGCTAATCCAAAAGAGTCTCACCTTCAGGCTGTCAAAAGGATATTCAAATATCTACAAGGAACTCAAGACTTTGGTCTATGGTATCCAAAGGATGCTGATCTTACTCTTCATGCTTACACCGATGCAGATTGGGCTGGAAGTGTTGATGATCGGAAAAGCACTAGTGGTGGTGCATTTTACATGGGGCCCCGGTTAGTATCTTGGTTCAGCAAGAAGCAAAATTCTATTGCCTTATCAACAACTGAAGCAGAGTATGTAGCTGCCGCATCTTGTTGCACTCAACTCCTATGGATGATGCAAACCTTGCAAGATTTTCAAATCAAATGTGCAACTCCTATCTCCATTATGTGTGATAATACAAGTGCCATCAGTATCTCAAAGAATCCTGTTATGCATTCAAAGACCAAGCACATTCCCATCAAGTATCATTTATTACGTGAACAAGTGCTTGAACAAAAGGTGAAGTTGGAGTATGTTACCTCCAAACAACAAGCTGCTGATATCTTTACCAAACCTCTGCCCAAGGAAGCGTTCAAGCATCTAAGACAGAAGCTGGGAGTGGTCTCTGCCAGTCAAAAGAAAAAATCTGCATAATTTTTAGAAGATGGCTTGGGATACGCGGGTTTCCTGAAACACAGTCGCGTATGTACGCGAGTTCCTGCACCTAAAACCGCGTATGTTTGGTTGCTGACAATTTTTTGGTTGGTTCAACATTCTTCAGCACAGCTGCAGTGCTGTCTGGTATCTCTGATACTGTTTGGTTTCTCTGGTGGTGTTCCAGTTCTCATAATTCTGTTTCTAATGTTTTGATGAAGATGCCTTGATGATTTGTTTGTGGAAGTTTTCAGGATGCACAAACTAAGGGGGAGACTTAGTCATTTGGAAAGATTGCTTGGTTGCATAGTTTCAGGGGGAGAATTAGTTTTGCTGAGTATAATGCATTGATGGCATTATGGTGGTTCTGATATATGATCTCTCTTGAGGTCTTTTTGGTATTAATTATGAAAAATCATATTTTTACTTTGATGAAAATGTCATGTGGAGACCCATGTTGTAAAATTGTAATATTCAATCATGTAAGGACTTGTCAATTTTGTAAACCCACTTGGTTGGGTAGCTGAGTCAAATTTGTAAACCCACTTGGTTGGGTAGTTGAGTCTCATATGTAAATCCACTTGGATGGATAATTGATGTAAGTATGAGTCTTTGGTGATAGGAAGTTCATAGAGTCATGTACTTCATTGATAAATATGTTTGAAGATTCAACATGAACTCAGGGGGAGCTTGGCCACTTCAGCACATATCAGATCTGCAGAATGTTTCTTCCACATGAGGAGAAAAGGGGGAGAGTGTTGGTTTTGATCCGCCCTTTGCCCTTGATGTCAAAGGGGGAGAGTGACATGGTGTTTGAATGAAGAGAAGTTAATGATGTCAAATATTTGGGAGAGTGACATATTTGAGAGAGTGACATGGTACCTATCTGTTGTGGTAACCAAACACCATCATGGTTGCCATCAAGTCCAAAGGGGGAGATTGTTGGAAATATGATGCAGAGTGTTGTCCTTGATGGCAACCCACTGAATGAAGATGAAGACATGTGACTGTTGACGTGTGTTGTCCTTGATGGCAATCCACCTGATGAAGTTATGCTTGACTTGATGGACTTGGTAAATGATGTAAATATGATGTGATATGTTGTTGAGTGTTGTCCTTGAAAGGCAACCCACTTGATGAAGATGATGAAAACTTACTTGATGAAGTTGTGCTTAAGAGAATGTGTTCCTGATGAAGAAAATATGATGTTTCTACAGTATGTACAGAAGGCTATGAAGAAAGGATTTTAGAATGTACTCAAAGTATGATGAAAAAGAGTATGTCTCTTGGTATACGCGGATTGGCCTAGGGGAAGTCGCGTATGCACGCGGAAAAGAACGTGCCAAGTCGCGTATGGGCTAAAGCGCTCAAAAAGTGCAAAACCAAGGGTAACCACTATGGTATTGACCCATTGTATTGGGTAATGATCCGCCTAATTGACCCCGTCCAGGTTGTTTTGGGCTCATGGTATTGTTTTGGCCCATGGTATTGAAAAAGGGGCTCATGGTATTGAAAAAGGATAAACATATATAAGGAGAAGAATTTCATTGTGCAAATCATGTGTGTGGGTGCAAGATGTCTGAGCTTGAATGAATACTTCTCTCTGAAGTATATCTGAATGGAAAGGGTTACACTTGAATGATAAATCTGAATGTATGATGCACCAATGATGAAGAAGGGGACCTAGATCTGAATTGCTCTTGTATTTGCTAGATCTGATTATGGAAGGCTTAGATCTGTGATGAGGCGAGCATCTAGGCGAACATCTGTCTGAAGCAAAAGGGTAGATCTGAACCGAATATCTGATCTGATGAAGTATGCTGCTCTGTAATGATTGAAGATCTATACGCTACTTCGCCGCGGAGGAAGCGCGTATATACGCAGCTTCAGCGAATAGAAAGCGCGTATGCGCAATAAAATATACACTGAGGTATACGCCGGTTTGTGTGGACAGAAGCACGTATATACGCGACATCAGTGAAGGGAAAGCGCGTATGCAAACTAGGGTTTGTTGAAGCAAGTGGTAGGAAACATCTGATCTGTTCTGCTGTATTACTGCTATCTAATCTGGGTTGTCTGAATTGGTATGTATCTGTTGATGATGTATGTTTGTGCTTAAAAGTATGAAAAGGGTTCAGTCTGGAAATATGATGAATTGTGGCCTGTAAGTTGTGTTCTATTGAAGTTGTTGGATCCAGTGTGAAAATTGATGAAACGTGGTCCAAGGTGGTGCTGAGGGTTGTAGCCTTCAGTCAGGGGGTTGTAGCTCCCTTCCGGGTGAGGCTGGTAAACGAGATCGGGGGGTCGTAGCTCCCTTCCAGGAGAGGCTGGTAAACGAGTCAGGGGGTTGGAGCTCCCTTCCAGGAGAGGCTGGTAAACGAGCGCAGGTGGGTGCCTGCGTGCTGGTCAAGTCTGCGCCAGCACATATGTTGCAAGATGTTTTCTCTATAATAAAATATTGAAGGCTGAGCAACTGCAGCGGTGGTTTTCTCCCGATTTGGGTTTCCACCTAAAAATCCTGGTGTTCATGTGTGATGCTTTGTGTGATGGTTTATTCTGTTATTACTACACATGTTTACAGTTTATTGAACATCTGATGAATGAATGATTGAATGATCTAAGTGAAGAGTTAATTACATATCTAGATCTTTGTGTATACGCGAGTTTAATAAAGGGTATCCGCGTATATACGCCGGTTTACTGAAGGAAAGTAGCGTATGGGTTTTAAGGAATGAAAAAGTAAAAAGTTTTGAATATGCTGTAAATACTGATTCACCCCCCCCTCTCAGTATTTTTCCCAACATGGAAAAGGTGGGAGATAATGTGTACAAACTTAGATCACCCTTATATATGTGTATTTGCTCAATAGAGAATGTATAAGATCTCAAACTCTATTAGCCTTCCATGTTGGACCAAGAAGAGGAGAAGGTCGTACCTTCCACAGAGGGCTTAGCTCCAAATGCCCAAGAAAGGTTGATAAGGGGTACTACTTTGCAGAAGAGGTATATAACCACAAGACAAGGGTAGCAAGACCTTTGGTAGATTGGGTTGAAAGGACAATTTCTAGACAAGGCTAAATGGTACTCCATGTAGAAGGTAGAGGAAAAATTTACTCACCTCATTTAATAACAGATTTTGGGGACCATCAACCTCCCAAATTGGGGAGTTGTGCTTCTAATTGGATCTTTATATTGTTTTTCATATATCTCAATGCTTTAAAAGTGGAAAAATTGGACGGATCAACTTGTAGGAGCAGTTTCATTGGTGGAACCCAGTTTGGAGAATTGGGATCTTAAACCTTCCAGGGCCATTTTGAGGTATTAAATGATTTTTTTTTAGGGAAAAAAAATTCTACCAAAGATTTGAACCTTTTTCTACTAGTTTAATCTCAAATACCTTTCCCACAATATAAGAATCATGCCAATAGGTGTTTGTGTGCAAAATTTTTTCCTCTCGAAAGTTGACCTACCATGTTTGACCACCATGATTCAAGAGGATGCCACATCAACCCCGTTACTCAAGAAAAATAGGTTATTCATGTGGGGACTCGGAATAAGATTCTAAAAAGGTTAATTTTGTCACTCTAGTTGAAGGATTCAAGCTTGTAAACTAGCTGGCTATTAAGCTATGCTATAACGAGGCCACTAGGAGGAAAATGGTTTTGACTCTATTTGATTATATCTTGTTCCATCATATACCATTAAAAATGGGAGTGTGAATGAAGGAGCATAAAAAAGGGGTTTCAGTATTCCATGATAGCCTATTAGGCCACAAGTCCCAGGTAACTCCACAAAGAACGTATTCTCCTTTGTACTTCCATTTTTGACAAAAGAGAGAAGAGTTGCCTCACCTTCTAGTTGGGTTTTCTCTTGTAAGGGTTTCCTAGAGTATATATTATGTTCAATGGTTTTGGTGTGTGATTGTAATTTATTGTTCTATATTTTCCACATTTTATGTATTATATGCATAAGCAAAAAACAATAATTAACAAATATGGATTCTAAGAAAATTGACCCACATAATATAGATTTTATTCTATTTTGATCAGATCTATTATGTCAAATTATCCAATAGAATTTCCTCTATATTTTATGGATCATATTAGTATCAAAGAAGGTTTTTTTAGGGAATCTCATGGGAAATTGTAGGGGATCCAAGAATCAATTGAAGTATAAAGTTGTAGAACCCTAGCCATGGCCAACAAATCTATTTACAATAACCCTGATTCAGTAGAGAAGATATTTCAAAGGATAGGAAATAGGTCATAGATATCAATTACAACATGAACCTCCTTATGGAAGCTTTAATCAACAAGTGTGTAATCAAAGAAGATGAAGTCTCCAACTCAAAGCTCAAAATAAAATGAAAATTGAGGGAACATGAAGACCTTAAAAGGTAGTCATGGAAAGAACCTAGAAATGAGCAACTGGCTTTGAGTGCCATCAACCATTCATACTCCATATTCAATATGGAAGTGAATGTAGAAATTCCATGTAGATTCAAATTTGCTGATGTAATTTACTAAAACATAAAAATACAATGTACGATACTCATCTATGGAAAGCAATTAATGATCGAGAAATAACAACATCAAAATGAGACAATATTCAACACACATACACAAATATTTATCTAGGGGAAATGAACTGCTCAAAACCCCTTCCTATCTATATTGCATTAATGAGAAAGTAGAGAATAAATACAATAGTTGCTCAAGCCTCTTGCAGGAAAAAATACCCTAAGGTATAGGTTGAAGTACCTAATAGAGCGGAAGGCATAATATCACAAGAAGCACTCAAATGACAAGTCCTAATGCTTGAACTAGAAAAATAAGGATAGGTGACCTTACCCGCGTGTCCTACGTCTGAGGTCGATCCTGGAGGGTGCAAACCCTCTGCTACTCCTTGTGCTTCAAGACCTGCAAATCAATCAAGACAAAGCACACAAAATAGTTGCACAACATATATATATCCGAGATGTCAGTATGTTAGATAATATAATCTCATAAAAAATAACGTGAAATAAACCATTATAAGATCATTAAACATGTATAAGAGACATATAAAACAAAGACACGAGGAATAGGACATAGATTCTTTTATTAATAATATGTAAAGAGAAAGTGGAGAAATCACCTAAGATCTACCACGGCTCCAAGTGAAACCATCCTCCGGATCTGTCCAGCCCTAGCCTCACAAAGCTTCTTCCATAAAAGGTGCACAAAGGATGTCACATAAAGAGGGGGTGAACATTGTTGGGTAAAATTAATTGCTTAATAAAAAAAACTAATCACCTAATCATTAATTATAAACCAAGAAACATATTTTTATTTCAAGGCAATCGACAAAATATATGCATAGAAAATACCAACAACTAACACCGGTTCTACATGATTATGTTCTACACTATCAAGCTCATTCGAAAAGAAATAAAATGATAGACTTGAAAAATAATACTAAATCTAAAAAACAGAAAGTAATGATAGGAAAATAATTATGATAATAACACGACTTGAATCAATTCTAAATTAAACCACACATTGTTGGATTGTAAGTTTAACCCAATGCACCCAACATAATTCAAATGTTAATCTAGACCAATAAATTAAATGAAATCTAGAAATTGCAGGAAACAACAAATATGGAAAATTCAACAAACAAAAATTACTTCTAAAGAAAGGAAATCTACTTTAAAGAAAAATAATTGAAATTAAAATAAACAAGCACGCGACTAAACTACTTGAGATGTTCAAGGCAACACCTAGTCCAAGGTAGTGGGCCCAACTGCCTGAGACTCAGTTCTGCCTTGAGAAATAATTCAGATCAGATTACAAGTAACAGATGTAGAACTCAATGGATAATTTCCTTCATTAAAATATATGAGAGAAATAATTACATCAGAATGAAGCTCTTGGCTTTGTCTCAAGTTCAACAATTATTCATCTCGTATTCAACAATTGTTCATTCGTTCATCCAATAATTGTTAATCTGTTCCTCTCTCTTTGATCTTTTCTTTCATTTAAATACACAAAGAGCAAAGGGAAATTACAACTAACTTGATTACAAAATGATTTACCATTACAATTGGAGATTGTCTACAACAAATTGATCAGCAAGATCATATCTAAAATATCATGACTTAGTTGGAACAAGTTGAATTTGATATTGCAATTGGAATAATTTGGAAAATGACCACAGCAACAAATCTGAGAAAATTTCCTTCATAGAACCTTCCGTTTCTCTCAATCCAAACCGAATTTTGGAAAAATGCTACTTAGAAAACTGAATTGGCCTATTCTGCACAAAACCCATGTTTGGGATTTTCAGGATTAATCTTCATTTTTCCGAAATCGCCAACGAAAAACCATCACTTTTTATCCCAGCGAATTTCTGAGTTGGAATAGTTGGAGATTGAATTTCCAATCTGGAAGATATCTTGGAGGCGAAAAGTGTGAGTCCTATTATAAAAGATTAATAAACTATAATTGACAAAATAATGCATAATAATTATCAATTTATTAGAAATAAAGTAGAATATGTATTACTTATCCATAAGAGCATAAATTATTATAAAATGGAATTAAATGATGAATTGTGATAAAAAAATGTGATAAATAATGGCAGAAATGGATGAAATAGACGTTAGAAAGTGGTAATAATAATGAAAATTTAGTGGCCCAACAAACATCACAAGGGAAAAAGGGTTTCCTGAACCTGGGAAGTGCAAGAGGCATAGGGAAATATTAGACTTGATTAGGGCTATAAGAGGCTATAGTATCAATAGCATTATCTCTCCTCCCTTAGGCATTTCCGTTGAGGTGTATTTCTACTTACTCAAATCAGTTTTTCAGTTGGGGAACATTTTGGCCACGACCTAGTGTAGGTAGGTGTTGTGCTATACACCAACCCCCATTTATTTTAATAAATGGGGACCCTTTAGAAATAAATAGAAAATTTAGCTTTAAAAAATAAAAAAATTAGGATATAGGAGTTTTCTTTTAATGTCTTCTGCTTTATTCCTTTATCACATCGCAAATCACATAACTTATAACTTAAAATGATTCACATTCCTCTAAGTTACATGAGCTGTGAAGTGCGCTAACCTTTTTTTGAAGATATGTTTTAAAAAGCTTGAAAACGCTTCAATTATCGTTATAAACTCCTTATCACATCACACCTTATTTAAAATCAACTCATAAAGTAATTAGATATAAGTGCGATTGCACGAACCTGACAAGCCAACAAAGCATCAAAGATAAATCTTTAAAATCCTTTAAGTGTGGCCGCTTGAATTTTCAAATGCCCAATTCAAATTTTGCATAGCTTAGCCGAAAAACAAATTCATTATCGCATAAAAGTTATGATGTGTGATTTGCACACATCGCATTTCAAAACATTTATGGGTAAAAATTACAAGCGGTAAAAATTATATATGGCGATGTGAAAATTCATGACATTTGATTTCTCAAGCATGCAAAATGGCTTATGTCATATCAAGACAAAATTCAAGATCTAACGAATTTAAGTTGATTGATATATATTTCGTGTGAAGGTGTAAGATATCTGAATTTGAAACTATTATCGATGGTTGTTAAATTTGAAAATATTCATATCTATTCGCTCATGTTTGATATAAACAACAGATTTTACTCTATGTTCTCTATACTTTTAATACTCTCCCCATTTTACTTGAAATCAGGAAACCATTTAACGAATTAAGGAAGGTTGAAATGAGAAAGAAGGGAAAAGAGATTTCTCAAGTGCTTCATATTGAATACTCAGAGATGTCTCCCTTATTCTCAGATACTACCTGAAACAAGGAATGTGGCAGTTCATCATGGGAAACAATGTATAAACTGTTTGAAGATGAAAATCCAAGAGTAATAAACAAAATCTCTAAAACAGGAAAAACATATACTTCAAACGCGACCTAGTTTGATGTTGCATGTTCATTCATCCACAAGGTAGCAACAAGACTAAAAATTATCCCTTACACAGACATGGTTAAGTGGGTAATTGACCACTTAAGCATAGATGGCAAGAAATTCAAAGATTCAAAGGGAGAATACATAGAGTCTTTCAGGACAGAAGATTTAAAAGCAATGTATCACCTACCCTCCCCGCAACAAAAGTATGACAAAGCTTTTATGCAAATATTTAGAGTAGAGAAACCATATCTCATGAAATTCATCAAATAATGGAAGGAAGACCAGATAAAGTTGAAGTGAGATAAACTCGGTACGTACCCAATTGCCCAAATCCCTTACCCTTACTGTTATGCTACCAGTATGTTGTGTAGATTGTTTTCCAAACCTGATACCACTAGGTTTTCAATAGAATGGGTCCCATTAATTGACTTAATCATCAATTTATCAATTCTAAACTGGGAAAACATCTTATCTGATAGTTTATCCAAACACATCACTGAATATAGGAATAAAAGGAGTGTTTCATCTAGAGAAACACTTCCCTTTTATATGTCTGCCTATGTCATGGACGTAATCTGTTTTACTTCTAGTTTTCCTACCATGGGATGGAAATGGACTACCCAAGACCCTACCCCAATCCACATTTACTACAGAGACCTATAGGATTCATACTTCCACCTGCATTTCTATAAAATTTGTTATGGAGTCATATTTCCTATGCACCAAATGATATTCAGTAAAAATTCCCCTAGGGTTTCTGAAGAGGCTAGCTTAGATATTCTTTCTGTGGCTAGATGGTTTGAAGAGGAGAATTTTACATATTTCAAAGTATTTGGAAGTTATGCTTCTCCCCACGTCATACCTTATTATGTTCCTGATAAATTTCTTACATGAGAGATAGCTTACCAGCTTGTTAATCATATCACTAAACAGTTGAAAGATGCAAAGAGGCCATTTGGCCTAGTTTCCCTATACAATGTGGCACTTTTTCACTATATGATATTAGCCATACCTATAAAGAGGTTTCAAGATCAATCTATTGAAATTGGAAGAAATGCCAAAGAGGTTATATGATCCAAATGATGTAATTAAAAATTACACTACAGAGCTCAAAATGAAACCTTTTTTAAAGGAAACAGATGGATTTGATGAAATTTTCCAAGGCATAGAAAAGTTTTTAAATATAACCAAGTTTTCTTCCAGCTAATTGAGTCAAGATGACATGGAAGCATTCCAATTATATGGAAATAAGATATTGCAGAGAGTTCCTCTCAATTTGTTAACTATTGAAGATGTCAACATACGTACTCCAAGTATTATCTTGGATAATGAAGAAAAAGACATGTCTGAAGATGAATCAGGTCAATCACAGCATCAATCTCACAATTCGGATCACTCCGAAAATGAATCTGAATCCAGAAATGATAGCCTAGAAAAGATAATTTATCAGGTAATCCAAGAGATAGAGATGCAGGAATGTAAATAAAGTAATGGAACAGAGTCAACTTCTCAAGAAGTCAACACAAACATGACACACTAAAAAGTCACAAACAAAGAATTTTAGTAGTGAATGGGAGGAATTTTCTGAAGTAATAAAAACTCTCAAAGCTAATCCTAATACTGATCAAGTATCTATTTTTCAGACACCTGAACATTCCCAGAAGATAGGTTAAACTGTTAATCCACTACAACAAGTTCCAAAAGCTCATGATCAAGAGATCATATTGGCCTACCCTACATAACAGATAGTTTTACATGTTGAAGAAATTCCTTCACTGGGAATTTTCTATAGTCCTAGCTACAAGGTTGTAGTTAAGAGGAACAAAATAAGAAGAACTGATGAAACAGTCTCAAATATCATAGATGAATCGGTTGATGTATTATGGAAAGATTCCTTAGATGACCTTACATAACATCTAACTAAATTATCATAGTATGCAGGGGCATATGCTACTACTACCGTTGATAAAGCTACTGAATTTAGAGTGTTATTGAGGCAAAAGGAAGCTAGGGTACACGAACTAGAGAAGCTATTAAATGAAGATAAATCCAACTCCAATGAGAAAATCAAAGCAAAGATGACCCAATTTCAAAAGGATTTTGAAGGCCTCAAATTGCAACATGAAACATAAATCAATGAGAAACAAGCACAACTGGAAACATCAATGACCAGAATACAGAGCCAACCACAACTAGATCAGTTTATTAAAGAAGCCTTGGATGTAAATTCTAAGTTAAAGAAAGAACGAGAAGTATTTTATCATCAAGCTTTTGTGATTGACTCTTATTGTGATTTGAATAAAATACTGATCCAGCAGATAGTTATCCAAAAACTTGAATGTGAAAGACTTGAAAAGAAGATCAATGAACACATTCAATGGCAAGCGTCAGACTCAGGAAAAGAAGTTGATCTACCTCAAGTAGATAAGTTTCATAAGGATATCCTATTCAGATATTGGGAAGCACAAATCAAGCAGGCAGAGAAAGCAGCAACGAAAACATCTAAGTTATCAAATGAAATTATTGAATATATATGTGAACAACTGGTAAAAGCAAAACTTATCAAAGAGAACACATCTGAAGTGTTCTCAGAAGCAAAACATAAAGAAACACACTGGAAGCAGAAAGCAAACACATAGTATGAATTAATTAAAATGGTAAAAAGTTTGATCAAGAAAATTATTGGAATTTTCTGATCAAACCTTATCTTCAGTATCAGATTTTGCAATACTTAACAGATTCAACAAAAATATCACAACCCGTACTTTCAAACACAATATTCAAGGGACAGGTTAGATCAAGGATTTCTCAGCTAGCTCAGCTCAAGCCTATGATAGATATTTGTAAACTTCGTGACCAACTCCAGAAGAAAGAGCAGAATTCATAAATCAAAATTGTTATTTTATTTTCTTAGATTGTAGTTTAAGTTAGTCCTATTAGGATGGTTGTTTGAAACCTCCTCTATATTTTTGTAATAATCTATTATTAGAACATAGTTAGTTTAGTATTTAAACCCCTCTCATGCATTTAGAGAAGGGTCGAGAAATTTTTCAAAAACATTTTGCAAAGAATGCACTATTGTAAGTTTGTGAATGCTTTGATGAATTAATGGAACACATTTTTTATATTTTGACAATTGAAGTTGTCTAACTAATGTAGCACTATTGTACTCTTTAAATTTCTTGAAAATGAGAAGGATAAGATCAATTTCTGTTAGTTTACATGTGTAGAACTTCGTACGTATGGTACTTTTATTCACTTGCATTAAGTCTTGCTTTATAGATTGTCAACCATATTTTTATTGCATTATATATTTGAAATGTTATTATATATGAATGTTACATGCACTTCGGTTCTAATATTTGTCTATAGTTTCTTATTGAATGTATAATCACACATATGAATGCGATATATTTTTCACAATTCTTCTAGTCAAACCATTTTGTTAGAAGAATCATTTTACATAATTTTCATCTCTTTCAACTGTTAAATGATCTATATTACTAACCGTTGAAGGATATATTTTCAGGTCACATAGAGGAAGAAACATCCTGGGTATATAATATGATAAATAGTTGAGATAGATGCATATGATAGATTAAAGTCATTTCCATTTGCATGCCATATAATCACACACTCTCAAAATCATCCTTATTGGGAAACTGGTCCCATTATCCCAAGTTGGAGCCACTACACCAAACAGAAAAGGAGCTTCTTTGAGGTCCAGATCGGGTGGATTTCCCCCATGTTTCGGCAGTGGAATTATAAGGCCTCAACATTCTAGTGCTATAAGGAGGGCTTGAACCTCCATGAATGGAAAATTTATCTGATCAATATAAAGGTCAATCGAAGAGTCTCTCTCCCTCTAGATCCCCATCAACTTCCATAAAATTATTTAGATCCTCATCTTTAAAATTTGAAGTTGATCATTCTTCTCCTAAGTCTCCTAGTGATACTCAACCCATACTATCTCCTGATTCCCATTAAGCTTCCCCAGAAGTTAAGTATTTGATTGAAAATTTAGGGAAAGTATATATTTTTGCTGAAAAGCCTGAAACTTCTCAAATATCAGATATCAGTATTTCGTCTTCTTTACAACCGCGAAGAATATTAACTCGATAAGAAAGTCAAAAGACAATAATTCTCCCTTTTGAATTTCCAATCTATAGTACTCAAAGAGGCTAAAGAGGACCCAATCAGAGTCAATCGCCAACGAGATCTTATCCCATTCACTTCCATTACCTCCGCTCATTTCCACAACTTCCATTCCAACAATCAATGTTACTTTGAATAGTTCTAGTACCCAAACTACTATCCCTTCAACTAGTCCTAGCACTCAACCTACCTCTTCTTAAACTCAAACTCCACTCATCCAACCTATTCAAAATCCAATGGCAAGCCAAGTACCTCCACCAAATGTAAACCCATGGAGCAATCCAAGGGTTGTAAACATGCCCACTCCTCTTCATCCTCTTCCTAAAGTTCCTAAAATATGGCTACCTAAATTTAATCCTGATGATGGTCTTCCGGGAGAAGAACACATTCAAAATTTTATGTTAGCTGTCAATTTAAATGGAGTAGTTGAAGAGGATTTCTTTGTAAGATTATTTCCATATACTTTAAAAGGATCTACAAGATCCTGGTATTTTTCACTACCTGCCCGCTCTATAACTGGCTGGAATATGTTCAAAGAACAATTTATAGCTAAGTTTGGGGATTCCAGGACCAATGCTACACTAATCAATTATTTGTCAAATGTAAAAGCCAAAACAGGTGAGAAGATAAAAGATTTCAGTTCAAGATTTAATAAATTACTCAATAAAATTCCTGCCACAACAGTTCTTGGTGAAAAAGTTCAAATTGAGTGGTATATTTCATCTCTTCCATCTAATATAGCTATTTTTGTTGATAGAGTGAAACTGGAAACACTTGCAAAAAATATGAAAGAACCTCTATCTGTATAGAAACGCATAACGACTCTTAAGAAAAAGAATTCTCAAGAAGATCGAAAATCAAAGAAAGTGTCTTTTAAAGATGATTCTAAAAAGAAGGCACCAAAAGATCCCTTCGACGTAGAAGGTATTCAAAAGGTTTTGAAAACCATGACAAATGAGATGGCAGATATCAAGAAACAAGTCGCTGAAAATGCTACCTCATGAAAGAATTTTAGAAAATTTAAGAAAGGTCAATCCTCTAATACTCAACCTCCAAATACCATATCTGATGTTGAATCTGATCAAGAAGAAGAGGAAGAGCAAACAGAGAAAGAAGAGGATGAAAAAGAAGAAGAAGTTGAACTAAATGGAATGTGGGATTTAATCCTACCAAATGAAGAACAACTTGAAGATTTACCTGTGAGCACAAGGAGTAAAAATAATATTGAGGCAACACATACGAATCAAAAGAAAAATATTTCAAATCCTGCTAAAGACAAATAGGTAAGCAAAAATTCTAATTCAAAGGCTACATAAACAAGTCCTGTTACTTCAGACACTCCACCTACATCTAAAAAAATGGTTGTCTCAGACACTATTGAGTGTAATGTAGTAGAAGATATGAAGAAAACAAGGGCTAACATTTCAATCCATGTGCTTACTAAATTAAAGCAACAACACAAAATCTTACTAAGAGATTTAAATGCGGTTCTTGCTTCAAACTTACCTGCTCCAGTAATAGTACAAGCTGCTAATGAAATGGGTAAGCCACCTTCTCCTTCAATGAAAATTGATGCTACAAACTTGATTATGATAGGTGATCGATCCATCTCTCATACTCCTCCTTTTCTCTCAACCTATGAGATCTACAACAAAAACATTCATAACTTTTTAATAGAATCAGGGGCTTCCTCAAACATAATGTCGAAATCAGTTTGTGCTAAATTGAACATAACTCCATAGAGTTCACCTGTTCATATAGTACAACTTTATAGAACCAGAGTAGAGGTGGTAGGATAAATAAATTATGTTCCCTTTAGATTGTCATCAAACCCCAAAGTTACTCAAATAATTGATATATTAGTGGTTGATATTCTTGAATTTTACGGCTTAGTTTTAAGCCGATATTGGTCTGAAAAACTACATGGTTATTTCACAACAGACTAGTCACATATGTGGTTAGCATATAATGGAAAACCAAATCACATTCAGGTAGATCGTGAAAATTTTATGAAGCATACAATCACTAATATTTAAGGAGTAAATGAGCCAGTAGCTTTCAATAACAACATTATTGGAAACTACTCAGAAGGGTCATTTTTGGGAAATTTCAATGCTCAACCATCACCTTTCTTTGATAATGCAGTTGTTTCTCAGATTGAGAAATTTTCCTAGCCAGATAATTCCAAATGTATAAATTTTGTAGATAGAAAAGTAGTTAATTCTTTTTTTAGGATTCTTTATTTTGACGGTTCTAAATCCAAAGATGGTACATGTGTGTGTTTTATTTTAATAAACCTAGAAGGAGAGAAGACCATGTTAGCCTACAGATTAGAATTTGATTGTATAAACAATGTAGTTGAATATGAAGCATTAGTTCAAGGCTTGTTAAAATCCATTGATCTTAATATCAAATATCTGAAAGTTCTAGGATATTTAGAAATCACAGTTAGACAGGTAAGAGATACTATTCACTGTAATTTGTTACATTTAAAGCATTACCAATCATTAGTCCAAGAATTAACCACTCATTTCTTAGCCTTCAAAATTTCTTCTGTGCCTAGAATGAGAAATTCTAGTGCAGATCTATTGGCTAATGTAGCCTCAAAGTTAATCCCATCCCAAGAATTTAGTCCCGATAGATTTTCTATTGAATTTATTTTTAGACCATCTATTCTTGATAATATTACCAATTGGAGAGTATTCAATAATGATTCAGATATCATATATTTTTTAACATCTGAAGGATTTTATGATAGTCAAATTTTGGATGAAAATGAACATGAAATTTAGATTAAGAAAGAACAAGATGAAAATCCTATTCTTAAATATGTTGTCAAGTTAGAAGACCTATATGATCTAAAATATGGGTTTAAAAGAGTGACTAACTCAAAAAACAAAGCTCTACTTTAAGATTTGAGTTAGTAAATCTGGGAATTGACGAAAAACCTCAAAATGTAAATCTAGGTATTGGTTTATCTTCCGAAGAAAGATTATCATTCATCAAATTGTTTAGACTGTACAAAAGTGTCTTTTCTTGGGATTATACTGATCTTAAAACATATGATACTTCTGTGATTCAACATACGATTCCTATGATCTTAGAAGAAAAACCTATACATCAGAAATTGAGGAAGATTCATCCAAATCTGGAAAATCAAATTAAAACAGAATTGAAAAAACTCCTTAAGGAAAAAATCATCTTTCCAGTTAGGCATTATAAATGGGCATCAAATTTGGTACCTTTAAGGAAGAAGAATGGTGATATTAGAATTTTCATTGATTTTAGAAATTTAAACAAAGCTTGTTGGAAGGACAACTTTCCATTTCCAACCATGGAACAAGTACTGCAGACGGTAGCTGGTTTTGAGCTCATGTCCTTTCTAGATGGATTTTCGGGATATAATCAAATTCTTGTACATCCAGATGACAGATTGAAAACTACGTTCAGAACTAAGTGGGGAACTTACGCCTATCAGAAGATGCCTCTTGGATTAATTAATGCAGGTGCCACTTTTTAGAGAGCTATGGAAACAACTAATTTTAGGGGACTCATAAAAAAAACAATCGTTATTTATTTAGATGACATTACATTCTTTTCTAAAAAAGTAACCAATCATGTAAATGACCTAAAGCAAGTCTCTGAGCGATGAAAATGGTATGGCATCTCATTGAATCCAAAGAAATCATTTTTTGCATTAGAAGAAGGAAAACTTTTAGGATTCATTGTGTCAAAAAATGGTATATATATTGATGCTGAAAGAATTGAAGAAATCAAACGAATTCCTTTCCCTCATAACAAGAAATCTATGCAGTCATTCCTTGGGCAAATTAATTTTGTTAAAAGGTTTGTCCCTGACTTTTCACAAATTGTTTTACCTTTAAAAAACATGATTAAGAAAAATTATGTCTTTAAATGGGGACATAATGAAAGAGAAGCATTTGATTTGATTAAACAATAAATTGTCAATGCTCCATTCCTAACTACCCCCAATTTTCTTAATCGTTTTACATTATACACTTTTTCATCAGATACATCATATGTCAATGTTTTGACACAGCTGAATGACCAACAAATTGAAGCACCGATATCATTTTTCAGTTCAAACTTGCAAGGTGTAGAAATAAATTATACATCTATTGAAAATCAAGCATTTTTTGTCTTTAAGGCTATAAAGAAATTTAGACCTTCTCTCCTAAATACTCCCACTAAAAGCATAGTTCCATTCTCTGCAGTAAGACAAATTTTGATGCAAAGATAATTAGGAGAAAAGAGGGCTAACTGGGTGACTTCTTTACACGAATATGATGTAGAAATTATACCTTCTAAAATTTTTAGAGGTCAAGGTTTTTGCAGAATGCTTACGGGAGCATCCCATCTTTCATCAGAAGAAGTTTCAGGTAACAACATGCAAATATCAGAGGTAAGCCTCAATGATGCACAATCATAATATGTTGATCTTATATTCTATCTAAAGAATGGATATTCTCCAAATCAACTCAGTTACAAAACAAAACGAGCTTTAAGATTAAAGGAAAAACAATATGATTTAATCAACGACGTGTTATTTAGGAGAAATTTTGATTATGTACTTTTAATATGCTTAGAAAAATTTGAATCAGAGAAAGTCTTGTAGGAAGTCCACGATGGACCAGCTAGAGGACATTTTGGAGGAAATACGACAGCACACAAAATCCTGCATTCAAGTTACTATTGGCCTACACTTTTCAAAGATGCTCATGAATACACAAGAAAATGCAAAGTGTGTCAAAGTACATTAGGAAGACAAAGAAAGCCAACATTCCCATTACAGCCAATCAATATCAAACAACCATTTGAATAATGGGGATTAGATATAATTGGTGAGATTGTTCCTAACTCTTCGAAACATCATAGATATATTCTCACAGCTACAGATTACTTTACTAAATGGGTAGAAGAGATTCCATTAAAAGTAGCCAAATCTGAAAATATCATTGATTTTATCAATCAAAATATCATAACCAGGTTTGGCTTACCTACTGCTTTAATGTTTGATAATGCATATTACTTCTCAGGAACTGCTATGATGGAATTTGCAATTAAAAGAGGTTTTAAACTTAAGTATTCTGCAAATTATTATCCTCAAGGAAATGGTTTTGTAGAATCTACAAATAAGAACTTGATTAGAATAATCAAAATAACTGCCGATCAAAATCAACGAAATTGGCACAAGTCATTAATTTTTTCTCTTTGGGAAGATCGAATAAATCAAAAAACTTCTATTGGAACTTCTTCATTTAATATTGTCTATGGAAAAGAAGTTTTACTTCCCACCAACGTAGTTATTCCCTCTCCTTCCCTAGTAAAATTTATTGATGAATCTCCTGCTTCTTCTGTACAACTTAGACAATGTCAGTTTCTTAAGTTAGAAGAAGAAAGAGAAAAATACAAATAGACTCATGCTCATCATCGACAAATAGTAAAGGGTTCGCTTGATTCAACTTCTGTTACTCCAATTTTTTTTCAAATTGGTGATCTGGTATTGAAATGGGACAAAGTGCATGAGGAAAAAGGTAAACACATGAAGTTTAAAAAACTATGGCTAGTTCCATTTCAAATAATCGAAGAAATAGGCCCATCAACATTATTATTGCAAGATCTATCAGGCAAAAAATATTCTTTGCCTGTTAATGGGAATATTTTGAAAAATTACTTTTCTTAGGAGGTAACCCCTTTTATTCCTTGTATACTAGTGTCTTTTTCTTTTCCTTGGAAAAAATAAAAGTTGCTTAGTATAATTTTTTGTCTTTTCAAAATAAAATCTCAGATGATCCTTTTTGATTTATCGCTTATAGAAATAAGAAGTGTTAAGGAAACAATCGAAAGATTTGAAAGACAAATAGATTTTATTTTTACTAAAAGATGTAATTTCACTGAAATGATTTATTCTCTGATGAACTCTCATCCTTATATAACATGATTATTCTGTTATCAGTGAAGAAAATATTTTTTAACATAGTAGAGACTCTTTTTCAGAAAATAAATCTAAAACTCGACATTATTATCCAGAATCCTCAAAAGGACCAATGATTCACCCCATCCGGGAAAATTTATAAATTTTTGAAAGAAATTAAAAAAAAAAAATTATAATTAGAAAAAACTTAAAAGATAATAAGTCTCATCAAGAGCTTGTTTACCATGTTCATAGGGAAATAGTAACTTACATTACCATTACTGCCTACCAAAACAAGGTAATGACTTGAGATTATATCAAGTGGACAAGGGGTCTCATCAAGAGCCAGCTTGATCAGTTTAATCACAACTAGTGAATGGCATTGTCACCATTTGGTTACCAAGCCAAGACAATGACTTTTAAGTAAATAAAATATGATACAGAAAGAAAATTTTCAAAAAATTAGAGTTTATTTTTGAAACTTTTAAGAAACATTGGATGGGACAATGAATCATTGCTGGATAAAAGGTAACCCTACAAAAAGCTTAAATTTCCCATTGGAACAACGACTCTACCTCTGATAAAAGAGTAATTTTTTATAAAGATGATCTGTAAGAGCCACCTACTTTATCTCTTTGAACTGAGTAAAGACTGATATAGATTTTCATACTTATATCTTTAAAAGAGGAATTCTTGTGAATAGTAAATAAGAGGAATTTCATTGCTTAGTAAGATATAATTTGTTTGAAATTAATTCCTGCAACTATTTTTATTTTAAATTTTTTTTTAGAAAATTCAAAAAGTTAGTCAGATATATCTGGTTCTCCCAAGTGAATCACCAATTGTTGTGCTATACAACAACCCCCATTTATTTTAATAAATGGGGACCCTTTAGAAATAAATAGGAAATTTATTTTTAGCTTTAAAAAACAAAAAACTTAGGATATAAGAGTTTTCTTTTAAAGTTTTCCGCTTTATTCCTTTAGCGCATAGAAAATCGTATAGCTTATAACTTAAAATGACTCACGATCCTCTAAGCTACACGAGCTGCGAAGTGCGCTAACCTTTTTTCAAAGATATGTTTTAAAAATATTGCAAACACTTCAATTATCGTTATAAACTCCTTATCACATCACACCTCATTTAAAATCAACTCATAAAGTAATTAGATATAAGTGTGATTGTGCAGACCCGACAAGCTAACAAAGCATCAAAGATAAATCTTTAAAATCCTTTAAGTGTGGCTGCTTGAATTTTCAAATGCGCAATTCACATTTTGAAAGTTATATATGGCGATATGTGAATTCATGACATTTAATTTCTCAAGCATGCAAAATGGCTTATGTCATATCAAAATGAAATTCAAGATCTAACGAATTTAAGTTGATTGATATATATTTCGTGTGAATATGTAAGAGATCTGACTTTGAAATTATTATCGATGGTTGTTGTTATATTTGAAAATATTCATATATATATTCGTGCATGTTTGATATAAACAATGGAATTTACTCTCAATTCTTTATACTTTTAATACTCTTCCTGTTTTACTTGAAATCAGGAAACCATTTAACGAATTAAGGAATATTTAAATGAGCAAGTAGGGAAAATAGATTTCTCAAGCATTACCTACTGAAGACTCAGAGATGTCTCCCTTATTCTCATATACTACCTGCAACAAGGAATGTAGTAGTTCATCATGGGAAACAATTTATAAACTGTTTGAAGATGAAAATCCAAGAGTAATAACCAAAATTTCTACAACATGCACAACATCTACTTTAGATGCGACCTACTTTGACGTTGCATGTTCATTCGTCCACAAGGTAGCAACAAGACCGAAAATTCTCCCTTACACAGACATGGTAAAGTGGGTAATTGACCACTTAAGCATAGATGACAGGAAATTCAAAGATTCAAAGGGAGAAGACATACATTCTTTCAGGGCAGAAGATTTAAAAGCAATGTATCACCTACCCTCCCCACAACAAAAGTATGACAAATATTTTCTGCAAAGCTTTAGAGCAGAGCATCCAGATCTCATGAAAGTCATCAAAGAATGGAAGGAAGACCAAGGAAAGTTGAAGCGAGATAAACTCGATACATACCCAATTTCCTAAATTCCTTCCCCTTGCTATTATGTTGCCGATATATCGTGTAGATTGTTTGCCAAACCTGATACCACTAGTTTTTCAATAGAATGGGTTCCATTAATTGAAATAATCATCAATTCATCAATTTTGAACTGGGCAAACATCCTATCTGATAGTTTAGCCAAACACATCACTGAATATAGGAATAAAAGGAGTGTCTCGTCTAGAGAAACACCTCCTTTTTATATGTTTTCCTATGTCATGGACACAATCTTTTTTACTTCTATTTTTCCTACCATGGGATGGAAATGGACTACCCAAGACACTACCCCAATCCACATTTACCACAGAGACCTCTGGGATTCATAATTCCACCTGCATTTATATAAAAAAAATTATGAAGTCATATTGCCTATGCACCAAATGATATTAAATAAAAAGGACCCTAGGGTTTCTAAAAAGGCTAGCTCAGATATTCTTTATGTGGCTAGATGGTTTGAAGAGGAGAATTTTACATATGTCAGAGTATTCAGAAGTTATGCTTCTCGTCACGTCTTACGTTATTATGTTCCTGGTAAATTTCTTGCATGAGATATAACTTACCAGCTTGTTAATGGTATCACTAAACAACTCAAAGATGCTAAGAAGGCCATTTGGCCTAATTTCCCTATACAGTGTGGAAATTTTGCACTATATGATATTGGCCATACCTACAAAGAGGTTTCCAAGATCAATCTATTGAAATTGGATGAAATGCCAAAGAGGTTATACGATCCAAATGATGTAATTAAAAATTACATAAAAAAGCTCAAAATGAAACCTTTTGTAAAGGAAACAGATGGATTTGATGATATTTTCCAAGGCATAGAAAAGTTTTCAGATATAACCAAGTTTTCTTCCAGCCAATTGAGTCAAGATGATTTGGAAGCATTCCAAGTATATAGAAATAAGAGATTGCAGAGAGTTCCTCTCAATTTGTTAACTATTGAAGATGTCAATAGACCTACTCCCAGTATCAGCTTGGATAATGAAGCAAAAGACATGTCTGAAGATGAATCAAGTCAATCACAACATCAATCTCACAATTCGGTTCACTCTGAAAATGAATCCGAATCCAGAAAGGATAGGTCAGAAAAGATAATTGATAAGGTAATCCAAGAGATAGAGATGCATGAACGTAAAGAAAGTAATGGAACAAAGTCAACTTCTTAAGAAGTTTAGCACAATCATGACACACTAGATTAGTCTGAAAAGTCACAAACAAAGAATTTTAGTAGTGAATGGGAGGAGTTTTCTGAAGCAATAAAAACACTTAAATCTAATCCCAATACTGATCAAGTATCTAGTTTTCAGACACCTGAACATTCCGAGAAGATAGTGGAAACTGTTAATCCACTACAACAAGTTCCAGAAACTCATGACCGAGAGATCATACCGGCCTACCCTACATAGCAGATAGTTTTACAAGTTGAAGAAATTACTTCACTGGACATTTTCTACAGTCCTAGATACAAGGTTGTAGTTAAGAGGAACAAAATAAGAAGAACTGATGAAATAGTCTCAAATCTCACAGATGAATCAGTTGATGTGTTATGGAATGATTCCTTAGATGACCCTACAAAACATCTAAGTAAATTATCACAGTATGCAGGCGAATATGTTACTACCACCGTTGATAAATCTACTGAAGATAGAGTGTTACTAAGGCAAAAGGAAGCCAAGGTACAATAACTAGAGAAGTTGTTAAATGAAGAGAAATCCAACTCCAGTGAGAAAATCAAAGCAAAGATGACCCAATTTCAAAAGGATTTTGAAGGCCTCAAATAGAAGCATCAAACAGAAATCAATGAGAAACAAGCACAACGGGAAACAAAAATGACCAAAATACAGAGCCAACCAAAACTAGAGCAGTTTATTAAAGAAGCACTAGATGTAAATGCTAAGTTAAATAAAGAAAAATAAGTATTTTGTCATCAAGCTTCTGTGATTGACTTTTATTGTGATTCAAATAAAATACTGATCCAGCAGATAGATATCTAGAAACTTGAATGTGAAAGACTTGAAAAGAATATCAATGAACACATTCAATGGCAAGCGTCAGACTCAGGAAAAGAAGCTGATCTACATCAGGTAGATAAGTTTCATAAGGAGACACTATTCAAAGATTGGGAAGCACAAATCAAGTAGGCAGAGAAAGAAACAACAAAAAAATTTAAGTTATCAAATGAAATTATTGAATCTGTATGTGAACAACTGGTAAAAGCATAACTTCTCAAAGAGAACACGTCAGAAGTGTTCTCAAAAGAAAAACAAATAGAAACAAAGTGGAAGCAGAAAGAAGACACACAAGATGAAGTAATTAAAAAGGTAAATAAGTTTGATTAAGAAAATTATTGGAATTTTCTGATCAAACCTTATCATCAGTATCAGATTCTAAAATCCTTAACAAATTCAACAAAAAGATCACATCCCGTATTTTCAAACGCAGTATTCAAGGGGCAGGTCAGATCAAGGATTTCACAGCCAATTCATCTCAAGCCTATGATAGAAATTTCTAAACTTTGTGACCAACTCCAGAAGAAAGAGCGGAATTCATAAATCAAAATTGTTATTTTATTTTCTTAGATTGTAGTTTAAGTTAGTCCTACGAGGATGGTTATTTGAAACCTCCTCTCTATTTTTGTAATAATATATTATTAGAACATAGTTAGTTTAGTATTTAAACCCCTCTCATGCATTTAGAGAAGGGTCCAGAAATTTGTCAAAAACATTTGCAAAGAATGAACTATTGTAAGTTTGTGAATGCTTTGATGAATTAATGGAACACATCTATTATATTTTGACAATTAAAGTTGTTTAACTGATGTTGCACTACTATACTCTTTAAATTGCTTAAAAGTGAGAAGGAGTAGATCATTTTCTGTTAGTTTACATGAGTAGAACTTTGTACATATGGTACTTTTATTCACTTGTATTAAGTCTTCCTTTATAGATTGATAGTCATCTTTTTATTGCATTATATATTTGAAATGTTATCATAGATGAATGTTACATGCACTTCTGTTCTAATATTTATCTGTAGTTTCTTATTGAATGTATAATCACACATATGAATGCGATATATTTTCCACAATTCTTCTAGTCAAACTATTTTTTTAGAAGAATCATTTTACATAATTTTCATCTCTTTCAACTGTTAAATGATCTATATTACTAATAGTTGAAGGATATATTTTTATATCACATAGAGGAAGAAACATCCCGGGTATATAATTGAATAAATAGTTTAGATAAATGCATATGATAGATTAAAGTCATTTCCATTTGCATTCCATATAATCACACACTCTCAAAATCCTCCTTATTGGGAAACTGGTCCCATTATCCCCAGCCGGAGCCACTACAGCAAATGGAAAAGGATATTCTTTAAGGTCCGGACCAGGTGGTTTTCCCCCATGTTTCGGCAGTGGAATTCCAAGGCCTCAACAATAGGTTACAAGTAAAACCTATAAACCCCGCCAAATTACAAGGATCTTGTTATTTATTAATATTTTAAATTGTATACGCGAGCCAGATATGAGTGGACCCGCGTCTACACATGTAAAAGTATGGGCAAATTCGTGTATGGAATTCAAAATACTATTTTTTAAGAAGTTGAGCATGTCTAAATGGAAAGGGCTGCCCAAGGCCAATGTATAAGTCATCAAGTATATAAAGGTGATAAATGATGCAATAACATATGCCCCCTAATATATGAGATCAGAAGGGGTACATGATGGCAATAATGTATTATGTGCATAAGAAATAATCTTGCGAGGACTAGAGAGGACTTCACTAGATTTCAGCCTGCCAAAAAACAGTGAAATAAATTAGAAAGAAAGCTCGTGTCTGAGGCAGAAATACCCATGCTTAGTGAAAGAAAATCATGTCCACATATCAAGTATGGAGAATATCTAATATGTATACAAGTATAACTGAACTGTAAAGTACATAGTGAATCATCTCATCATTGCCCATAAATACATATCAAAATCATGTCCAAGTATCACATATAGAAGATGGATCAATGATGCTGCAAAGATATCCAATCACTGAAGTCACAACTGAATCTCCAAGTACCCAATCATAAGAGGTGGAAAAAATGGTATTGCACACAACTCAGGTGCCAACATATAAGCTGCTACTGTGATGAACTGCAACATATAAGGGTGGATGGTGTCACTGGCAGAAAACTGAAGGAGCTGTCAAAGTGAACCAAAGCATGCTGATCTAAACCCGAGGTCTTTACCAATCACTATGGAACAATTCTACAAAATGGGAATAAATGAGCTGAGGTCGACCATGTGAGAAATCGTTTTATTACTGGTAATTGATGTATCCCGTTAACAAACATGAGACAACTCACCGATAATGATGATGAGAGGCAAGGTGCCCCAGTACAATCTAACAAGTGTGAATAAATGAGTTGAAGTTGAACACTTGAGAGAATCTACCAATCAGGAGACATTGATGTATTCTCACTGTCGATAGCGAAGGAATCTGCCACTGATGACTGCAAACCCTAAGGTACTGACAAAAGGACTCTAGAACTTATTCCCATAGCAATGAGTCGAAGTCGATGGGAAAAGATCTGCTGGAAGGAAGGCATTAAGGCATCTAACATCAATCCAGCAAGGATGTAATCTGCATGCCAAAATTTGGAAGGAATCAGAGGAATAAAAGTGAAGTAACCAACCCGGAGCACGTTTCTGACATGCACAAAATGTAGCTAGAGCATGGTAGAAACCCTCTGAACTAACCAATAATGAAATTTGACAAAGAGGCAAGGAATCCACTGATAGGGTCAAATGGAAACTAAGGAACTGCCTGAATCCCAGGTGTGATTATGTAAGATGAAGTAGAACACAAGGGAAACCACTCAGTCAAAGACCCATGGTGTTGATCAAATGTTGAGCACAAGGTCACCTATCAATGATGTAAATAGGACTAGGGTGTGGCTGTAGGTTTACTGTTAGAGCAATTTTCCGAAGTTGATAAGAGACAAAACCGCCGGTAAGAAGTCAATGGAGACCTTCTCAAACGAGCACGAGCAAAGGACCAGATATCTGATGTGATAGAACAAGGATTTTGCATGCTAATATGGCCAACTGAAAAATGAGTCAAGAGACACCGCAGAAAATATGACTCGGGTTTACTACCCTTGAACAAAAGCACGACCCATTTTGACTATGGAAACCTATGATAACTTTGTATAATTTTGTCATGCAGGAGGCATGAACAAACCCTCCATATGATTGGAAGAGATAACCAACCGGGGGAGTACTGACTTGATAACAAGGTTATGGCTTCTCCTAAGTAAAAACTAAACCCATCCCAAAATGGAGAAAAGACTTAGATTTTTCTGTGCCTTTTTCAAGGGTGACACGATTGACTCTTTAGCTGCAATAAAATGTGGAAGTAATGTCCTATTCCCCCTCTTTTTGGGATATTTGATTTTTTTTTTGTATTTTTAATACTTAAAAGCTTTGAAAAGAATAAAATAATGCCTATAGTACAATGGATAGAACAAGTGTCAGTAAACAGATGCATTATTTTCTGGGATAGGAACAATCCTATACTTAATGCAAGGTGGTGAAAATTGGTAAGTGACACTCAGAGGAATGTTCCATCCTTGGGCAAAGGTGTCAAGTCACGAAGGCTAAGTGATTGCACGGTTGAATTTACAGAAAAACATGGTCAAAATATGGCTTAAACACGAGTCCAAATGAAGCCGGCTAAGGCCAAGATATACAAATGGTCAATATGTAATGCAACGAAACAACTCAACAACAAAATGGGAGCCTCTATGGTATAATTCTATAAAAAGATAGCGAAGAAGAAGAAGAATGAAGCTTCAATGCATAAGTCATGGCGGGACTAAAGAGGACTCCCAAGCCTACACAATTTGCAGCATGGGTGACATATGCTAGTGAGGATCTAACTAAGAAGCCCATGTATAGGATTTCTCTACCATCATATCATGATTTATAATTCGGCGAGTGACAATGGTTTAATAATCACAACATGACAGGGTTGACCCAATGGAAAGATTTCAGTATGGAGGCTAGTATGCATAAGTGCAATGGAAAGTGAATTTCCTAACCTTTATGACAGTTCTAAAAAAAAATACCTGCCATGATAGGTCAATGGTCATGGAACTGAAGAAAAAATGGAACCATCTCAAAATCACCAGAATGGACCTAAAAGAAACCTATCCCAACATTTACAAGCCAAAAGGTTAAAAAGTAGTGAACAAATTCAAAAAATAAACACAAAATAAATTTGCGATTTTTTTTTGAATTTTGGGCATAAATAGGCCTTTTGGACTCACATTTGGTCATTTGTGTTGTGAAGAAGTTGTGAAAGAGCTCTGGAGCAAAAAATCCCCTTCTTGAAAATGAATAAATTACCCACCGAATTGGTCCAAAGCTTTCACGTAAGCCTCACACTCAGCTTAGTCATTAATTTCTTTATCAATTCAAGCTATTTTTTAGGAATTTTACCATAGAATTTATGTTTTTTCTAAAACCTGAAGTGTATCCGCGGGTTCATAATTCTTAACTCACGTATAGACGCGACTGTGTCTAAAGGAAGTCATGTATGCACAGAGCGAAATTTTAAAACAAAATTCTAAATGGATTTTGAATGAAATGATGCAGGATGACTATTAACTCGAGGGAAAGAGAGCATAACACTATTGATAATGAGGTCATGGAAGACCAGTTATCCTTGGATATACTCTGGGGATGTGAATTGCTGAAGTTCTTTAAAATTCCAAACATGAAAACGAACACAAGATTGCTTGAAATGCTTGTAAGTTCTTGGGACGCAGATTAGGATTGCTTCATGATAGATTAGATGCCACTAAGGATCAAAATCAAGGAAATTTACTTCATAACTGTACTCTATCGGAGAGGGGAACCAGTAAATATGTAGGGTAAGCCCACAAGACGGTTAAATGTCGAAGATTATATTCGCATTTAATGTTCTGAGTGTACTCAGAAGGTTGGGACACAGATCCCAATTAGAGATGTGCAAGGTTTGCACATGAAAATACTTCTTTTCACCATTGTGAGGGTACCCGAATCAACTTCCTTACACCAATATTCACAAGGAAGCATGAGTTTGGCAGTGGATTTCCTGACTACATTATATGATTGGTGCACAACCTTATTGAAAAACTTGAAGAAACAAATGACCTCGCTCCAGAAGAATAAGACAAAGCATTTTGGTTATGGGACCATCCTATGCACATTATTCTTCAAGAGGATTCCAGGGCTCCCCCCCAAGATTATCTCTACCATCAACAACCTTCGTGATCCACTGATATCTAGATGGGAAGATTTGATGAACAGGCTGGGGGGTGGTGAGGTCCCCATGACTACTTAGGATGATGAGTTCTTCCTTTAGTGGGGAGAACAAGTAATCGTAGTAGAGGACTATCCCTATGATGGCATGGATTTCAGGGGAGATCCAGATTTGACCCTTCCACATGGTGCAACATGGGGGGCGATTGGTAATATTACAAAATGATTTTTAGATTATATGATTTTTTTATTTTCAAATGATATGAAAATGAAAAATATTTTTGTTAGGATAATTTGACTTACAAATTTTATGGATCATGTTGCAGAAATTGGAATTGTAAGACCTGAGGGCTTCCTGAGGCATAGGCACTGCGGAAGAGAAGCTGGGGATTCCACAGAAGACCCAGGGAGGACACTCCATGCTATACATAGAAACTTGGAGAGCTTGACTCGCTAAGCCCCTATGGCTGTTATAGAGGACCTCCAAGAGGCTATACATAGACGTGTGGTTGGAGTACCACGTGATTGAGTGCATCTGTTCCGCCATGTGGAAAAAACTATAGTGTTCTTCCATAACACCTACCCAGGGCAGGGCCAACAGGGATAGATTTTTATTGATCGGATGACTGTAATATTTTTTAATGATGAACATGATCGGGCATAAGCCCTAATTTTGTAGGACATGATTGTCCAATTTTTGTATATTTTGAACACAACTCTGATCTATATATATACAACGATTTATATTATGTGAGTGTCCCATATGTACAATGATGATTGATGTTTTTGATATTTTAATGTATTGAATGATTAATATGCCAAACAATTGCTTGATTAGCTAATGAATCTACAAAAGAATTTTCTAAATGAGGAATGTGAATGAATGTATCATAATGAAATAAATGTTGCAACAAATTCACTCTCAGAAATAATCAATGTAAAAATGGGTCTCTGACACGATAAGTGTTATTTAGTTGTGAAACCACCAGTTGCAAATCCAAGTATACTACTAACGAAACAACACCAAGAGATATTGCTTCTGAAAGTAGGTTGACCACTGCATTTTACTATGCCACATTATTCGAAGTAGGACCAATACATGCACCCCTTGAGACTAGAAACTGACCGTATGGATAGTAAATTTCCCAAGGCACGGAAGCAAGATTCCGGGTATATCGACTAGCACCATCGACAAAGCTGAAATGACTCATCTCATCCAAAAACACCTGCCAAAGCAGATCAAAATCATCATAGTCACATAAATAATCAATAGAAAGATATGCACAAAAAATAAAATATATACAAACAAAGAAAGTGCTAGGCAAAATCCTAGGCATAATACTTCTTTAGATATAGCCCATTTTTGGGCTCCACCAGCTTGTTTCCGTCAAAATAAACCAAGGCATAAGCTCCCTTCTTCATAACCTTTTTAACAATGAAAGGGACATACCACATGGATTTGAATTTCCTTACCCTCGAGGCATCCTTGTCTTGAGCATAAACCAAAACAAGGTCACCTTCATAGAAATCCCTAGGTTTGTCCGCGTTATCATACTAAACCTTCACTCGTTTCTTATGAGCATCATTCATCATAGCTACATCTCAACGCTGCTCATCGAGATGTTCTAGATAAACAAGGTGTTCTTCGAGACTTGAAGTGTCAGGAAGAAGCTCGACTGCCAACTTAAGGGAAGGAATCTCGCATTCAATATGAAATATTGATTCTAACCCATAAACCAGTTGGAAAGGAGTAAACCCGGTTGCAATCTTAACAAACATCCAATATGCCCAAAGTGAAGGATACAACATGACATGGCAATTGGATCTCGCTTTATCAATTGTCCGTTGAAGGATAACCTTTAAGGACTTGTTTACGGTTTCAACCTACCCATTGGCCTAAGGATAATATGGAGATGGATTCTCCTACCGAAAACATAATTTAAGAGCCAATTCATCCATCATGGTGCTCTGATAATGACTGTCATGGTCAATGACAATCTCATTGGGAATACCAAAGTGAGAAATGACTTGGTTGAACTAAAACATGGCTGTTGTTTCACCATCGTTCGCAAAAGTATGCATAGCTTCAGCCCACTTCGTAAAGTAGTCTACTGCTTCGATAATGTACTAATGACCCTTTGCCGAAGGTGGGTTACAAGTAGTAAAATCAATACCCCAATTTTTGAACGAACCAAAAGTGACAACAGGAAATAGCGTAGCTGGATGAGCGCGCACCTTATAAGTATAGAATTGACAAGGATGACATTTTTTGACCGCTTTAACACAATATTTGAAAATTGAGGGCCAAATATATCCTGCACACAAAATATTTAGGGCTATAGAAATCCTAGATAAATGACCACCACAAGCTCCACAGTGGCACTCATTCAACACAACATTAGCTTCTTTGAGAGTTAAGCAACGTCTAAGGATTGAATCAACCCTGTGATGATATAGAGTGTCACTGATAATAAGATAATTTTTGCTAAGTGACACAAATTTCGATGCTCATCTTTCGAAAAAGCTAAGGGAAACTTCGAAGTTTGGAGATAAACAATGAGATCTCCATACCATGGATCCTGTGAAGAAATGAGGGAAAGATGTTCATCAGGAAAAAAATCCTCATAAACAATCTCATCTCCACAAGGAAACTGGGAGATCAAATCTGCAAATACCAAACATTTCTTGGATTTTGTAGACAAAAATTCGAGATAAAACTCTTGCAAAATGACAATCCATCGATTGTATTTTTCCCCAATCTGAGAACAATTTGAAATGGATTAAATGCTTCTAAAACATAATTTTTGCGAAGAAGGATATAATTCTTGAGACGTTGGAGAACATGGACAGCTGCTAAAGCTAATTTCTCAATGGGATAATATCACAATTCAGGACCCACCAAGCCTTAACTAAGGTAGTAAATAACATGCTCACAAATAACATCATCCTCCTTAACCAGAACCATACTGATATTAGATTCTGCTACAACGAGATACAAAAGGAAGTCTCTGTTATAATCACATGGAATCAATAATGGAGTAGAGGTCAATGCATTTTTTAAAGCATCGAACGAGCGTTGCGAAAAGTCATCCAAAAAGAATGGAACTGCTTTATTTAACAACCTCATAAATCCTTTCGTCACCTCGGCATAATTAACAATAAATCTCCTTAAGAAATTGGATTTTTCTTGTAGACTTTGAAGCTAAAGAATAGAAGACAGGGGAGGCAACTGAAGTATTGCCTCAACCTTGAATGGATCTACCCTAATCCCTTTAGTAGACATGATGAATCCCAACAACCGACCAGATGTGATTGTGAAAACACACTTATTAGGGTTCAACCGAATTTTCTAATGACCACATCGTTCAAAAACTTGTCGAAGATGAGGGGGATGATCAATTCTATTTCGATAATGAGAAAATAAATCATCCAAATATGCTTCAATAATATGTTTGATATCGTGGAAAGCATAGGACATGGCTCGCTGGATAGTAGCTCCAACATTTTTAAGGAAAAAGGCATATTTTTGTATGCAAATGTACCGCAAGGGAAAATAAAAGAGTCTTGTACGAATATTTAAGACATATGGTAATATGATTTTATCCCGAGAAACTGTTCATGAAGGAGAAAATCTCATTCCCTGCACACTCATGAATAATATGATCAATAAATAGTGTGGGGATTATCTTTCGGACATGCCTTATTTAAATCCCTGGAATCAATCCAAACTCAGATCATTCCTTATTTCTTTTCTACAAGCACTGGATTCGAAACCCACTCAGTTAACAGAATGAGGCATATGAAACCCACCTTAAGCAGCTTCTCAACATCAGCCTTGATAGCTGCTGCCTTCCAAGGGCTGACCAAATGAAGCTTCTTCCATATTGTCTTAGAATTCTCATAAGTCTTGATCTCATGCTGGACAATAGATGGATCGATTCCAGGCATTTCCTCATAATACCAAGTGAACACATCATGAAATTCTCTTAAGAGATTGGTGTAAGTCTAAATATATTCAGGGGAACATTAAGCTCCAATGAAGACATTCTCAATAACGTTGGGATCTCTGGAGATGTTCTCCAGAGTAGTCTCATAAATGAAAACCATGTTCCCTTCAACAAAAACCTGTGCTGGAGCTAAAGGGTTCAAGACCGGGTGAACAGGACCATAAGATAGAGGGCTAGAGAGTCTTTATTCAAATTCTTGCAAGTCTGGTAGAAAATATGACCGATGATGCAAATCATCCCACGGTGTTTATACGCCAGTCATTGCTTCAAGGATAGCCTCTTCAGATGGAATAACATTATCAAGGAAATCTTGAGCAGAAGATGAACTAAGAGTCCAAGACAGAGCAAAATATCCATCCAACTCCTCTAGTGAAAGAGAATCTGGAATGAAATTTGTAGAGTCAACAATATATTGATAGGAAATCTCTGCTACAGACATAGGGAATTCCATTCCACCCACTTGATCTTCCTTTAATGTGGAGGTGGGAGAAGGCAAGGTCCAAGGATCCAAAAAATAATGAGTTTGAAAGAAATCTCTTCGAGTAGGAACTCTGGAGGATGAGATAACATTAATATGAACCGAAGGAGGTGGAAGATAAAAAGTACCCATCAATGATGCATACATTCCAACCCCCAAATTCTCAACATGTTGTTTGGTATCATTCTCTATGGGTATAGTAGAGTCAGGAGATGCATTTGGATATACAGGAGAATAGTCCATCTGATCAATAGTGACAATCCTCCCTTCATGGGGAAAACTTAAGATGAAAAATAATGATGAAGTAATAGCATCCATCTCATAAATCCAATTCCACCCAAGTATAATTTTGTAGTCTAAATTTACATCCACTATCTTGACCTCAATATTGAAAAATTTACCCCCAACATAGATGGGCAAAGCTGGAGCAATGCCATTTGGCCTGTGAGAATGACCATCAAATGTAGTGAGAAGAGTAGGTGAAGGCACAATTGAATGGGATCCAATGGCTTTCCAACATGAGATAGAAATGACACACGTGGGCACCCTCATCGAATATTGTTCGAAAAATATTGATCTTTCAATGTGTAGACTTAATATGAAAATCCATGTGATGAGGAAGTATCTTCTTAAGATTCTACATATCGAATGTGATCATAAGATATTTTTTTGGATCAAAAATATTTATCGCATTGAGAAATGCACTCCTTTGTGTTGGGAATAGTTGGAGTACCTCTAACGCAGACATCCGAGGTATAGGCTCAAATGCAAGCCTCTCTATATGGAGTGGCTCCGAATTACTAGGAGCACCCTTAGCTTTCAAAGACTTAGCTTCACCATAATCACGAGATATCATAGCGATATCAGCGTGAGCACTCATCATATATACATTTGTGGAATTTTCCCCTTCCTGGTTGCCCTCCGCGGGAGCTCCAGTATTAGCATTCGCACTAGTAAGAAGTTGCTGCCCTTGGGGAAAAGGGTTCTTGAGTACAACATGGGAACTAAAGGAACCCTGCTGAGCTAACAAGCGCTTATCATCGTGAATTTTCGGGCAGAGATGAGTAATATGGTCTTCGGTGCATAACTTGCATGGAAACTTAACTTTATTCTTATTATCTCTCTTACCCTCTCCAACATTATCGTTGGATCTGTTCGCATTACGCTTCCCATCATTGTATTTCTTCTTATTATTCTGTCCCTTCTTCTTCCAATCGGATTGTTGATTTCCTTTGGGGTTAGAAGCTTGAACTAAATTAATAGTTAAGGGCTGGGAAGGGGTCGACACCAAAGGAATAACCTGATCGGAAGGAGCATATTGTAAAGACAAATGTTGCAATTGATTCAACAGGTTAGCCATGCCACTATCAATCAAACTGACAAGCCCGTCAGTATGAGGACTTGGCTTCATTTTGGCTAAACCCACTTTGGAATGATGATCATCTGGAAAAATCTTATTAAGGACCCTAGACTGAGAATAGATCATTTCTAACTGTTGAGCCTAAAAGATAGACTGTTCCTTAGGGAATACCCCAGAAAGGGGTACGCCATTTGATATTTCTGGCTATAAGGATTTAAGAAACCACTCCAAAAGGAATTCATTAGGAATATGGGCTTTGATGATCCTCTTCCTTCTTCTTCATTCCTTAATATGATTAGAAATATGTGTTGCCTTATCATGCTGGAAATTGGCCAGGAGATCAGTCCTGACATCATAACGAACAGTAAACTAGAAATAGTTTAGAAACATAGTAGCCAACTCACCAAACGTAGAAAAACTGCCCCCAGTCATCTCAATGTACCATTTTGTAACATTTCTAGTTAGGGTGCATTGGAATAGCCTCAACCTAATTGAATCATCAATAAGGGAGCTCGAAGAACACCATAAATGTAAAGTGGTAACATGGTAAGATGGATCCTCAGTTATCTTCCCTTAAAATTTTGGAATATTTGAGGGAATTTTAGTAGGGACTGGAGGCCAACCTAGGCTATATTGAATTGCATCATTAATAAATTTTGACAAATATGTAAAATTCAAAGTTTCCAAGGTAAGCGTGGAGGAGCTTGAGAATTCCATCCCCCAAAGGAAGGATTCCCAACATTTTGAAAATAATACCCTGGATTTTTTGAGGCACTAAGTTGCCAAATATTGTTCATAGAAAAGGTTGAGCCATAAGAGAAACCTTCTGGCCCAGAAGCATTCAGAGAAGGACCCCCTCCCATCGTAGTGTTACCATAAACAGGGATATTTCCCCCAATCGAAGTGTTAAATGAAGATGAAACCCCTTGTTAGGTCCCTATATTACTAGTATAGTCCCTTATTGTTGTTAGTGTAACCCCCTTATTGTTATTATTATTACCCTTGTAACCCCCATATTTTTATTATTGTGCCCTTAAATTATTATTGTTAGGTTGGCTAGGATTACATTGTGGCCCCATGGACTCCTATATATAGAAAGGAGGTCTTGTAATTTGAATCATTGAAGAATTGTTCATTCATGTAATGTATTTGAGGTTGCCCCCTTGAAGTGGCTTATTTATAAGGCATTGATATCTCTTTTCTTCTCTTTTTGGAGCTAGTTTCACAACATTTGGTATCAGAGCTTTAAGATTCTAGGGTTTTGCTGCTCCAAACAGGTCATCGTGGAATTTTCGCTATAAATTTTTTTCTTGTAGACTTTGAAGCTAAAGAATAGAAGACAGGGGAGGCAACTGAAGTATTGCCTCAACCTTGAATGGATCTACCCTAATCCCTTTAGTAGACATGATGAATCCCAACAACCGACCAGATGTGACTGTGAAAACACACTTATTAGGGTTTAACCGAATTTTCTAATGACCACATCGTTCAAAAACTTGTCGAAGATGAGGGGGATGATCAATTCTATTTCGATAATGAGAAAATAAATCATCCAAATATGCTTCAATAATATGTTTGATATCGTGGAAAGCATAGGACATGGCTCGCTGGATAGTAGCTCCAACATTTTTAAGGAAAAAGGCATATTTTTGTATGCAAATGTACCGCAAGGGAAAATAAAGGAGTCTTGTACGAATATTTAAGACATATGGTAATATTATTTTATCCCGAGAAACTGTTCATGAAGGAGAAAATCTCATTCCCTGCACACTCATGAATAATATGATCAATAAACAGTGTGGGGATTATCTTTCGGACATGCCTTATTTAAATCCCTGGAATCAATCCAAACTCAGATCATTCCTTATTTCTTTTCTACAAGCACTGGATTCGAAACCCACTAAGCACGTATCGAGGTATATGAAATCCACCTTAAACAAATTTTCAACATCGGCCTTGATAGTCATTACTTTCCAGCACACCTAGTTTTCCATATTGTCTAGAAATCTCATAAGTCTTGACTTTATACCGACAATAGATGATCAATTTGGCATTTCATAATACCAAGTGAACACATCATGAAATTTCTAAGAGATTGAGGTAAGTCTAAATATATTCAGGAAATTACTTAAGCTCCAATGAAGACATTCTCAATAACGTGGGACTCGAGATGTCTCTCCTGAGTAGTCTCATAAATGAAACCATGTTCCCTTCCAACAAAACCTGTGCTCGGGAGCTAAAGGTTCAAGACCGGGTGAACAGGACCAGAAGAAACAGGGCTAGATAATCTCGATTCAACTTCACACAATTCTGGTAGAGAATAGGACCGATGATGCAAATCATCCCATGGTATTTCCACACCAGTCATGGCTTCAAGAATAGCCTCTTCAGATGGAAAAGTGGTATCAAAGCAATCTTGAGCAGAAGATGAACAAAGAGTCCAAGATTGATAAGATTGGGAGAAATATCCATCCAAATTCTCTAGTGAAAGAGAATCTCGAAATGAAATTTGTAGAGTCAACAATATATTACAGGGAAATCTCAGCTGCATATAGGGGAATTCCATTCCACCCACTTGACCTTCCTCTAATGTGGAGGTAGGAGAAGGCAAGGTCCAAGGGTCCGAAAAATAATGAGTTTGAAAGAACTCTCTTCGAGTAGTAACCCTGGAGGATGAGATAGCATGAATATGAACTAAAGGAGGCAGAAGATCAAAAGTACCCATCAATGATGTATACATTCCAACCCCCAAATTCTCAACAGGTTTCTTGGCACCATTCTCTATGAATAGTAGAGTCGTGAGATGCATTTGACAGAGCTGTGAGAATAGTCCATCCAATCAATAGTGACAATCCTCCTTCGTGGGGAAAACATAAGATGCAAAATAATGATGAAGCAATAGCATCCATCTCATAAATCCAATTTCGACCCAGCAGAAGGTTGTAGTCTAAATTTGCATCAACTATCTCGACCTCAATATTAACAGTTTTACCCCCAACAAATATGGGTAAAGATGGAAAAATGCCACGTGGCCTGTAAGAATGACCATCAAATGCAGTGAGAAGAGTAGGTGAAGGCACAGTTGAAGGGGATCCAATGGTTTTCCAACATGAGATAGACATGACACATGTGGAAGCACACTCATCTACTACTGTTCGAAAAATATTGATCTTCTGATATGTAGATTTAATTTGAAAATTCATGTAATGAGGAAGTCTCTTCTTAAGATTCGACATATCAAATGTGATCATAAGAGATTTTTTTGGATCAAAAATATTTACCGCATTGAGAAATGCACTCCAGTGTTGGGAAGGCTGAGTACCCCACCCAGAGCATCCGAGGTATAGGTCAATGCAAGCCTCTGGTATGGAGGGTTCGTATTAAATAGGAGAATCCCTTAGATTTACACTTAGTTTCACCATAATCACGTAGATATCATAGCTGACACGTTGTATAATTATCATATATACATTTGTAAATTTTCCCTCTCGGTTGTCGCCCGCGGGAGCTCCAAGATAAGAGGGCATCTGCAAGTGTTTTCTCTTTCCTGGGGAAAAGGGTTCTGGAGTACAACATGGGAACTAAAGGAACTCGTCGTAGCTAACAAGCGCTATCATCGTGGGACTTTCAAAGGTGAGATGAGTAATATGGTCTTCGGTGCATAACTTGCATGGAAACTTAACTTTATTCTTATTATCTCTCTTACCCTCTCCAACATTATCGTTGGATCTGTTCACATTACGCTTCCCATCATTGTATTTCTTCTTATTATTCTGTCCCTTCTTCTTCCAATCGGATTGTTGATTTCCTTTGGGGTTAGAAGCTTGAACGAAATTAATAGTTAAGGGCTGGGAAGGGGTCGACACCAAAGGAATAACCTGATCGGAAGGAGCATATTGTAAAGACAAATGTTGCAATTGATTCAACAGGTTAGCCTTGCCACTATCAATCAAACTGACAAGCCCGTCAGTATGAGGACTTGGCTTCGTTTTGGCTAAATCCACTTTGGAATGATGATCATCTGGAAAAATCTTATTAAGGACCCTAGACTGAGAATAGATCATTTCTAACTGTTGAGCCTAAAAGATAGACTGTTCCTTAGGGAATACCCCAGAAAGGGGTACGCCATTTGATATTTCTGGCTATAAGGATTTAAGAAACCACTCCAAAAGGAATTCATTAGGAATATGGGCTTTGATGATCCTCTTCCTTCTTCTTCATTCCTTAATATGATTAGAAATATGTGTTGCCTTATCATGCTGGAAATTGGCCAGGAGATCAGTCCTGACATCATAACAAACAGTAAACTAGAAATAGTTTAGAAACATAGTAGCCAACTCACCAAACGTAGAAAAACTGCCCCCAATCATCTCAATGTACCATTTTGTAACATTTCTAGTTAGGGTGCATTGGAATAGCCTCAACCTAATTGAATCGTCAATAAGGGAGCTCGAAGAACACCATAAATGTAAAGTGGTAACATGGTAAGATGGATCCTCACTTATCTTCCCTTAAAATTTTGGAATATTTGAGGGAATTTTAGTAGGGACTGGAGGCCAACCTAGGCTATATTGAATTGCATCATTAATAAATTTTGACAAATATGGAAAATTCAAAGTTGCCAAGGTAAGCGTGGAGGAGCTTGAGAATTCCATCCCCCAAAGGAAGGATTCCCAACATTTTGAAAATAATACCCTGGATTTTTTGAGGCACTAGATTGCCATATATTTTTCATAGAAAAGGTTGAGCCATAAGAGAAACATTATGGCCCAGCAGCATTCGGAGAAGGACCCCCCTCCCATCGTAGTGTTACCGCAGCTAGTGTATTTTCCCAATCGAAGTGTTAAATGAAGATGAAACCCCTTGTTAGGTCCCTATATTACTAGTATAGTCCCTTATTGTTGTTAGTGTAACCCCCTTATTGTTATTATTATTACCCTTGTAACCCCCATATTTTTATTATTGTGCCCTTAAATTATTATTGTTAGGTTGGCTAGGATTACATTGTGGCCCCATGGACTCCTATATATAGAAAGGAGGTCTTGTAATTTGAATCATTGAAGAATTTTTCATTCATGTAATGTATTTGAGGTTGCCCCCTTGAAGTGGCTTATTTATAAGGCATTGATATCTCTTTTCTTCTCTTTTTGGAGCTAATTTCACAACATTTGGTATCAGAGCTTTAAGATTCTAGGGTTTTGCTGCTCCAAACAGGTCATCGTGGAATTTTCGCTATAAATTTTTTTCTACGAAGGTTTAGAAACTGAAATTTTTAGAGTGCGAAGCCAAAATCCTGAGGAACATTTTCGCAAAATTTTAGAGCTTGGTTCGCAATATTTTCAGAGATATGATCTGTGCAAGTTAGGTCATTTTGCAGGCTCCTGAATTTAACCTAATTAGGTCATCGTGGTATTTTTGTAATAATTTTTTTTCTACGAAGGTTCAGAAGCTGAAATTTTCAGAGTGTGAAGGTGCAATCCTGAGGAACATCGTCGAAAAATTTCAGATATTGGTTCCCAATATTTTCGGAGATATGATCTGTGGAAGTTAGGGCTTTTTGAGGCTTCTAAATTTCATCTCAAAGAGGTGATCGTGGGAAAACATTCATATCTCTCTCTCTGACCATCAGATTGGAATGCTGTAAAAAGTGGCTGCAAGTACATAGACTGTATTTTTTTTCTATAAATTTCAGATCCAAAGGAGGAAACAGTGACATTGTGGCAAGTCGTACAAGTTCACTGTACTGAACCAGTCCAAAGTTGGGTCATTGTGGGAGATTGAACATAAATTTTCCTTGAAGAATCCAAATCAGATCAGACCTATGGAATTTGAATGAAGCTTCATAGGGCTACTATAGGGCTAAATGTTAGATATTGAGGATCCGCAATTATAGAGATAATTCAATTTCAATATCGAGCTCCTCAAAAGCAAGTAAAAGGTGTGTATTTTTTTTTCTCGAATTACATGAGTCTTGTTTGAAGAATCAAGTTGAATTGATTCCAAGGGCATATTGTGGAATAGATATCAGTATTGGATTCTAAAATGGCCCCTAAAAATAATTCAACACCCATTAAGCCTTTATAAAGCTCTACTATGACTCATGAAGACAAATAATTGCAACATGACATATCAAAATTACAAGAGCAAGTGCAACAAATTTCGCTCTCGCAAAGAGAAAAAAAAATGACATGGAAGTTTTGAAGAGAGGCGTGGAAACTAAGATGGATGGTTTGAAGAAAGGCATGGAATCTAAGATGGATGGTTTGAAGAATGGCATAGATGGCATGGAATCTAAGATAGATGGCATGGAAGCTGGCATGGAATCTAAGATGGATGACATGGAAGCTAAGATCGATGAGAAAATGGAAAACATGAAGAATGATATAAAAGAAGACATGGAAGGTTTGATAAAGTTGATACAAGAAATGTTTCCTAATGGTGAAAAGATAATAGAGGAAACTCATGATGAGAACAAAATAAATGTTAATCGTGATTTCATAAAATCTAATGTTTGAAAGAGCAGAAGTGTCCTCAGACACACAATTGTATTGATCAAGAAAAAAATTACAGGGAAAATTGCAGGAGTTTACACACGTAAACTCACACACTCATTCTCTCATTACACACTCAAAGAAAATAGGAAAACTAACCTATTTATAAGCTCTATGGATCACTTGGAAATTAAACAAGTGTCCATTTACAATAAATGAGCTTTTAACAAAACTACTAACTTTACTCCTAATTTAGAGCCTAAGAAACAACTCTTTTCTAGAGTCCTAATTTTCATTAACAAATTTCTAATTCTAAATATCTCCTAAATATATTAAATATTCTAGAATAATAATTATTAATTTAATATCTTAAATTAATAATTATTTTATTCAAATACTATAACCTATGATAAAAATTATTTTTGGATCATCTAAAATTCCCCCCTATGATCCAAAGATACATTACAAAAGATACCAAGTTCATCCCTGAACTTAGTAAACTTTATTCTACCAAGAGGTTTTGTGAAAATGTCAGAGGTCTGATCTTCTGAAGGGCAAAACACTGGCTTGATGACGTCCTTTGCAATGAGAGATCTGATATGATGATACTTGGTGTCCACATGCTTTGTCTTTGAATGGAAAACTAGATTCTTGGCAAGCTTTATTGCTGATTGATTGTCGATGAATAATGAAGTAGCTTCTGCTGGAGGAATCCCCAAGTCCTGTAAAACTCGACGTAACCAAACAATCTCACATGCTACTTCCCATGCTGAAATGTACTCTGCTTCTGCTGAAGAAGTGGCCACTGTACTTTGATTTTTGCAACTCCAGGAAACTGCAGCTGACCCCATGTTCATTAAGTAACCTGAGGTGGATGCCCTGTCCTCAATACTGCCTGCAAAGTCGGCATCTGAAAATCCACCAAGTACAAAATTTTTAGTCTTTTTGTAAAGAAGACCAAACTCTTTTGTTCCTTGGATATATCGAAGAACTCTTTTGGCTGCATTCCAGTGGCTGTCTAATTGTTCCTGCATAAAATGTGAAAGAACACTGACTGCATAATATAGATCAGGACGAGTGGTGGTCAAATAAATCAAGCTGCCAATCAACTGTTTGTAAGTCGTGCTGTCCACTCTTTCCCCCCCTTCAAATTTTGAAAGTTTTAAGTTTTGTTCCATAGGGGTAAGGACAGGCTTACAATCCTGCATTCCAAATCGCTGAATAATTTCTGCTGCATATTTTCTCTGGGAAATGAAGATCTGATGTGGACGTTGGCTTACTTCAACTCCAAGATAGTAGTGAAGTAGTCCCAAATCTGTCATCTTAAAACCTGCATGCAACTCCTTTTTCACCTGTTCAATGTGATCATCATTGTTGCCTGTAATGATCAAATCATCAACATACATAATGAGAATGACCAGATATTTTCCCTGTTGGCGCACATACAAAGTATCATCAAATTCACTGCGATGAAAACCAACTTTGCGAAGGTATTCATCCATTTTGGCATACCAGGCGCGGGGAGATTGTTTTAATCCATATAAAGCCTTGATTAATTTGCAGACTTTATGTTCTTTCCCTTTAACTTCAAACCCTGGTGGTTGTGTCATGTATACATCTTCCTGTAAGTCCCCGTTGACAAAAGCGCTTTTGACATCCATTTGATGAACTTTCCACCCTTTCTGAGCTACTAAGGCAAGTGTGAGGCGGATGGTGTTCCATTTGGCTGTGGGAGCAAAGGTCTCCTCATAATCGATTCCTTCCTGCTGCGCAAATCCTTTGGCAACAAGGCGTGCTTTATACTTGTCAATATCACCATTTTGTTTGTACTTAATTCGATAAACCCATTTGCATCCAATAGGTTTAACATGCTGAGGACAATCAACAAGTTGCCAAGTGTTGTTGTCTTGAACTGCCTAATATTCATCAACCATTGCTTGTTGCCATGTTTTATGTTTTACTGCCTCTTGAAAAGAATAAGGTTCAGTAAACTCATTTGCTATCAAAGCAAAATTGCCTTCATTTCGTTTTGATCCCCTTGTTCCTGTTTTGTTTTGTTCATTAGGCGTCACATCTTTCAAGAGTTGAACTACCCATTTTGGAAGTTGTTGCTCACTTGTTTGAGGTTCTGAGAAGTCTCCATCATTGTAGAGGGGATTAATGTAAACTGATGCTGGTCGTTCAGGAGGTGAATCTGGAGAATCACTGTCAGAAGAACTGCTGCTGGTTGGAGACGCTGATGAACTGCTAGAAGACCCAGATGGTTTTGGTGAAGTAGATGGACTGGATGACTCATCTTCAGAGGAAGGAAAATCAAGTTCATACCAATTTGGTGAAGTTGGTTGACTTTGCATGTTTCCTTTCCTTTTACTGCCCTTAGTTTCTAACGTGTGAAGAAGACTTTCGATTTCTTCAGCACTTTTACTCTCTGTTTCATCAAAAATGACATCCCTACTCACAATAAATTTTCCATTTGTCAAAATACGATACCCTTTCTTTTCATCTGAATAGCCAATCATGGTGCATTTTAAACTTCTTGAATCCAACTTAGTTCTCTTTTCTTTGGGAACTAAGGCATAACAGATGGATCCAAAAAATCGAAGATGTTTGACTTTAGGTTTGAAACCAAACCAAGCTTCATAAGGGGTGATTCCTTCTAACGAAGCAGTTGGAGATTTGTTTCTGAGATAGACAGTTGTATGAATTGCTTCTGCCCAACATGTTGGACTTAACCCTTTGAAAGTTAACATGGATCTCGCCATGCCTAACAATGTACGATTCATCCTTTCTACGACTCCATTTTGCTGTGGAGTGTAAACATTTGTGAGATGCCTTATGATGCCATTTTCACTGCAATAAGTTTTGAATTCATTTGAGTTGAATTCACCCCCATTATCTGTTCTGAGAGTACCTATCTTTTCTTTGGCTTCATTTTCAACAAGTTGTCGAAAAATTTTAAATTTCTCAAATGCTTCTGACTTGTTTTTCAAAAAGTAAACCCAGGTCATTCTACTGAAATCATCAATAAATAGCAAGAAATATTTTCAACCACCTAATGAACCTTGAAGTGGACCACACACATCACTGTGAACTAGTTTCAGTAGCCTATTTGCGCACCATGTACTTGTTGAAAAACTTTCTCGACTCTGTTTGCCATAAATGCAGGCTTCACACTTTGCATTTTCTTTGTTGAAAGTCGGAAGTCCTTTAACCATCCCTTGTTTCTGCAACTGAGAAAGGCTGTAAATATTCAAATGTCCATATCTTACATGCCATAGTATTATAGGTGAAAATCCTGTAGTAACTGCCCCTGCAAAATCTGAATTCCTTGGAATAACTGTCCCTTTCATCCTTAACAGTTTTCCGTCTTCATATCCTGTCATCACTGTTTGGAAGTTCTGTTTAACTGAATTAATCTTAACTAAGCCATCTTCCATAATGATTTGATGCCCTGCTTATCGAATCATGACCAAGGACAACAAATTTTTCTTAAAGGTGGGAACATACCATACATTGGAAATCAATTTTTCTCCAATGTCAGGGAGAAAAACTTTGACTGCACCTTTTCCATAAGGTGTATGTTTTGTATCATCTGCTAGAAATATGGAGTTAAGATGGCACTCTTGAAAATTCCAAAAGAAATCTCGTCTATAGGTCATGTGCTGAGTTGCTCCTGAATCCAAAATCCAAGCATCTTCATAATCACTCTTAACAAAAGAGGAAATTTGGATTGCTGGAGAAGAAGTGAAGACATATTCTGAGTCATTATCATCTTGATCTTGATCATTTGCAAACTGTGCTGAAGGCTGTTGAAACTTAGAAATTTTATTGATAGATGTGCGACAATCTGAAGCATAGTGACCAACTCTGTTACATCACCGGAAAACAACTTGACTTAAATCAGTGCCTCTTCCTTGAGACTGTCCTCTGCCTTGTGACTGTCCTCGACCTCTGCTTTGTCCTCTGTTTTGAGATTGTCCTCTTCCTGAATTCTGTCCTGTGCCTTGCTGAGATCCTCTGTTTTGATTATTGCCTCTACCTTGAGAATTGTTTCTGCCTGAATTGAAGCCTTTGTTGGAGTTGTTTCCTCTTTGTTGACTGTGACCACGACCTTGATTTTGATTAAAATTACCTTTGCCTTTGTTTTTGGAATTGTCAGCTGGGGAGTTTCTTGTACTGGCTTCTGTTAGAAAAACATCTTCGCCAACTTTCTTTTTCTTCCCAAAATTTTTATCATGTTGAGTCAACATTTTGCAGAGCTCATCAAACTTTAGCTTTTCTAACTTTCCAGTGAGCTGCAAAGTTTCTAAAAAATGTGTGTAGGAAAAAGGAAGCCCAGCAATTAAAATTGTGACCATAAAACTATCATCAACTGCTTGAAAACCAGCATTAACAATTTCCTGCTTAATATTCTTAAGTCTAGAGATGTATTCAAGAATATCTCCGTCTGTAGTCAATTTTTGATGCAACAATTTTAATTGTAGATCAACTCTTTTTGATTGAGGCTGAGTATCAAAAAACTCTTTAAAAGTTCTCAAAGCAGACCAAGCATCTTTTTCATTTTCGATATGGACATACATTTCATCATTGACAGAGGATTTAATGAGTGCTAATGCTTTGGCGTTTTTAACTTCCCATTTTTCTAGCGCAGCTGCATCTATAGGTTTATTTGGCTTTACATCTCCATCACAAATATCATGCCATATTTAATTATAAACAAGAGTGCTTTCGATGAGGTGTTGCCATGTTTTGTAAGATTTTGAGCTTTCAAGTTTGTCGGAATCAGAAAAGAAATTTATCAACTTAGACATTGTAGCGTTAAGACTTCACACCACAAATCAAGCTCCAAAAAATCAAGATGCGCAACACAACAGCAACACGACGCAAAAAACGAACTATCGGGGCTTGGCCTTGACCCTCGAATAGTCGTCAAAACATGAGAAAATTGACTGAGCTTTGCACTTGGCTCTAGTCAAGTTCTCGAATGTTTACAAGACAACTTTCAAAATTTGATTTTTACAATAGTGCTCCTGCACAAGCTGGTAAAAAAAAATTTACCCCCCCTCAAAGTAAAAATACTTTGAGTCACACTATCACTCCATAAACAAATTACAAAACAAGAACTCCTTATTACTCCAAAAAAATTACAACACCCTTATCACTCCAAAAAAAATACTATTACAATATTCTTCACAAAAATCTACTTATTCCTCTCAAATATAAAATGCAAAGTTCCACCTTATCACTCCAAATAGAAAAATAATACCCTTATTACTCCAATTACAATGCTCCAAAAAGGTTTCTACTTATTCCTCCATATTAAAATGTGATTACAAATCACAATTACAAAAAAGGAACACTCCAGATACAAAATAAAATACTTTAAAAACTCCTTTACATGTCCACGTTCAACATTAACACTGACTGAAACACTGGCATTCAAACTGGTTGTTGGCTTCAGTGTGTTTAAAAGGCTACAATTGAAACGCTGTTTTGGAATGCAATACCACAATTGAAATGTTGGTCTTCACTTGTTTGATGCCAAACGCTGGAGGACGCTGGAAAAATTCATTGTTCTTATTCAAATGCTGAAATGTTGCTTCTATTCACATGAAAAAAACGTTGTTCCTATTCAAATGCTCAAGCGATGTTCCTATTCAATTGAATATTCAAAACGCTCTTTGAAAACTGGTTCAAAATGCTATTGCAATATGCAAAAAACGCTGGCAAACAGATATGTAGAAAACGTTGTGTAGAACGCTCTTTTGTTCAATTGAAACGCTGTTCAACACATTTAACATGCTGGAATGCTGGAACGCTGTTTCTATTGTGCAGATTTCAACACTGTTCTTAACGCAGATTTCAAAACGCACTTTTTAATAGCATATTACCACTTCAAACGCTGAAAAACTAAACAATGCTATTTCAAATGCTGGTTCAATTAATTTGCAGAGTCGATTTGCCGGAATTGATGCAAAAATGGAAGACCAAAAACGCTGGTTGATGGGTTCAATCACAAAAAAAAACGCTGGTTCAATCAAAAGCTCTGTTTAAATGCTGGTTCAATGTGCTCGGAACGCTGTTTTAATTGCTGATCGAGTTGCAAAATCGATGTAACAAATTGTTGGCAAATACAGAGTCGATATGAATCGATTGTTTCAATGCAGCTATTACAGAATTGATTTGAATCGATTGTTTCAGAATTCAAATTGATATGAATCGATTGAATGTTTGGAGGGCAGCGCTTTCTTCTAAATCAATTTGCAGAATATTACAATCACTGGAATATATACAGCGCTTTCCTCTAAATTATACAGCGCTGTATACACACTTCTAATTCAATCCAAAAGATAATAAACTCTGGCAAGAGCGTTCTTCTTTTTCACTCAAACAAATTAAAAAAAATTACACAGATTTGTAGTGGCGTTTTAAAAAGTGATTTTAGAATTTGCAGATCTAAAATCAAATAAAAAAAATTTGCAAATTTCATACCAATTTTTTACCGATCACTTTAACGGAGTTGAGTTTTCCACGACCTGATAAAGCTAGAATCTCCTCCTTACTGCATCACCGTGGCTCCGATACCACATGAAAGAGCAGAAGTGTCCTCAGACACACAATTGTATTGATCAAGCAAAAAATTACAGGGCAAATTGCAGGAGTTTACACACGTAAACTCACACACTCAAAGAAAATAGGAAAACTCATTCTCTCATTACACACTCAAAGAAAATAGGAAAACTAACCTATTTATAAGCTCTATGGATCACTTGGAAATTAAACAAGTGTCCATTTACAATAAATGAGCTTTTAACAATATTACTAACTCTACTCCTAATTTAGAGCCTAAGAAACGACTCTTTTCTAGAGTCCTAAATTTCATTAACAAATTTCTAATTCTAAATATCTCCTAAATATATTAAATATTCTAGAATAATAATTATTAATTTAATATTTTAAATTAATAATTATTTTATTCTAAGACTATAACCTATGATAAAATTATTTTTGG